>CAJQZJ010004767.1:2908063-2944546 GCA_907164525.1 Lophiomys imhausi
CACACACACACACACACACACACACACACACACACACACACACACACCAGTAATAAACAACGAAGGAAAACATACAGCCACAAATGCTGACAAGGATGTGGGGGAAAGAGGAACCCTTATATACCCTGAGTCAAATCTAAGCTGGAACAGACACAAATGATATCAGTGTGGATGTCCCTCACCAAAGAAAAACAAAATGACCTGTGATTCAGTCATATTACTCTTGGGTATACACCTGAATTTTCACAACGCAGAGATACCAGCACATCTGTACTTATTGCTGTGTTATTGATGACAGTCAAGATTCAGAATGGGTCTAGATACTCGTCAACAGATGAATAAAGAAAATGTACATATACTGCCAAAAAGAAAGAGATCATGAGATTTGCAGGAAAATGCATGGAACTTGAGACCATTATTTATTTTCAGACTCAGAAAATCAAACATGTTGTCTCTCATATTTGGAACTAGATTCAAAAATTTTAATAGCAAGATACTGTAGTAGAATGTGACATGAAAACAAGAAGGGACCAGAAAGAGGGGTAGAGGCTGAACTAGGGAGGGGAATGGGGGAGATGGGAAAGTACAAGGGACTCCTCTCTATGTATATGGAAATGTCACAGACAAAAGCATTTCTTTTTATGTTACTAAAAAAAGTTAATAGGAAAATTCAAACAGATAAAAAGACATTATGTAGTTCCAAGACTGATGGGGAGGTGTGGGAAGGAGAAGCTTTTTAGAAACTGGGATCATGTACCTTTTTGAATGACAGGCTTGTGAAAGAGATGGGGTCAGTTAGCAATACTGATCAGGAAAGGAAAGATGAGACAGCCCAAATGGATATCCAGAGCCTCCTTCTTAGGGCTGGCTAACATCACTTTCTGTAAATCTGGTTGCTACCTCCTGCAAAAAAGTGCCTCATCCAGTTCCTTTCTAGGAACAGAATTCTGCCAATGCTTGCCATACGTGTGTGTGTGTGTGTGTGTGTGTGTGTGTGTGTGTGTGTGTGCAGGTGCATGTGTGTATGTCTGAATTAGGGATAATTCTGTTTCTAGCTTTCAAATGTTCTGTAGGATAAGCTAAGGAAGTCTTGTTTACGACTCCATTGGCAGTGAGCTCCTGAAACCTAATCAAGCGGGACACCTGACAGTTCCTATGCTGGATGTGATATTCCTGTCAGAGCAGATTGAAATCACTTCTCTGGCATAGCATGGTCTTGGGCCTTAGTAAATGTATCCTTTGCTTACTTACAAAGAGAGAGGATCAAAAGAAGCTGATATTTATAAAGTAGGGTCAACAACTCAAAATCTTATTTGAAGACTATTAATTTTATTTGTCATAATTTAATTCAGGGGGATCTGGACCATCTGCACACATAGACCATGTCTCCTGTGTCTTTTTATCATTAAGTAAAGAGGTCTGTTGAGCAAGAATAGAAAGCATTCTGGCTGCTGTGATAGTGATTGTGCTTCCATTGGTAGGAGGAAAATCCTATAACAATTTGGGGAAATTCCCCAGCCCTGAGGTGTTTTGGGATCACAGAGACAGCTGTGTGAGCTGTGTGTCTTTGTATACATTCTCCAGGATACAGGATGGTTATTGGATATTGTATATTCTACCTATTAAAAAAAGAAGTTCAAAGCTGTCTGGATTTGATGTCAGCACATTCCAGGCTTAGGGTCACTTCTATGGGCACCTCTTTAGTGAGATAAAGGCATCTCACTTTGAAAGGGGATCAGCCAAAATCAAGAGAAGAAACAACAGGTGTAATCTGAGTATAAGCCATAGTCCTAGGCAAAGAATAATGTTGCTGCTTGGAGCTCCCGCAGAAGCCAAATAGGAGAAGCAGTGTGGACTCAAGATGTCCCGCAGTGAGCACAAACCATTGCACAGCTTATAATTAGTATCCAACCACAAAGAGCTCTTGCCATTGGCTCTAAGAGAAACTGGGCATGTTAGTTATGTTCTCATTGCTCTGATTGAATAGCTGGTAGAGGCAGCTCAAGGAAGCAGAGATTTAGTTTAATTAGACTGTGCTACTCCTCATGGGGCATCTGGTCATGTGTCTGCAATCAGAAAGCAGAGAGAGAAATGAACACTGTTCTTCCTCCAGCTTCCTTGCTCCTTCCCAACCCCCATTATTCAGTCTGTTCACCCAGTCTCCATTTATGGTAACCTTCCCACCTTAGTATGTCAGGTGGTTCTAATGTCCAGTCAGCTAGACGATGAAAAGCCATCACACTGGCCATCCACCGGTTGCCAAATGGAGACTGGCATTCAGGATCTGAGTACAAAGACTTATGCTGCACTCTCCTTATCTTTACCCAGCACTAGATTGTGGTGGAGTTTGGATTTCCTTGGAAACACAGTTGTGTTGAATGAATGTGTTTTTTGTTTTGGTCTTAGGTAGGGTTAGTGGGATTGGTTTGTCTACTGCTGAAAAACAGACTCATGAAAGGGGCATGGAAATCAGCCTGTTGGCTGTCACCTGTGGGAAATGTATTTATGTACAGACACCTGGGAAGGTTCCTCAGGAGGAGGGCATAAGGTTGGCTAATGAGAAAACATCTTGGTGCATAATTAGAGGGAGTATAAAAAGGAAGGCCCAGAAACTTGTGGGGGATTTTTTACTTGGCCTGGCTTCTCTTTGCTGCTCATCACTGCTTCACTTCGAAAGACTCTAGAAGACATTTTGCCGAAGGTTGCTGCTGCTGAGACTTGCTGGCCTAGGCTGGGTTGAACCCAGGTGAAGCCCAATTTGAAGCTGAAAATTGCTCCACTGAGGCTTAATGGAGTGTAGCACCTGACCCTTGGAGGCTTGGCAAACACAGATGGATGGAAGAGACCACAGCCCTAATTGAGGGTGCAGCAATGGCCAGCTTTGAGGCTGAGGGTGTATGGCCCCTACCCAATGGAGGTTCAGCTAGCTTGACAGACTGAAGAGACTGTAGCGAGGGTGCGGCAATTGCTATTTGGAAACTAGAGTTGGCTAACCACTGGAGCTGCTGTGTTCCTGTTGGCAGATTGCTACTGTCCCTGTGTGTCTCTGTGTGTGCTGATTTAGAAGGGCTGCTGATGAATTGCCCCAGTTACTTGCATCTGAGGACTCTTCATCTTCCTAGCCTTTCTCCTGTGTCCTTGGGTTGGTGGGTTGGGAGGTGATTAGAGATATTAATAAGCAGTTTAAAGGTACGACTTCAGTATGTTTCTTGGGTACTCACCACTGTGCAGGTTTACCCTGGGATTTAACACTTGTTTCTATCTACTGTACCTGATATCGAACTGTTTGAGGGGTGGGGAAGAAAGCTGGTTTTTTTTTTTTTTTGCCTCTGGATCAAACAGACTCTGTAGTACAATTAAGTTTCAAGTCTTCTGTGAAATTAGATGGAGGCTAGTCTTCACCTGAATATGCATCCTTGCCCAAACTCTCCCACTGGGCTCTCCTACATACCCCATGGTTTGTTATAGGGTCCACTTGAATCCAGCACAACTCAAACACCAAGTCAATGCAGAAATTAAAAGTTTATTGTAATCAAGCTGCTACTGATTGATCAGGGATGCAGAGCAGATTTGCAAGCTGAACTTCGAGCCAGAATGCTGTAGAACTTTTAAGCACAAAACCACAAAAACCACAATCATCTGTGCCAAGTTACAGTTATATTTTTCACCAATTAGGATTCAGGAATAGGGGACTTTCCTAGGAATGTTTCTTTGTGGTACACTTATCGTGTTCTCATTGGTTGGTTTGCTCAACTGTGGTGGGGCAACTTGCCCAGCATTCATGTCTCAACTTGCCAACCAGGATGTCATTTATCCAGGAAGGTCTTGGGAACTAAACTTTGACACTTATTGAAAATGGAAATTTTATTCAAAATGGCTTGTTTGGTTCCTTTTTTACAGTGTCATAGGTCTTTCCAAAGTCTTGGGTTTCTTAGAAAACAGAAATTAAGCGTCAGGTGATGTAATCAAATTGCTCAGACAAGAGTAAGGTGTTTTGAATGAGAAATGTCCCCCATAGGCTTAGATATTTTAGTTCTTGCTCCCCAGCTGGGGGTGCTGTTTCAGGAAGTTTAGGAGTTGTAGTCTTGCTGGAGAAAGAATATCACTGGAGGTAGGATTTTAGAATAGATAGCCTCACCCCATTTCCAGTTCTCTCTCTTTCTGCTTTGATTTCCATTTGAAGGTGTAAGTTGTCAGCTTCCCCTGGCTGCTGCTGTTCCTGGATCTTATTGCTGTGCCTTCCTACCATGATACACTCTTATTCCTCTACAAAAATAAACTATATATAAATTGCTTTGGTAATGGTATTTTATTACCATAACGGAAAAATAACTAAAAGAATATAAAAATGTTTCTATGATTTGGAAAGTAGGGCAAAACTCATGATCTTGGGACAGAAGTATAATTAGTGTGGAAAGAAGAATGAAGAGAAAGAGAGTTGCACACGTCATTGCATTTAGACAATACATAGACCTGTTGTGAATCTAAGCAAAGCTATTGAGATAGACAGACTTGGGGATATGATCAAGATGTACAGTGTGTAAGCATGTGCTTGTGTTCATGGATAATACGTGTTTTAGGATGTTATATTTTTGAGAATCCTATATGTGTAGAGGAAACAGCACAGATAGGAGAAATGGATAACCTAGCAAAGGATGTGGAGCCAGTATCAATGAGCACCTGTGTGATTCTTATAAAAATGTGTTGAATAAAAGCCACACACTCATATTAAAAGATGAATGGCAGCTTGTTTTATTTTTGTGCTTAATAAAAGTACTTTTAGTACACAGCTTCAGGTACCTAGATGGATCCAAATCTCTGGAATAGATAAAGATGATAGTTTTCTGTAAAACAGATAAACAAGATCTTAAAAATAATGGGTTACTGACTGCCTGACTCTGTCATATAAAGTATATTTTCTGTTATGAGGTATCAGGTGTGAGAAACAATATGGCTAGCAATGGGAACTATTTTAGGAATTTGCCAAGGACTTCAAAAGAGACAAATACATAACTAGATTGGGATAGATTTAAGCAACAGAAATCTAGATAAGAACAAAAGAATTAACAGAGAATTTGAATATTTTTAATTTGGCTTATAGGAATCCACAAATAGACTAGAAGCAAGAGCTACCAAGATTTTTTTTAAGGTTAAATACATTTTTATTCTTTGCAATAGAGCTATTTCTTCTAAAACACTCTTGTTCCGTTATTCTAACAATACAAGCTTTATTTTGTATATGTTAATATCATTACCAGGGTCCTTTTATATTTCATATATGAAAAATAATGTAAATTTCACTACACCAAATACTGAATAATATCTCCTTAAAGATATTCTGATCTTTTTTTTTAAAATTAGGTTTTTTAAAATTTATTTTTTATTTCTTCAAGTTACAGCTCAATGACAATCCCCTCCCTACTCCCCATTCCAGTCCCTCCTCCCACCCTCTTCCCTCTTCAACCCCCCATCCTCTTCCCTTTTTTTTTAAGTTTAAGGTATATCTTTTTCCCCCCAACAGCTCCCCCTTTAAGTCCAACAAATGGCTCTTTCTCTTATAACAATAAATACAATACAAAACAACAGAAATAAATAGGCCACAATTATGAGAGTTATAGGGCTTAGCATACATTCCCAATGTCCAGTACATATGTATTTGACACCTGACTTTAACATTCTACTGCCTAACCATCTCCATGAGTTTAAAGTTCTATATCTAACTCAGCTTACATACTGACTTGCATCACAATTTTAAAAACATCTTCTTAGATCCAGAACACCCTCTTGATTCCTAACAACTCAAAATTTAACTATGAGACTCTAGCTATCTAGTCTTCAACCACCTCAGAGACCTGAGAGGGATAAATATATCTGATTATATAGGAAGTGCAGGGCCCGCAGCTTCCAAAACTAAGAAATGACATACCAGTGGCTGCCTGGACAGTTCCCATTTTCTCTCCATACATTACAGCATCAATCTTCAGCAGTTTGGCCCTGTTTCTCTGACAGACATTGATTGTAAAGCAGGAATTATGAAGGACTTGCCTACCCTGTCTCGGCAGAGCTAGGCTGTCAACTTACCTGCTTCCAAGTTTTGTCCTTTTTGGACAGCATTCTGTGTACAGTTGAAGCAAGGGGTTTTTTTCTTGCCAAGAGATAGGCTTGCCACTAATTCAACCATCTCCCACTGGAGATTCTTCGATGTTCATCTTCTACTTGGCGTAGAATAGGGGGTGCTGTCAGGAGCTGACATGTCTTGATATCAAAAAAAATCTTAACTTAAGAAAACATCTTTGAATGCCATATTCTACAGATCTCTTGAGGTTTTTGAAGACCCCTTATCTATCTCTTATATTTAGATAAACAAATGTTGCTTGTCTCTTAGCAACTTGATTTCTGATTAGCTTAGAAAATAACTGTGATAGACTGTGACAAGCTTGGATGACTATCAGTTTGCATTTCTTAGTTATCCTAAACAGTTTATGACAGTTGGTAGCAAAAGGCTGAAACTTCACATTTCATTTTTAAGCATTACTAGGAACAATACCTTTAAAAAGCATTACCCTTAATTTTGTATCAATATACAAAAATCAATACCAATGTGGCCAAATATAATCTTAATTTTGTATCAATATACAAAGATCAGTACTGAAGTAGCCCAATACAATCTTAATTTTCTATTAATATACAAAGCTCAATACCAATTTAGCCAAATATAATATCAATTTTGTATCAGTATACAAAGGTATAAGGGCATATTCAATAATCTGTCCTTTTTTCTTGATCTTTCCTTTTTTCTTGATCTTTCCTATATTATGTCTATGTCCCATTTTTTTTCACAAGTCTGTTGACTTCTACATAGGAGAGAAAGAAGGATACAGAAAAAAAAGAGAGAATTACCTGTGTCTAACCTCTATAACCTATTTAACAAGACCATTTAACAGCTTGTAATCTCTTCCCCTAAATAACAAGATTTTCTATTATCCATCAAATGACCAAAGGGGGAAAACACCCTCCCCACCTTCTGGGGATGGGACGTTGCTCTCTTAAAATGACTTCTTGCTGATTTGGGACATAGTAAACTTGTTTGGGGCCCAAATAAGAATGGAACAATGGTTAAAAATGTTAATAGAATTATTTGATATTCAGTCCTTTTGTGCTCAGCTATTTAAATGTCCTAAGAAGTTCATAGACAGAAGCTGAACTTCAGGGCTTTACTGACGTTCTGGGTGGAGCAGTCTGTGGAGCAGAAAAATCTTAGTGATTTTGAGTTGTTGTGGTTATAGACTTTTGAGCAAACAGCTATTGAGGAAATCTGCAAGGCTGGATCGTCTTGGCTACTTATCTTCTTTTGTGTCTGATCTGTTTTCTTCTGAGGTTTCCATTGTCCAGTTGTCCCTGGATTTCTTGGATGGATACTTTAAATCTCCTGGAAAGATAAGAACAGAGCCCTGCCCTAATCCTAACTCTGGGACACTACCTTTTTTTTGGGGGGGGTCAGGTAATATTTTTCCTGGAGCAAATTTGGTTTTTTGACAATATAAAAAGTATTATCTTTCAATTCGGATTAAAAAAGAAATTATTTTGATATTTTGGAGGTAAGCAAACCTTTAAGTATATATTTTGAGATCTCAAAGGATCATTTGTTTGAATTTCAGCATGCCTTTTGTAAGTAGCTTTTAAACTTAAATCCTTCCAAATCCTATGTACCTGTCTCTGCATTCTAAGTATTGGAATCAAAGACATGTGGTTCCCAACTGATGGGATTAAAGATGAGCTCCACCACCCCTGGGTCAAAGTTTTTCTCTATTTAGAGCTTGTTTTGTGTCAGTCTGACCTTGAGCTCTGAGATTGCCGATTTCTGTTTCTAGTGTGTTGAGATTAAGGGTGTATCCTTCTCAAATGATGGGATTAAGGGTGCCCACCATCACCACCCTGTTTCTTGTAACTCTAGAATTTATAGACAACTAACTCTATAGTGATCCTCCTGTCTCTGCTGGAGTTAAAGGCATTGGCTAACACCACACATTTCATGTATTTTACCTTAGCTCCATTTTTTTCAACTCTTGGAGGTTTAGAAAACGAGGTTGAAAAGCAGTAACCTTTAATTTATTTACAGTATTTTAAACCTGTTACCTGCTTTTTAATGCCAAACCATGAAAATATCCTATATATCTACAAAAGACCTTTTATGCTGCTATCAAGTGAAACAGTACTTTTAAATTATTAAACACTTATTTATTATTATATTCACTTATAACAAATACACTTACTTACTTAACTACTATTCCTATACATTCCTACAACCCCTATTAATGCCTACAAGCCCTAAGACCTAATCACTAAACCTACTGATAACTATTACAACTATTTTCATAACCTTTTAGAAGGATACAGTCTCTGGGGCAGGTCCTCAGTCATCAGGAACACAGTCTCTGGGGTAGACCCTTTAATGCACTTAGCAGTCTTTTTCAGGAATATCTCAGAAGTAGATTCATCAGGGTAAAATGGCTATGGCAGTCTCACCTTAAATAAGGCTTGAGACTTTCTTTTCTCTGGGAGACCTCAGCTGTCAGTAGGCCTACTTATTTCCTTTGTATCAGCAACTCTGTTGTTCTTCCTCAGTCTTTAAAGCTGGCCACAGTTCTGTTTAGGCCACTGTTTGGACAGATCAAACCCCTGTAGGCAAAAGCTGAGCCACAGGGTTTAGTCCTTGGCCTTTTGCTGTCTTGCTGAGGCTTTCTCTGCTCACCAGCTTCTTTCTGCCTCAGGGAAATCTGGCTATCAATCCACCAGCACTTTCTCCATCAGAGGATACAGACTACCTCATTGTCCTTTTTAGCGTGAGGACTCACTAGCATCAGAACTCACTAGCATGGAGCCCCTAGCATGCCCCCTCCCAGGCTCATCCACTTGTCCTTAAATAGGATCGCTCCTTGTTCCACCTGTTTCAGCTTAATTTGGACTCTGCCCACTTAGCAGTTGAAAACAATGCCAGGTCATAAAGTCTTTCCTTGTTTCACCTGGCTTCAACCTTGTTTTTCAGTCCATAGAGACTCCCCTTGTTTCACGTGACTTCATCCATAAACTGATAAGCTAATTGCTCACAGCCAAGTTGATCTCATGCCCTGGATTAAGAGACTATATCAGAAACCTTGATATTTACTAAATCTAATTTATATTAATCTAACTCCCTACAATCAAGTTTGTGTAATCTATGTGGCTATCTGCAGTCTAACATTCTAATCTGAAATTAAGGCCATTTTCCTTTCATGCCAGTAAGGCAAGTATACCTTTGGTAAATTATAGTTTGAAAATTTTATATTATATTTTTTAAGCTTATTAACTCTTTCCTTAAAAAAATATTATTTTGTTTTTTCTCAAGTTACTTCTAGAACATAATTTCCTCCCTCCTCCCCTCCTGGCCCCTCCCTTCCTCCTTCCCTCCCTCCTTCCTTCCCTCCCTCCTTCCCTCCCTTCTTGTTCCTCTACTTGGTACTCTCTTTCTCTTCAGATGAGTTGGGCCCTCACATATCATACTCCCTCATGTGAGGGAGTATGTGAGGACCAAGAGCTTCCACTTTTACTGGGGCTTGATATGGCACACCATCTAGGGCATGGTGTTCCACTAACCTGCAGCCGATTCCATGACTCACTGGTGGGTAAAATTTTTCCTAGGATAGATATGCTAGGTTCCTATCTATTCGGGTGTGTGGGTTGTATGATAGTTATCCTATGATATATGGTTAATATCCATTTATAAGGGAATACATACCATGTTTATCTTTCTGGGACTGTGTCAGCTCACTTAGGATGAGCTTTTCTAGCTCCATCCATTTGGTTTCGAATTGCATGATTTCCTCATTTCTGATAGCTGTGTAGTATTCCATTATGTAAATGTACCACAGTTTTTTTTTTAATCCATTCTTCAGTTGAAGGACATCTGGGTTGCTTCCAGTTTCTGGCTATTACAAATAAAGCTGCTATGAACATTGTTGAGGCAATGTCCTTGTGGTTTCGTTTAGAATCTTTTGGATATATGCCCAAGAGGGGTATGGCAGAGTATTGAGGTAGAATTATTCCCAGTTTTCTAAGATATCTCCAGATTGATTTCCAAAGTGGTTGCACAAGTTTGCAGTCCCACCAGCAATGGAGGAGTGTTCCTCTTTCTCCACATCCTCACCAGCATGTGCTATCATTTGAGATTTTGATCTTAGCCATTCTGACAGGTGTGAGATGGAATCTCAGAGTTGTTTTAAGTTGCATTTCCCTGATGACCAAAGATGTTGAGCATTTCTTCAAATGCCTCTCAGCCTTTAGAGATTCCTCTTCTGTGAATTCTCGGATTAGCTCTGTATCCCATTTATTGATGGGATTATTTGGTTTTTTGATGTTTAATTTCTTCAGTTCTTTATGTATTTTAGATATTAGCCCTCTGTTAGATGTTGGGTTGGTGAAGATCCTTTCCTAGTCTGTAGGCTGCCATTTTGTTCTAAGGACAGTGTCCTTTGCCTTACAGAAGCTTTTCAATTTTATAAGGTCCCATTTATTGACTGTTTGTTTTAGTGCCTGAGCTATTGGTGTTCTATTCAGGAAGTTGCTAACAGTGCCCATGAGTTCAGGCTTTTCCCCACTTTCTCTTCTATTAATGTCAGTGTGTTCGGATTTATGTTGAGGTCCTTGATCCACTTAGACTTAGAGCTACCAAGATATTTAAACACCAGCTTCTATCTCAAGGTTGTCCTGATCCATACTGCAGACTCGAAGTTCTTTGAGATTTTTTTTTTTTATCAGGTGTGTGTATACATGCTTGAAATCAAGAAATCAAAGGGAAACATCTTGATGTTTATTTGTTCTTTTTACCTTGTAGGTCCTTGGGATTGAACCAAGGTTCTCCAACTTGGCAGCAAGTGCCTTTTCGCTGCCAAACTATTTACCTCATTGGCCAGCAAAATCCTTATCTTAAAGTTTCTAGGTTACCAGCAGAAGCTGAGGCTCATCATGGAAATCTTTCCTTATTTTCCATTTACCATTGTCAACTGTCCACTGTTGCTCACCCGTTTTGCCTGTGCTGTTTGGTAGGAGTCTATGTGGACTCTTAGCTCTAGGATCTCTCATATCAAGGGCTCAATTCAGAGCCTATGTGGACTCTTAGGGCTAGGAATGCTTGACTTTTGTATATGTGTACTGAAGGCTCAATTCAGGACACATGCAGATGGGTAGGCATCCTACATGCTCGGCCTCTGTGCGCTGCAGTGGTGCATGTGTGGCTTCACAGCATGGGCTCTGAGGCCAAAGACATAGAGCAAGGGCCTACTCTGAAACAAGAGCAACCAGCTCCACAGAGGCTCTTCCTGTGACCTTTGTCCCCCAGGGTGTCAATTCATTCTCCTTTCTCCTGTGCATTTCTGCTCCCGTGAGCTTGGAGAAGCACATGCGAAGAGTTTAGAAACATCCACAGCACAGGCTCTGACAGCAGCTTGGCCTGAGGGGTGAGTTTTACTCTAAGAGCTCAGTCAGAGACTCTTTTGGGTCCTGGGTAGTCATTTTCCAGGCCACCAGCTCTTCAGTGAAACTGTCCTTTCAGTATGATTTTCTCTTCCCTTATTCTGCTACTGTCTCAATACAGAGGTCACACCAGGTGGCCTGGATTGGAGATGACCTTTCCATGATAGTCTGCTTTGGCAATTGCTTTCTGCACTCTACAGTAAAAGCAATAACAAGTGTGTGTGAAATTTTATGAACATAATCTTCTTTTACAGGGGCAGCCACAAACCTATTATTGCCCATGTTTTCTTTTTGTTGTATTATTGCCAAGAAGAGCGAATGACCTGTCATGGACCCTGTGGACCCCTTCTAAATCTCCTGGCTTTCAAAAATCATTGCTTGCTATTCTAAGATATTTATAAAAGCAAAACCTTTCATGCGTGAAAGATAAAACCCCACAGGAGGAACCACAGATGTGAAAAGCACAGTTTTGAAAAGTCTAAGATTTTAACTTGCAAAATTCCAGACACATCTTCACAGTTAGCTAGAACATTAGTGAGAAGGGATGTTCAACTAAACAACCCTTTATACATGTTGGAATAAATGACCCCAGTGGACTTGGTTGCCAAGTAGCTACCAGAAGGTGTAACAGTGATTAATGCAAACTGTGGTCTATCTTTTGCCCCTCTTTCTGCCCTTACCCTTTCTTTTTCCTTGGTTGTGCTTCTGCTAGGGCCAGCCTTGTAGTGTCTTGAGGAAGCGTTATATAAATGAATTACAAAACAGTGTGTTACATGTTCTGAAAACATAAGTAAAAGGTGTTCTATATGGAAGCTAAGCATGTAAAAAGAAGAACAAGGCAGCACCACTAGGGCAAAGTATCTCATGGACAGGTAAAGTCTATGTTCCTGTTCCCTTTGGTGCATTGGCTGTAGCATAGTTATGCTGTACTATATGGCTAAAATCCGATAAGAATAGATGCCATGAGCATCCTTCTGAGTCTGGGTTAGCTCACTCAGGATGAGCTTCTCTAGTTCCATCCATTTGGCTTCAAATTGCCTGATTTCATTGTTTCTGATGGCTGAGTAGTATTCCATTGTATACATGTACCACAGTTTTTTTTTTTTTAAATCCATTCCTCAGTTGAAGGACATCTGGGTTGTCTCCAGTTTCTAGCTATTACAAATAAGACTGCTATGAACACACATGTGGAAACATCCTTGTGGTTTGCTGAGAAATCTTTTGGATGTATACCCAGAAATGATATGGCTGGGTCTTGAGGTAGAGCTACTTTATGTTTTCTAAGATATCTCCAGACTGATTTCCATACTGGTTGCACATGCCTGCACTCCCACCAGCAATGGAGGAGGGTTCCCCTTTCTCCACAACCTCACCAGCATGTGCTGTCATTTGAGTTTTTGATCTTAGCCATTCTGACAGGTGTGAGATGGAATCTCAGAGTCATCTTGAGTTGCATTTCTCTGATGATTAAGGATGCTGAGCATTTCTTCAAGTGTCTCTCAGCCATTAGGGATTTCTCCTTCGTAAATCCTCTGTTTAGCTCTCCAAGTGCATCAAAGACCTTAACATAAGGCCTGACGCACTAAATCTGTTAGAAGAAAAAGTGGGTAAAACCCTCCAACTCATCAGCACAGTGACAACTTCCTGAATAGTATACCAACAGCTCAGGCTCTAAGACCAACAATCAATAAACGGGACCTCATGAAACTGAAAAGCTTCTGCAAGGCAAAAGACACTATCATTTGAACAAGGGCAGCCTACAGATTGGGAAAAGATCTTCACCAACCCCAAATCTGACAGAGGGCTAATATACAAAATTTACAAAGAACTCAAGAAATTAAATGCCAAGAAACCAAATAATCCAATTAAAAAATGGGGAATAGGCTAATCAAAGGTGGGTTATTAAGAATGAACATTTGGAGGGGAGCTGAGATACAGGAGTCTCAGCTGATGCGTGTCTGACCTAGATAGGTTGACTGAGATGGGCACCTTTAACAAATAGAATCAACAGCCTACTGTTTAAGTTTGAGGTATAAGAGTCAGTCCAGAATCTCCAGATTTGATAACACTTAGTTAAACTATTATTTTTTTCTTGGTAGAGGGACACAGGTTTATTTTGGGTTCTTTAAGGGAGTCATGAGATGTTAAAATAGAGAGACTCTGCTGTGGCCCTAGGACCTTGGTGTAGATCCAGGTAGGAGGAGGGGAAATACCTCACTCCCTCTCCCTAGATTTTTAACCTTTTGTAGTTCCCTTCATTAGATTATATATTTTATATGCAACAACTAATCTAGAAAAGTACATTTAAAAATTTCAACAGAGCATGCTTAGATCTTAAAGTGAGGTTGCAGATCTGAGAGGCATTGAGTACAGAGTTTGCTTAACAAATTTTGCCTTTTGGAAAGCATAAACTTTTGTTAATGTATGAATATCTTTTATTTGCTTTTCAGAATTCAATTTTTGAACACATACTTTGGAGAGAGGAGATTACCTCTGTAAACGTAGTTTTCAATGGTGAAGCTTTTCGAGTTTAAACCAGAGAAGTGTGTTTAACCAAGGGCACTTCAGAAAGCAGGAAGGAAAGCACTGGAGATGGAACTTTGACAGATTCCTTTTCTTTGTTAAAGTGGCTGTTTTTCACTGTAATTAATTTGTTTTTCAGCGAGGGAAATTTGGAAGATAAAAGTAGAAGAAAGGGCTTTTTGTGTTGGCCACTAAAGGTAGTCATTATCAAAATGTTCTGAATAGATCCTTCTGGCTTCCCTTCTGCCATGTTTGAGATTTTTGCCTCTATGTTTTAACTTACCTGGGTGATAAACATGGCATGGAAGGGGCAGAAGGAGTGAGATGAACTTCTGTAACTAGTCAGAAGGGGATATGGGCAGAGGCAGAGGAAGGCCAGAGATTCAGAAGCAAACCCGAAGACACTTACCCAGGATCACCAGCGTGAGTGTCAGCTTTGGTAACTCAGTCATCTTAGGTAGAGTAGTGTTATAAAAAAGGGCCAGTTTAATTTGGAGGACGTTTTCATTAAACTGTGCTTTTAAAAATGTCTAGTGTGTGTGTATGTGTGAGTGTGCATGCATATATGTGTGTGCGTGTGCATGAATGTGTGTATGCATGAGTGTGTGTGTGTGTGTATATGTGTGTGTGTGTGTGTGTGTGTGTGTGTGTGCCTGTCTGTGCGTGCTGCTGTTCTTGTGAAGGTCAGACTGTGGTATCTTCTTCTACATTTAAGAGGATGCAGGTAATTGAACTCAGCTCACCAGGCTTGTGTTCTGCAAGCGCCTTTGCCTGAGGAGCTATCTCACTACCCGTCAGCTGTGCCTTAAGTATATGGCTGTTACATTTGGTCACACTACTGAGGGACTACGGGGAACCCACAGGAGTTTTACAAATTACAAATCATGGCCTTAGACAGAAGGGGAAAAGTAGAGTAACTTATCACCCCAGTCAGCCATTTCATTCTTCTCTTGGTTCATGGTCCAGCTTTTCTAGATGATGCTATTTGAAGCCTTTGAGTTTTCATGGGATAGATCATTCTGTAAACATGGTGGTTCTGAATGTGAGCTCGGAAGCATATTTTAACACAAAAAGCTATCAATGTTTTCTGACAAAAATTCGAACTATCAGTGTTAAACTATCAGTGTTGCCTCGCATTGCAGTTCTCATCAATAGTCCTAGTGATCTGGATAGACAGGCAAGGCGGCTGTGAGGTTAGGGCCAGGCTACACAATGCCTCAGCCTATCTGGACTTACAGGGATGTTTTCAAAGCTTATGAACACATAAGTATTTTGTTGCAAAGTGCACTTTGATGAGACTTCTGACTGTCTTTCTAGATGGGAACCACTCACATTTCTTTTTAAAAAAATATCAAAATATCCATTCCTCCTTGGGGGACATCTGGGTTGTTTCCAGTTTCTAGCTTTTTCAAATAAAGCTGCCATAAACATAGATGAGGAAATGTCCTTGTGGTTTGGTGAGGAATCATTTGGATGTATACCCAGAAGTGGTATGGCTAGGTCTTGAGGTAGAGCTATTTCAAGTTTTTTAAGATATTGCCAGACTGATTTCCATAGGGGTTGCATAAGCTTGCACTCCCACCAGCAATGGAGGAGTGTTCCCCTTTCTCCACAACCTTGCCAGCATGTGATGTCATGTGAGTTTTTGATCTTATCCTTTCTTACAGGTGTGAGATGGAATCTCAGAGTTGTCTTGAGTTGCATTTCTCTGATGATTAAGGATGATGAGCATTTCTTCAAACTGTGGTACATCTACACAATGGAATACTACTCAGCTATCAGAAACAACGAAATCATGCAATTTGCAGCTAAATGGATAGAACTAGAGAAGCTCATCCTGAGTGAGCTAACCCAGACTCAGAAGGATGCCCATGGCATCTATTCGCTTATAGTCATATTTTAGCCATATAGTACAGCATATACTACAGCCAATGCACCAAGGGGAACAGGAACATAGACTTTTACCTGTCAATGAGACACTTTGTCCTAGTGGTGCTGCCTTGTATGCCCACAGTGTATGAGGAGGCTCTTGGTCCTCATATGACTTCTGAACTGGGGTGGGGGACTGATATGTAGGGACACTCCACTCCGGAGGAGTGGGTTGGAAGGGATAGAGGGTAGAGGGTGGGAGGGTGGGACTGGGAGGGGTGGAAAGAGGGCACTGAGATGGAGATGTAACCTGAAGTAATAAACATTAAAAAATATCAAAATAGAACATAATAAGATAAAACAGAGCTATCACACCAAAGTTGGATAAGGTACACCAACAGAAGGAAAATAGTCCAAGAGAAGGCACAAGACCCATTTGTTCACACTTAGAAGTCACATAAAAACACTAAACTGAAAGCCATAATATATATGCAGAGGACCTGGTGCATATCTGTGAAGGCCCTGTGCTTGCTGTTTTTGTCTCTATGAGGTCATAGGAGCTTTGATCCTGTTGAGCTAGAGAGCCCTGTTCTCCTTGTGTCTTCCATCCCCTCTGGCTCCCAAACTCCTTTTGCTACCTCTTCTGCAGGGTATCCTGAACTCTGAGAGGAGGGATTTGATGGAGACATCCAGTTTAGAGCTGTGTGCTCCAAGGTCTCTCCTTGTGTATAATGTCTGCCTGTGAATCTCTGTATTTGTTCCCATGTCCTGTAAGAGGAAGCAACTCCAATGATGGTTAAATAAAGTACAAATCTATGAGTTTACCATTAGGAGTAATTTTATCCCAACTCAGTACTTTTTTTTTAAAATGAGAAGTAGTATTTGGATTTATCCTAGGTCTCTGGGCTTTCTAATCTTAGGTCACTCAAGAAGTGTTGGGTATGGATTCCATCTCATGGAGTGAGTTTTACATCAAATTAGTTATTGGTTGGTTGCCCCACAAGCTTTGTGCTACAATTGCCCTAGCATATTTTGCAGGCAGGACAGATTATAGACCAAAAGTTTTGTGGCTTTACATTTCTTGGTCTTTACATTTCTCTTTTGGTAGCCTGCAGAGTGACTTCTTGTACCATGGACAATAGAATTTAGGGGTAAAGGTTCTAGGTAGGCACCAGCTTGACCTCTCCATGTTCAATGAGTTGTTGTAGGTGTGCTCTTCAACCATGGGGCTTGGTTGCCAGTTTGTGTGGAGCAACCTATTGTCTTGGTAACAGCGTGCATTGTTTGGGGATTTCCATAGGTCTCCTTCGGTCAACAACTCAATTGGATGTCACCCAGTCCTGGCACCCAAGCTTTGTTTGGTGACAAGAGATGGTCAATTGGGACTCCATCTCCCTCATTATTTGAAGACTTCATTAGGATCCTAACATATTTTAGGAAGTTTCTATTGTATTAGGTTTCCATACCATTCCTCAATTCTAGCTGTCTCTCTCTGATTTCGTTCCTCAACCCTATCTCTCCTTCCCTCCCAACTGATCCTCCTATCTCATCCCATGAACCTCTAGTACATTACTGGTGGGAATGCAAACTTATACAGCCACTATAAAAATGAGTATGGGAATCAACCTACCTCTAGATCCAGCTATATCAACTCTTGGGGATTTACTGAAAGGACATTTCATTCTACCACAAGGACACTTGCTCAATCATGTTCATTGATGTTTTATTCATAATAATCAGAAACTTGAAACAGCCAAGTTGTCCTTCAACAGAAGAGTGAACAAAGAAAATGTGGTACATTTACACAATGCAGTATTACTCAGCTGTTAAAAATGACACCATGAAATTCACAGGAAAACAGGTGGAGCTAGAAAAACATCATCCTGAGTGAAGTAACTCAGTCTCAGAAAGATAAGTATGGTATGTATTTGCTTATATGTGGAGATTAGATATTAAGTAAATGATAACCAAGCTACAATCCATAGACCTAGGGAGGTTAGGGGTACAGGAAGAAACTATGGACATATGGATTTCTCTGGGAGGAGAAGATCACATGCTGCAATCATTGATCTAGAAAGGCCTAATGGAAATCTCAGAAGCACCAGCCACGTGTGGTGGAGCAACCTGTAATTCCCAGCACCTGACTGGTGAAGTCAAGAGCATTAGGAGTTCAAGGGCAGCTTTAGCTATAACATGAGTTTGAGGCCAGCCTTGTCTACGTAACACTAACACCTGTCTCAAACAAACAAACAAACAAACAAACAAACAAACAAACAAACATGCAAGCTAAAAAAAAATCATCTTTTTGAGTCTTACTTTGAAAATACACTATTAGCTTCCTTTCTTCATTGTTTTTGAAACAAGGAAGGTTTTTAAAGTGAACAACTATGTTTCTCTCTCCTCTAGCCCAACAAGATTTACATAGGAAAGAAGGCCAAGGGGAAGAAGGTGGCCCCAGACCCCGCAGTCATGAAGAAACAGGAGGCCAAAAAGGTGGTCAATCTTTGGTTTGAGAAAAGGCCCAAGAACCTCGGCACTGGGCAGGACATCTAGCCCCAAAGAGATTTCACTTGTTTCTCAAATGGCCACCCTGTTATATCAGGCTGCAACAGGAAAGGGCCAGCCCCTATAAGTGGCTCAAAATTCCTCCTTTCATTAGCCAGATCCCCCAGGCCCTGGACGGATAGTCAGCTACCCAGCTGCTTAAGCTTATCGGTGATTACAGGCCAGAGAGGAAGCAGGAGAAGCAAAGGCTGCTGTCCCATGCTGAGAAGAGAACTGCAAAGGGAACATCCCAACTAAGGGACCACCTGTCCTTTGAGCAGGGGTCCATACAGTTACCCCATGGTGGAGAACAAGAAGGCTCAGCTGGTGATGATTGCCCACGATGTAGACCACATTGAGCTGGTGGTTTTCCTATCTGCCCTGGGTCAAAATATGGGTGTCCCTTACTGCATCATCAAGGGAAAGGCCAGGCAGGGACTGCTGGTCCACAGGAAGACTTGCGCCACTGTTGCCTCACACAAGGTAACTCGGAAGACAAAGGCGCTCTGGCTAAGCTAATGGAAGCTGTAGGACCAATTACAATGGTAGATATGATGAGATCTGTCGTCACTGGGGAAGCAACGTCCTGGGTCCTAAATCTGTAGCTGCATTGTTCAGCAGGAAAAGGAAATGCTAAAGAACTCACCACTAAACTGGGTTAAAAGTACACTGCTATGCTCTTTGTACATAAATATAATTACATATTATCTTCCAAAAATGTGAACAACCGTGGCTCATATTTACTCTTCCCTTTTATTTGATTATTGTTTTCACTTAGAAGATAATATTGCCCTGACCAGAATAGCCTGCACACTGGGAAACATGGCTGCCTCAACAGAATTGAGCTGGCATCTTGCTCAGATGTAAAACAACGAGTTAATAGACTACTGATCATATAAGAATCAAGAACAAAGTCAAACCCATAAGATGTTTACCATGTTTGCTAATTCTCCCATAGTAACTTTTTGGGGAAGTATTTTTTTGTGTGTGTTTGTTTTCATACATACCTTGGGAGCATTTCAGCCACTTGAAGGAAGACTGGAGAACACATCTGAGACTCAGATGTATGAATATAAGATGCTTGGAGTTTTAATTAGCTGGGATGGAAGAAACAAATACATAGCATGAACTTGACTGTTTGTAAAACTGATCCTTTTTTTTGGTACTGGCACTCATCATCAATAAAAAATATTTTAATTTTGGAAGTTGAAAATGAAGTAAGAATAAGGTTATGAAGTAAAATTTCTAGTAGGAATATAAGATGTCACTGGTGTGTGTAGCCACTGTGGAAGATGCTTTGGCTAGTCCTCAAAAACTTAAATGTAAGCTTTTGTGTGTAAGGCAGGTTTCTTTATGATCCAGAATTTATACACCTGAAACAGGTACTCAAGTGAATCCTTGTGAGGATCTCTTTATAGCTATGCTGTTCATACTAGCTACAAGGTAAGAGCAGCTGAAACATCCTCCAATGGCTTGAGGAGACAGCTTATGGCAAAGTGCTCACTGTGCAATCCTTCAGTCCTGCACACGATACCCAGCACTCACATGGCAAGTCAGACGTTGTGGTAAGTGCTAGAGAAGGGGAGACAGGTGGATCCCTGCCACTCTAGACCAACTGCCTAACCCAACCAATGAGCCCCATACACCAGAGACAGACCCTGTCTATAAAAACAAGGCGGATAACAATCCTGTGGCCTGCACACATACGTGTATACATGCACATACAACATCTCATAACAGATGGATTAAACAGATGGATGAATATTATTCATCAATAAGGAAGAATGAATTATCTGTAAAAGCCACAATGTGGATGAGTTTCGAAAACATTATGGCAAGCAAAAGAAGCTAGGCACAAATGGTGTATTCGGTTCTATTCACGTGACATATTCAGACTAGGTAACTCCACAGAGACAGAAAGATGGCTAACTGATGGTTGCCAGGGTTTGGGGAGGAAGGAACAGGGAGCACCTCCTTATTGAGCATCTGCTTTTCTTTTGGGCTTATAAAATGCTTTAGGTTGATTGAAGCTGAAGGTTGAACAGCCATGCGAATGTGCTAAATGGTTAGTGTTATGCTATAGGAATTTGATTTTAATTGAAAAGGCAGGAACTCTTTTGGTAGCTGCTACTTGGAGCAGTGCCTCTAGGGCCCTGGAGTACTATGTAGTACTTAGTCATCATTAATTAGATGTAATTCAACAATGAGAAGGTAAATTCTACACGTGGTTCTGATGGTTCATTTCAGTGTCCAGACTTCACTCAAAGAAATGGGCTTCATTGTGCCTTTCATACATACATCAGCATGCTTTGCTCTTTTTTGCACCTGCTAACAATGATTCCCTATTCCTCTCTCCTGGGTTATCTTCTTCATTCTTCCTATGAGTTACCCCTCCTGCTTTGGTGACATATATATTCTACTACCAGCTCTTAGTCCCCCTTAAGACATCTTGCTTTTCTCTTTTAGTCCTGTCTACTTTCATGTCACCTCCCAAACACTTAAATATAGACACTCTCTGGATCTCTGATGTCTAGATTTATTATATCTAAAGGGATTTTTTAACATGCGTCTTGGTTCTCCTGAAAGCAGAGTCTTAGATTAGATGTACTGACAGGACTAAATGGAAGAACAATCTAGGAAACAGTAGTAATGTTGTTTTGAGAATGAGCTAGAGACAGACCTGCTTAGTGTAGTCATCATGTGTGACAGAGGTTCTGTAGGAATGCCTCATGCCCCTGATGCCAGCAGAACAGATTGACAGGGCATGTGTCTGTGGTGCTCACTCCTCACTGATTTAATGTGCTTCTGTGCTTTAGCTCCGCTGTGCTCACAGGCTGGGCTTCAGCAGAGGGGAGCAAGTTCCTTGGCCTTGAAAAGGCCACTAAATTGCAAAGTGGAGGTGAAACACATGCATGCACACGCACAAACACACACACAAACGCATGCACATACACATACACACATATGCATGCACACACACAAACACACACATGCATGCATGCATACGTGAGCACTTGAGTACATGTGTGTGCATGTGTGTGTGCATGCATGCAGGCTCTGACTGGTTCACTGCAGCTGTAGAGATAACTCTGAGAATGGGATGCCATGGAGAGTGGCCTCACTATCTGCTGTAATTGGTGAATTTAATTTAAAATTTAGTAAACATTAAAAAGGGTTCCAAGGAAATGCCAAAAAAATGTACATGTACAAATACAGCTATCAAAAATGGAGGAATCAAGTATCGAGTATCATTTTCAGAAAGGAGGTGACTGCCTCAATGGATGCTAAAGATATTTATGATCACACACACAATGTGCACCAAGTGTCGTCTACCCTCAGGTCACAGAGACCTTCTGTGTGTTGCCTTTCCACCCACTCCCTCCTTTCTTCTCAGCTCTGCACTTTATGGCTGCCTCTTCTCAAGTGTCTATTTACCAAGCTGTAACTCAAACATTTCCATAAATGGCTTCTATTCCTCCATAAAAATGCTTTCTTTCATCATCGTCTGTGGCTGCTATTGTGATTGCCTGAAGTCTGATGGGGTGAGTTATGACTGGTTTACACAAGGACATCATCAGCTGGCCTGTAACCCACCTGCTGTTTGTAATAGAGCCCTTTCTCAGAAATCAGCCACAGTCCATGCAAGCTTTAAAGGGGAATAAACACTGGTCTTCGTCAGGAAGTGCGAGTGCAGATGCAAAGTTGTGTTAATTTTCAAGATATCATTTGCCTACCTACAGGACTGTTCTCTGAATACAAATAAAAAGTAGTAAATTTGCCAGCTGAAAGGCAGATTTATTTAAAAATATTTTTATAGAAACTTGTAAAAATAAATGTGATTTGTGATGATTTATCTGAGTATCGGTCTCATTAATCTACCAAGTTTCAGAGGAAGAAAAAAATCAGGACCAAGAAATAAGAGGTAGAGCAATAGGACTTTATCTGGAACAAAGGTCACATGGATGTCAGACATGAGAGGGAAATTGCTTTAGTTGTCATAGGGAAATCTGAAGACAGGGTCTAGCAGTCTTGAGAATAGATCAGTTCAGTATGGTTTATGTATGTGCAGAGGAGTGGGCATTTTGTTCTGCTAGGTGGGGAAGGGCATCTGAGTACTGACCAGTCTTGAGAATCTGAGCAGATTTTGTTATTACCAATGGCATAGACTGAGGAGAGACTGGAGAGGGGACTGGAATGGTAAGTATTGATTGTCAACATGACAGAATATGGAGCCTTTGTGAAGGATTATCTAAGGTTAGCTTCTGAGTATGTCTGGGAGGGACTGCCTTCATTGCGTTGATGTGGGAAGAAATCTTAATTGTGGGTAGGATATTCCTTGGGCATGGGATCCTGGGCTGTACAAAATGGAAAAAGCCATCTGGTTGGTGATGTGAGGCTTCTAGGTCCTGCTGCCTTCATTTCCCTCACCACAATGGACTTTTGAACCATGAAATAGACCTTTCCACCTCTACGAATGCTTTTGCCATGGTATTTTATCACAGCAACAAAAGGGAGACAAGCATCTTATTTCCTGGCATGAGAACACTTGGCTTTGCAGTTTTTCATGTGATGTGGACCCTCAGGCAGGTTGTGAGACCAGCAGTCCAACAGATATGATTCTAAGAGAACTCACACCATTTCTTCATTAATTTTAAAAAAGTGCTTTGCCATGGGGGCACAGACACATGCTAGCACACACTTAAAGGATAAAGGTAAAGAGAAAGCAAGATGGTAAGAGCAAATGATACTTCTTGAATTGGAATTTTAGTCCCAGCTTGTTCCAGGAGGTGGCCCAGTGCTTACTTAACTTACAATTTGTCCTTTCTTGTCCCTCTCCTCTGTTTCTTTTCTTAAGTGAAATTTGTTGATTTCATCTGTTACTGAATACTGCCTATAATATTTCTTTGTTGTAATTGGAGAAGCCCAACTTAATGTCTACTTTTTCTTTTATTTTTGAGATTATCATATAATTACATCATTTCTCCCTTCCCTTTCCTCCATTCAAACTCTCCCATATAATTTTCTTTGTTCTCCTTCAAATCATGGGCTTTCTTTTTCTTTAATCATTATTGCATGCAAGTGAGTGTGTGCATGTGCACTCACACACACACATGCATGCATGCACGCACACATTTGTAGATGTAACCTGTTCAGTCTGTATAATGTCATTCCTATGTATGTTTTGGAACTGAAAACTGTTTCTCCAGCTCTCAGCATTCCTTAGTCACCTGTAGTTCTTTGCATACAGTTGAGGACTTGTGGGCTTTCCCCTGTCCATTGTGGAATGTCTATTGTTGTCGTCCTTGTTCAGTTCACCTTTACACAGTCATGGTTGTTGAGACTTTATGGGTGTAACTTCTGACATTACTAGGAGACACAATCTCACAGCAAACTCCCTGACCCTCTGGCTCTTACAATCATTCTTCAGCCTCTTCTGCAATGATCCCTGAGCTTTAGGTGTGGGGGCACTTTATAATTGTATCCTTTGGGACTGGGCTCCACAACTTTGCATTTTGATTGGTTGTGGTTTTCAGTAGTGGTCTTTGTCTGTTGCAGAGAGATTTTTAAAGGTGCTGGGGACCCAGAAACTTGTTTGTGTTAGGCACGCCCTCTACCAATGATGTTCTCTTATAGCATAGTTTGTGTGTTTCATAATAACAATATAATGCTCAAATAATCATTTTGATGCTGAAAATGTTTCCTAGCAAACAGACTTTACTGCTTTTTCCCCATGTAAAACATTGTTCCCAGGCACTGAAATGAGTCAAGGATGAGAGTGTCATTTTCTTAAAATTTAAGAAAATTTAATTAAATATTATGGGTGCATGCATTGGTGTGCATCAGTGTGTGCATAAGTATGCAGGTACAGGCAGAGGCCAGAAAAGGAAGGCAGATCATCTGAATCTGGAGGTGCAGGTGGGTGTGAGTCAGCTGATGTGGGTGCTGGGAACTGAACCCTGGAAGAATAGGATGTGTTCTTAACTTCTAATTCATTTCTTCAGTTCCTTTTAATTTTTAAATTTAATTAATTAGTTACTTTTTGTGTATTCTGTGTACACGTGCATGCAGAAGAGCACACATGTATGCCATGATTGTTGGAGGTGAGAGGACAACTTTCCAGGTCTCTTCCTTGACCACATGTGTCCTGGGGATCAAACTCACATCCTTAGGCTCAGTGACATCCTTACCCACTGAGTCATCTCACAGTTCTGAGACTGCCATTTTCTAAAATGGGATAACAGCATACATAATTCAGGTACTTTGATCTGCCTTTTCCAAGTTCAGCACAGTTCTGCTAAAAATGTCATCTAGGATGACCAGTCTTTTAGAAGCTCTCTCCCAGGACCAACTTCCTGCTGAGACTGAAACCCAATAGCTTTTGATCTGGGGAAATCCTCTGGGCAGTCTGGCTTACCCTGTGGCCTGTCTCCTGGGAAGGAAGCTTAGTTTTGAGAGCCCCAGACTAGGAGTATTCTCACAGAGTTTGCTAGCATACAGTGAAGGAAGACTTTCTTGTTTGAAGGAAACTAGCACGACAATTTCTTTAGTTCAGAAAACTGTGTAATTTAGTTAAAAAATTGTGTAATTTTAAGATGTGTAACAAAATGTCTAATATATTACAAATTACCTACCTCATTCTAGATCATTTACATGTAACTTTATATCTCTATTCTGCATCATCTTACTTTTTTTTTTTTTTTTTTTTGGTTTTTCGAGACAAGGTTTCTCTGTGTAGCCCTGGCTGTCCTGGACTCACTTTATAGACCAAGCTGGCCTCGAACTTACAAAGATCCGCCTGCCTCTGCCTCCCAAGTGCTGGGATTAAAGGTGTGTGCCACCACTGCCCGGCCCATCGTCTTACTTTTTATTATGCATGTAATATAAAAATGATAGCAACAATAGTAATTAATACTTCTTGAATGTTTATTGTTTTACAATGCTGCATAGAATCCATTCTCCATCATATCTTATTTTATTATTGAGAATTTTCCTGTGTTAGGTCATTATTATCCTATTTTTTGTCTAAGATTTACTTTTCCCCCAACTATCATTCAGATTGTAATCAGGTACAGTTTAAACACAGTTTTGACTCCAACACTGGAAGTTATTTACATTCTAACCAAGAAGGCACTCACTTTAGCCTGGTAATAAATTTAGTTCCTAGGAAAGTTCAAGTGCCTATGGTATAACTATTTGTTTGTGGTAAATGCTGAAGAGCTTAAGAGGGGGAAAGATGGTGTGAGTATTAGTTTGTGTAGGTTGCCAGAAAAAAGTACAGAGACTGAGCTGGCTTTAACAATGACAACAATTTATTTTCTCATAATTTTGGAAACACCATACATACTAGATAAGAGCTCTACCATAGAGCTGTGTCAACACATCCACAGCCCATGTTCTAAGTTCATAGTATGAAAAAACTAAAACAAAATCTTGACATACATGGTTGGATCAGAACACAGAAAAAAAAACCCTCAAAAACTGTAGAAATGCATAAATCAATTAAAATTAATTTTATAGAGCTCTTGTTGATGGGTGAAAAAGTTTGGACACTGAAGTCACAAAAATGGTGAGACACTTGAGGACCGAGATAGATCTGGGAGTACACAGTAATGAAACAGGGGAGACGTCACAGAGTGATGTCAACTGGTGAATGTGATAGAGTTAGAAAATCATTTTCCTACATATGTGAAATAACTAATCCAAGGAAACCAGATTCACTGTGTGAGTAGGATTTCAGAGTCTGGCATACCACCCACTAGGTGCTTAATTACTGGGAGGGAACAAGATGTGGCAACATCACTTGTGTCTTTGTTTTATAAATATGTAGGCTTCTATTCCTTTGAAAAACCATGCATCACCCATTGCCATATCTCCTTAGCTCGTGGGAACCCATCTTTGTCCTTTTCAGCATTATTCTTCATAGGAAAGATGACCCTCTCAGATTAAGTAACTATAATCGACATAGTCAACAATAATTTATTGTGTATTTCAAAGTTCCCAATGCAACAAAACAATATATTCTTGAGGCCACAGAGATGCCAGTTACAACCAATTGATCATTGCACATGTATTGAAATATCACATTGTATCCCATAAAGATTATATAGTATATGACCCATGGGGCCTGACCTCTCTCTGGGAGATCTTTGGGAGAGGGGGTGTCATTTTTTCCAGAGCTGTAGCCATTGATAAGTTCTTCCCACTCCCGTAATTACCTCCCACTTGTTCTCTGGCAAGAAACCCTAATTAATCTCAGCGGGCCACACGCAAACGGAAAGCAAGAGGAGGATTTGTTGTGAATAAGAGTGCAGCAGGAGAGGGATGAGAGAGGGGGATGGAGGACGTGGTGGTTTGAATAATAGTAACCCCTCTATGCTCATATATTGAATGCTTAGTCATCAGGGAGTGGCACTACTTGAAAAGGATTAGGAGGTGTGACTTGTTGGGGCAGGTGTGGTCTTGTTGGAGGAAGTGTGTCATTGAGGGTGGACTTTGATGGTTCAAAAGCTCAAGCTATTCCCAGTGGCTCTCTTTCTTCTTCCTCCTGTCTGTGGATTTGGATGCATAACTCTCAACTACTTAACCAGCACCATGTCTGTCTGCATGTCACCATGTTCCCTGCCATGATGATAATGAATTAAACCTCTGAATCTATAAGTGAGCCCCAATTAAATACTTTTTAAAAAGTAAGAGTTGCCATAGTCATGGTATCACTTCATAGCAATAGAACACTTTTGTACTGGTTTGTTTTGTGTCAACTTGACACAGGCTAGAGTCACCAAAGAAGAAGGGGCCTCAGTTGAGAAAACGTCTCCATGAGATCCAAATGTAAAGCATTTTCTCAATTAGTGATCAATGGAGGAGGGTCCAACCATTGTGGGTGGTGCCATCCCTGGACTGGTGGTCCTGGGTTCTATAAGAAAGCAGACTGAGCAAGCCAGAAGACACAAGCCAGTAAGCAGCACCCCTCCATGGCCTCTGCTTCAGCTCCTACATCCAGGTTTCTGCCCTGTTTGAATTCCTGTCTTGACTTCTTTCAATTATGAACAGCAATATGAAAGTGTAAGCCAAACAAATGCTTTCCTCCTTAATTTGCTTTTTGGTTATGGTGTTTCATTGCAGCAATAGATACCCTGACTAAGATACAGACTAAGACAGAAATTGGTAACATGGACTGGGATATTGCTGTGATAGGAGAAATATGGAAGATTTTGGGCCTTGGACTAGGAAAGCAGTTGAATCAGTTAAATAATTAATACTTGTAGGAATATGGAAGACAGTGGTAAAAGCAATTTGACTGTGGGAAACCAGGACAAGAGGAAGTCTTGTTTCATTGGGGAATTTCATTGGGAAAGAACATTCATACATGGCTTGGAGACTATTCTTGTGATATTTTGGCAAATAATGTGGTTGCTTTTTGCCCTTGTCTAAAAAAATCTGCCCGAGGCTAAATTGAAGATTTTGGGTTAACAGCATTGGCAGAGGAGATTTGAAGATAGTCTAGTATTGACTATATCCCATGGTTATTAGTGATCAGTCTTATGTAGATCTATAATGAAAAGGTGCAAGCTGAGCAAGGAAAAAAATGTATAGTTTGAGGGAAAAAAAGGACCACCAGGAGGTGTAATGGAGCTAAGTCTAGTGCTCAAGGAGATAAAAACATTTTAAGACAACTCTAATGTTAAGTGGAATAAAGGGAGTAGTGACCCCAGGGCAAGATTCCACCCAGCTAAGCTTCCATCTTGTGAAAAGGAGTTAAAGGAAAGCTTATGCATTGAAGGAAATCATGGAAAACAGAAAGCTGGTGAAAATGTATTTGAATGATAGGGCCAAGTTTCAACATAGAAGCAGCAGAACTTGATGATATTGGCCGCATGGTTCTGGCTTTAGAGTAAAGGATAGGAGAAATGGTGGTAGAATTTCCCTCTGCCGGTAAGGAAAGCCACCGAGACCAGGCATGTGGCAGGGATATCCCTGAATGGAGGCCCAGAGAGGCCAATGCATAAAGATGCTGTGGGATGCCTGCCAAGAAAAGCTGCAGACCAAGTATGGAACCAGACTAAGAAAGAGAAGTGTGCTGTGGTTCACAAAGCTGAGCAGAGTTGGAGATCTGAAGAGTACTTTGACATCAGGCATGATGATGCAGAGCTTGGAGTTTGCCATGCTGGCTTTCAGTCTTTCTTTGGTCCAGTGTTTCCTCATTATATTCTCTCTCCTCCTTTTTGGCACATGTATATCATGTGCCATTATATGTTGTAAGTATATAACCTGCTTTTTGGTTTTGATTTTGTGGAGGGTTACAGTTAAGAGATTGCCATGAATATCCAAAGATACTTCAGACTTTTAAACAGTGTTGAGACTGTGAAAGACTATGAGAACTTTTGAAGTTAGACTGAATGCAATTTTGCATTATGATATGGGTACAAGCCGGTAGGGCCAGGGGAGTGAAATGTGGTGGTTTGAATAAGAATGACCCCCATAGGCTCATAGATTTGAATGCTTAGTCAGCAGGGAGTGGCACTAAAGAGAAGAATTAGGTGTGACTTGTCAGAGTAAGATAGGGGAGTTGACTAATATTTATTATATAAATGCATGAACCTGTCAAGTAGTTAAAAAATTAGTTAGGAAAGCCTTGTATTATTTGGGTTCCTCTGATCCATTTCTTTTGGCTTCAGCAAATGAGAGTCACCAGCTAGAGAGCAAAGTATAGAAAGAGACAGAAATGACAACACCTACTTACCACTTCTCCATCATGCTGTGGTTCTGTCTAGGTAGCCTTCTCACACAGCAATGGTTCTTGCTGGGCTTTGGGTAAGGCCCACCTCCCTTCCCCTACCTCTTCAGGCTACTTGAGGTAGGGACTTCTATGACTATAGAGCTTCATGGTCACCCTGAGTGGGGTATACCTGTGGGTGTGTTTGAGGGGGGTTCCAGAGACTTAAATGAGTCTGAAATGCTTAGTCATCAGGAAGTGGCATTACTTGAGAAGTCATGCTGTTGGCACCTTTCCATAGACTTGTGCCCTTAACTGAATAAAAAGGAGACAGTATGTTGAGCACCATCATCCACTACTTGCTGATTCTGGAGTGTGGGTATGATCTGAATGGCTGCCACAAGCCTAATGCCATGATTTCCCTATAAAATGACTGTATCTCCCCCCATCCTCTTGATTTTTTGAGACAGGGGTTCTCTGTGTAGTCCTGACTGTCCTGGAACTCACTCTGTAGACCAGGCTAACCTTGAACTCAGAGATCTGCCTGCCTCTACCTTCTGAGTGCTGGGATTAAAGGCATGCACCACCACCACTGCCCAGCTCTACAGTATCCCTTCTTAAAGAAATGATGAGTCCAAACAGACTGTTTTGTGTTTTGTCACAGCAATGAGAAGATTAACCAAGACAATGTCCATTGTTGTCAGTCCTGGTGTTATTTTTTTCCCCTTGATGGGTCTCTAGATCTGCTCATATGTCACTCTATTGAGTGTGTCATTTGATTTTCTGCAAGTACTCCAATTATGTTTATAAATAAATATAAAAAGTCAACAGGTTTCCCACACACAGCCATGATTACTAAGCAGTACAGAAAGATGACTCTGATGCTCAGCCAATCCTCCCCATTGCGTAGGTATGTGCAATTGTATAATACATGTGGATTTATTTATATGCCTCGGTTTTCTCTTGTTCATCAGATTCCTTAGTGATATGCTAGTAAGACCTAGTGGAAAATATAAATTAGTATGGGACCAAAAAATTAGAAATGACTAAAGAATGCTGCACATCAAAATCCTGAAAGACTAAACATCATAAATAGAACAGATTTTAAAATTACTTTATAATGAAATGCCCATAAAATCTCATTAGATTTCAGAGTGCTTTTGGGAGTTGATCTTGATTTTAAAGTTCTTTTGAAGAACAAACAAGTCAGAACAGCAAATAAAACCTGAAGTTCATTTGAAGAAGAAGCAAATAAGGATAGTTAATAAAACATTGCAAATGAGTTTCAGTATGTGAGTATTTGACACATTAGGTATTTAACAAAACAGTGCGATATAAGCCTAAGAATTTAGAGGTGAATGGGACAAAACAAACTCTGAAAGTGTTCTTGATTTCTTCTCCTATATATGCTTGAGTTAATTTTAAAAAAATCACTGTAAGCAACAGGGTGAGAGAGTCAACACATGTTTTAGGGGCAACTGAATGGACACTGAAAAAAATCTTTATGTTAAAATGATTTTCATGCATGTTCAGATGCTATATCCAACAAAGGCTAATAAAATCTGGAAGAAAATCTAAGTATGTACTTCTGATGTGGAGGTGGGATAAAATTTGAACTTAAAAGGGAGAGAAAATATTCTGTTTTTTTAATGTTCATTTATTACTTCAAGTTACATCTCCATCACAAGTCCCCTCCTAGACTCCTCTCTAGTCCCACTCTGCCACCCTCTCTTCCTTCTCCCAGAACTCATAATTCTTTTTTTGAATAATTAGGGTACAATTATGAAAATTATAAGGTATAACATACATTCTCAATGTCAAGTCCATACTTATTTGGCAAAAATATTAATATTCTATTATCTATCTGATTATACAGAAAGTACAGAGCCAGCAGCTTCCAAAACTAAGAAAATGACAGACAACTGGGCTGGAGAGATGGCTCAGCCATTAAAGGCTAGGCTCACAACCAAAAATATATGAGAAAATATTAAAGTAAAACACATTATTTAAATGCACAGATTTGACTCTATTGTTGTTTATCTTGTGTTATATGATAAAGAATTTAAAAGGCAAATGGAAATGTTATGGAATATTTATAGTCTCAGTTCATAAACTACTATGTAAAGACTTCTACATATTCATACACAAATAATGAAAAAAGAACAATGTGGTCTATAAATCTCAGAAATCAATAGAATAAAGTAAATAAGAACATTACTCTTTATCTTAACAAAAGAGAAAATCAAAACAATATTGAAGAGTGGTCATAGAAACTGCAACCTTTATACTCTTGGCTTGGAGTTTATATTGGATTAACTTTTCTTAAAGGCCTTTATCCAAATTCAATCTTTAGTCACAAAGGTTTCACAAGAGACCTAATTTGCGCAGACAACACAGGGTGCTCAAGGTTCTTGTATTAGTCCAGCTGAAGTCACTAGTTCAAGTTCCTGGGTAGTCAGTGCTAGCCTGGGTTGCCTCAGATGCCTTTACCTGCATGAAAGGCATCAGGATAACTCTGGAAGAGCTGGCTAAGCTTTGGGATTTATGTGTTTTGCTCACAAGTTCAAGAGTTTATTTTCCACTGTTTGGCTTCTGATTGGATCTGACTGTGGTTAATTGCATTATTTCTAATCACTGCTTTAGATTCCAGAGAGCCAAAGTCTTCCTACAGGCAGAAAAAAGGGTGTATCTCATTAATAGACAGATTAAACAGAACAGGAGTCATTATTTTAAAGGACATAGGTCAAGACATTTATTTGCTAACTAGTAAAATGAAGCATTTGCAAACTCAAACTCCAAATGGATCATTTAACAAGGCCCAAGCTAGGGACATCTCTAGGACCATCTCTAGGACCCCTTTTTGTTTAGAGGCTGAGAGGGAGCAGCGAATAGGAAAACATTCTTCAGCATTTTTACAACTGAGTAAGTAAAGCATGAACACAAAGGAGGCCTTACTGGTAGTTGGTGGCACATAGTGATCTTCAAACTATATCCCTACATAGTTGCTTCCCTGTGACAGGCCCCTATGGTATCCAAAGCAAGGTTCATGTCTTCATAAAAGAGACACCAGGAAGCAGTTTTCCCCTTCCTTTAAATGAAGCTGTTAAGATGGCCAGGGAAGGAGAAAGATAGCCTTTTTTTCTAGTATGTTTTCTTTTTTGCTGTGTTTCCAGGTCACCTCTGGAAGGAAGGATTTATTTTAGCTCCTAGATTACAGTCTATTACAGAGGGACACCAAGACAGGAACTGAAGGACAGACCATATGGGAATGCTGCTTACTGGCTGGGTAGGTGGGAGGATGGGAGCCTCATTACCTGATTGACATTTATAAAAAAGTATTATTATGCTTGCTTTTTAAAAAATCATTCAAGCCATCTCCTAGAATTGCACTGTATATTTTGACAAACTATCTTGATTAGTGTTAAAGTATGTGTATATGCATGTGTCTCTGTGTGGATTTGTGCATATGAGTGCAGTGCCCACCACATGTGACAGTTCCAGGCAGTTGTGAGCTACCAGGCAAATGTGGGATGTAGGTGCTGGGAACAGAACTGAGGTTCTCTCTAGGTACAGCACGTGCTTTAAGCTGCTGATCTGTCTCTTCAGTGCCTCACTGTGCATTTAAAACAACAACAGAATAGAAATTTTAATCTTCAAAGTCTAACCCCTGGATCTGGTCACTGCTAGTGGGTTTTTCAGAGTTTCCAATTTGCTCAATGGCTTCTGGCAACCCTGAGTGAGACACTGTAGGTGTTCCTTTCTTCTCTTTGACACCTTTGTTTCCCTCCTGCCTGCCTTTCCTTTTTCTTTGTCATGAAATTTCACTTAATAAGTCACAGAAGGAGACTCTGTGTGTGTGTGTGTGTGTGTGTGTGTGTGTGTGTGTGTGTGTGTGTATGTGTGTGCACATGCTCGTGTGCACATGCATGCATGTGTGAAGCATTCCATTTCCATCTGTCTGGAAATGATTTTGCTGGGGAAAGGGAGAAGTAGAGACCAGTAATTTGGAAGCTGCTCACATCTGGAGAAAGGTTGAACTGTTGAACTTCAGCACCGATGAGTCTGCCTGGAGCCAGTGTCTCAGAAGATACCTGGAGTATTTAGGAAAACATTCACAGGTTTGGAAGAGGAGGAGGAATTTGAGAGTGGTATGAACTGTGTCTATAAATTGCTGTGGCAAGAGCCACTCCCTGAAGCATTGATAGGATTGGACTTAGTCATTAAAGTGTCATTTTTGGGTCCTGGCTGGAGCTTCTGCCAGCTTCTATTTTTGTTGCTTTTAGAAGATGACAACAGCATTTAGTGAGCAACTGATAGAAGTTTAAAGTCAACTCTGACATAAAGAAGGAAGAGATTGAAGTGCAACATGGTAAACAGTTGAGAGCTTTTAACTTCCAAGATAAGCACAGCTTTTCTATGAGAATGGATTGCTCCTTTACAGAATTAGGTTGATCATTCCTTTCTTTTCTCATGAGACTACTGCCCCAAATTTCTTTGAACTGAAAATAGCAACCCGTCTCCTCAGCATAGTGTTGTGGTCATAAGATGTCAGGAATGGTTCTGATAGGATGATAATTGAATGTACAAAGGTCCCTGGAGACTCCTTGGTGAGAGGCCAGCAGAGAAGGTGGTAGGATTGGTGGGATTCTCTCATTTCTTCAAGGGTGGGTCAGAACAGTGCACAGAATAGAGTTCAACAGGCTCTCTCAGTGCTCCGGTCCCATCTGGCCATATCATCGTCCTCTTTCACATGCCACCGTCATTAGGTAAATGCTCCTCTCTGAGTGTGTTTGCACCTCTGTGAATGTGGTGGTCAGAAGTCAATGTCAAACATTTTTCTTTACAACTTTCTTTTTTCTTTTCTTTTTTTGGTGACAGTCTTTTACTGAACCTGAATCATCTTGTAGGCTTATCATGAGAACTGTGGCACATGGTGGTGAAAACAAACTTTTCTCCCAGCTCTCCGACCTGTCCAGACATCTTGAAGGTATGGATCTTGGTCTGAGTTCCACCCTTTTCTGCCTGGAAACCCACTCAGCCTGGACCTTTCAGTGGAGGAGCATGTATTCCGGCTTGATACTGGACAAGGCACAAGGCTGGAACTCCCCGCAGCCTCTACTATGTCTTGTGGTATGCTTAGAGCTGAGGGGAATACACACAGATATTTTGGGTAAACTGGAAGATTAAAACATTTTCTTAGGATGAAGATTAAATCTTAGTAGACAAATTTGACAGACATAAACAAGAAAATGCAAACAAAGAGCATAGTGCTCGTTGACACAGGAGAAAAACTTATGATCAGAATTGTCCTAAATGAAATGTGACATCACAGATAGTATGAAACCTTATCTAGTGAGTACATGCACACAAAGTTAAACTTACATTAGCTACAGTAGAAGATTGATTTTAGGTGCAATAAAGGATTTACAATAACATAAAATAAATATAAAATAAACTGTAGGGCTAGTGAGTTAGCAAAGTGGGGTAAAAAACTTGTAACTGAGCCTGTTGTCTAAGTTTAAGTCTGAGGGCCCATGTGGTAGATCATAGAACTAACTCCCCCAGTTGTATTCTGAACTCCACATGTACACTGTGATAAGACTGAGTCTACATACTTATGTAGAGACAACACAAATAAAGGTAAAAATATTAAAACATACGGTAATGATTTTTTTATTTTAGAGCCATTATTAAGTAAAAAAAAAAAAAAAAGGTCCTTGAAGTCAAGCACTGTGGTATCATATCATGATGCTCAATCTGATTTCTGAGATAGCTGTTGAATGATCAAAGGGAAAATAGTATGTAGTTTGGATCTGAGACACAAGGATCGACAGAGTGAGGCAGAGTAAGAGCTCATTTCCCAGCTCAGAAGTGTGTATGATTTAAAACTTAGGAGTTGCTTATTTCTGGAATTTCCTATTAAATATTTTTGGGTGCTAGTTGAGGGAAAACAAAAACTTAGATAAGGGGTGTTATGATCCTGATGTTAAATAAATCTGGGGGTTAGGATCCCTTAGGTGTGTTTGAATATTTTGTCCCTTGGTGGTGCACTGTATTGAGAGGTTGTGGAAGCCTTAGATGGTGGAGCTTGGCTTGAAGAAGTGGGTTGTCAGAAGGGTGTGGGGTGTGGTGTAAGGTGTGATGGGCCTGGAGGTTGATAGACAAGGCTCTCTTCATGATCTGCCACATGTGAGCAAACAGCCTCAAGTACCTGCTGAGTGCCACAGTCAGAGTTGCTACCGTTTCCGTGCCTTCTGAGCCACAATTGATTCTGCGTTCAAACAATGGCTTAGAGTGTATCCTTTCTCCCTTAAGTTGCTTCTTGTCACGTAGTTGGTCAAAGCAGTGAGAAAAGTAACCGATGTAAGTAACTGGTCAAGAACTGTGGGTTGGTATCCAAAGTGAAAAAGTATGGGTATTGATAAGAAGCACATCCCCTGACATTTTTACACCAATTATTTATTCATTTTTTTGTCCTGAATTAATTCTTCCCATTAGTGCAATGGTCCATGCAGTAAGATACTCATTTATTTATCACTGCAGTCTTGGTGCTTACACTTGTAGACTGGAATAAACATTTGCTGAGTGTGTGGCTTAGTGTGCTCTGGGCAAATGAACCAGTCCATGCTATTTCTGTAGGACTGAAGTTCATGGAAAAACACAAAGTCAGTGTTTGTGAGTTTAGTTAGAAACCAGACAGAAGTCCTAGGGCTTGATTTTCCTTATGCAGATGAAGATGAGCAACTGTTTCCAAATCTTTCCCAAGTGTATATGTTTTTAAAGGACAAAGTGTCAGAAAAGTAATGAGGTAATATAGTCAATATTAAAGCATACAGGTTCTGGGAGGATAGTTTAGCTGGTAAAGCATTTTTGGCACAATCATGACACTGGAGTTCAGACTCCCCAAATTCACATAGCCCATAGGTGCGTATGGTGGCCACCTGTAATCCCAGTCAGTGCACAGCAGGCAGAGATGGGACCTCAGAACAAACTGACAGCTAGACCAGCCAAGTCAGTGATCTCTGGTTCAACTGAGAGACCTTGTCCCAACATGTAAGATAGAGAACTGTCAAGGATGACACCTAACATCAACCTGTGGCCTCTGTAGGCACATGCATAGCCATGTACACATACATACCCTTACACACATGTCCACCCACACACATATGAGCATGTATACATATACCATATATCACATGCAGAAATATTGTAGCACACAGAAGTTCCTTTTTACTGGGATAGGATACCGGAAAAGACTTTAGAGTTAAAAAATCCCTGTCTGGGAGGATCCAAGATGGCGCCGACCATAGAGCAGTGCATCTGAG
>CAJQZJ010004767.1:2949546-2971285 GCA_907164525.1 Lophiomys imhausi
CAAGTTGCTAAGAGACAAGCAATATTTGCTTATCTAAATATAAGAGACAGATAGGGCATCTTCAAAAACCTCAAAAGATCTGCAGAATATGGCATTCAAAGATGTTTTCTTAACTTAAGATTTTTTGATATCGAGACACGTCAGCTCCTGACAGCACCCCCTATATTACTCCAAGTAGAAGATGAGCATCGAAGAATCTCCAGTGGGAGATGATTAAATTGGTGGTAAGCCATTCTCTTGGCAAGAAAAACCACTTGCTTCAACTGTAGACAGACTTCTGTCCAAAAAGGACAAAACTTGGAAGCAGGTAAGTCGACAGCCTAGCTCTGCCAAGACAGGGTAGGTAAGTCCTTCATAATTCCTGCTCTACAACCAATGTCTGTCAGAGAAATGGGGCCAAATGGCTGAAGATTGATGCTGTAATGTATGGAGAGAAAATGGGAACTGTCCAGGCAGCCACTGGTATGTCATTTTTCAGTTTTGGAAGCTGCAGGCCCTGCACTTCCTATATAATCAGATATATTTATCCCTCTCAGGTCTCTGAGGTGGTTGAAGAATAGATACCTAGAGTCTCATAGTTAAATTTTGAGTTGTGTAGGAATCAAGAGGGTGTTCTGGATCTAAGAAGATATTTTTAAAATTATGAGGCAAGTTAGTATGAAAGCTGAGTTAGATATAGAACTTTAAACTCATGGAGATGGTTAGATAGTAGAATGTTAAAGTCAGGTGCCAAATACATATGGACTGGACATTGGGAATGTATGCTAAGCCATATAACTCTTATAATTGTGGCCTATTTATTTCTGTTGTTTTGTATTGTATTTATAGTTATAAGAAAAAGAACCATTATTTGGACTGAAAGGGAGAGCTGTTGGGGGAAAAAATAAATACCTTAAACTAAAAAAAAAAATAATGGAGAGAGGATGGTGGGGCTGAGGGGGAAGAGGGTGGAAGGGTGGGACTGGAGGGGGGAGTAGGGAGGGGATTGTGATTGAGATGTAACTTGACGAAATAAAAAATAAATTATTAAAAAAAAATCCCTGTCTGTTTTTATATTACTCAGAAAAATTGTACTTAGAAGTTTTAAAGTACGGAGCTCAAGAGATGACTCAGTGGTTGAGAGTACTGGTTGCTCTTCCATGGAACTTGGGTCAAATCTCATCACCTACATGGCAGTTCACAACTGTCTGTAATTCCAGTTCCAGGGGATTTGACACCCTTACACAGACATACATGGAAGCAGAACACTAATGTAAACAAAATTAAAAAAATTAAAGTAGACTCTGGTCATCACCTTTCCTTTCCCTCTATTCCTCCAAGTCTAGTCCCCTAGCTCCATCCCAGCTCTGCAGCAGGACACCTGCAGCAGCCTTGCCCCACTTCACCCCTAGTGGACCCCACAGATTATCCCCTTCTAACCTCCCTCCCCAAACTTGTTGCTTTATCCTAGCCCCCAATTCCAGCAGGCACTCCCTGGGAACCCACAGGCCATTTTGGTCAGGGAAACAGGTAGGCTAACACCAGATCTTTGCCTCGCCTTCTGCTCCTCCAAGTCAAGTCCCCCAGTCTCATCCCTATCTCTGTAGCCCACCACCTGCTGAGGCCTCCCTTCTCCCCAACCTCCACCTTTAGTAGACCACATAGGTATTACCCTCCTACCCCCCACTCATTGCTTTATTCCCAGCCCCCAAATCCAGCAGGCACTCCTTACAAACACAGACCATGCCAGCCACGGAAACAGGTAGGCTAATTGCAGATCTTCACCTCTCCCTCCATTCCTCAAATCCAACCACAGAGTCTCATCTCAAGCATTGCAGTAAAACGCCAGTGGTGGTCTCTGTCCACCCCATCTCTGGTGGATCCCACAGATCTTCCCCTCCTAATTGCCCTTCCCTTGCTGGTTTCTTTGTTCCACCACCCAACTCCAGCAGAAACTCCCTGGGAAACCACAGGCCACTCTGGTATGGGTTCAAAACACAAGTAGGCAGATCTTCATCTCTCCTCTCCCTCTGTTTGGCTAATATCCAAAATATATAATGAACTCAAGAAACTAGGTATCAAAAATAAACAAACAACCCAAATAAATATGGAGGGTCAATCTAAATGGAGAATTCTCAAGAGAGGAAATTCAAATGGCTGAGAAACACTTAAAGAAATGTCCAACATCCTTAGTCATCACTGAGATGCAAATCAAAACTACTTTGAGATTTCATCTTACACCTGTCTGTCAGAATGGCAGGTCAACAAAACATATGACAACTTTAATGTTGGTGAGACTTATTGGTAAGAGTGGAACCTTTTATAGCCACCGTGGAAATCATCTCTGGGACAAGCTAGAGTGGAAAGGAAACTTGAGGTTGACCCTAGCTAAGACTCCTAGCAATGGGTATATGGAATCTGAACTAGCCATCTCCTGTAAGATGGCAAGACTTCCAGTGGAGGCATTGGGGCACTAACCCAGACACAAAACTATTGACAAAAGTTTGTCCTGCCTATAAGATATGCTGAGGTAAAGATAGTACAGAAATTGTGGGAGTGGTCAAGCAATGACTGGTCCATAATGAAACCTATACTATGAGAGGGAGTCCACTCCTGACACTGCCTGGAGGGCCAGAAACCAGAGGCTGAATAGCCCAGAGACCTAGGATAGAAAATGATGTTCTGCTGTACTTATAGATTGGTGTCTAGCCAAAGTGTCATCCGAGAGGCCTCACCCAGCAACTGATGGAAGCAGATGCAGAGACCCACAGCCAGACATTAGGGGGAGCTTGGGGAATCCTTCAGAAGAGGGGGAGGAAGGATTGTAGGAGTCAGAGGGGTGATGGACACCACAAGAAAACCTACAGAATCAACTAACCTGTGGTCATAGGGGCTCACAGAGACTGAACTGACCACTAGGGAGCATGTATGAATCTGAGCTAGGTCCTCTGCATATGTATTACAGTTGTGCAGCTTGGTCTTCTTGTAGGATTCCTAACAGGGGGATCAGGGGCTGTCTCTGAGTCTTTTGGCTGCTTTAGAAGCCCCTTCCTCATACTGGTTTGCCTCATCTAGCCTCAATATGAGGGGGGTGCCTTGTCTTACTGAAACTTGATAGGCCATGGTTGGTTGGTATCCATGAGAGGCTTGCCCTTATCTGAAGAGGAGTGGATGGGGGGAAAGAGGGAAGGTGGAGAAGGGAAGGACTGGGAAGAGGGAACTGAAATTGTGGTCGGGATGTAAAAAAGAAAGAATATATATGTTATATACATTTTATTTATATATCTAGACATATATTATACATTTATATTTATAAGTATATATTATAATTTAATATACACATTTATAATTATATATATTCTTTATATGTATATAAATGTGGTACATTACATAATAGAGTATTACACAGCCATTAAAAATAATGACATCCTGGAAATTTCAGGCAAATGGATGGAAGTAGAAAAGAATCATCCTGGGTGAGCTATCACAGACTCAGAAAGACAAATATATTATGTATTCACTTATAAGTGATATTAGCTGTAAAGTCAATGATAACCAAGCTGTAATCCAAAGACCCACAGAGGGCATGTATAGAGTAAGGGACTAGATGAAATAAATTTCATTAGGAAAGGAAGATAGAATAGACAGTTCTGGATGGATGAGGGTAGGGTGGAGTGAGAGGATTTAGTGGGCAGGGAGAGGGGAACGGTTGTGGGAAGGAACACAGGGAGAGATAGCTAAAATTAAGGGAAATTTGAAGGATAGTATGGAAATTTAATACAGTAGAAACTTTCTAAAATACATACATATATGAAGGTGATTTAAATACATACATATATGAATGACTAACTGGGTTATATTTAATTGTGTTGTTGGTCAAAGGGACCATGGGAATCCCCAAACAACGCAAGCTGTTGCCAAGACTGTAGGTTGCTCACAAACTGACAGCAAGGCCCCGTTGCCAAAGACAACATTTACACAACTATTTGTGTAATGGAGATGCCTCATATTCTGGCATCTTTGGTACAGGAACATACTCTGTACACTCTCAAAATAGAAACATAAACACCAAGCCAGCCACAAACCCTTTATCTACAGTGGTGTCCTGCCTGTAAGATAGTGTAATGGTGGCACAAAGCCTGTGAGAATAACCAGTCAACAGCTCATTTGACTTAAAGCCCACTTCTGGAACCTGACATTTCCTGGGTGAACAAGAACCTAAGACTAGATTGCCCAAGACCTTAGAACAAAACAAAATACTAGTGGTCTGTGGAAAGAAAAAGTGTAGTGGTAAAATGACTCCTAACGACACTTTGCTAACTCATAGATCAGTGCCTTGCTCCACCATCATCAGAGAAATGTCCTGCTGCAGCAGCTAGGAACAAATATAGAGACTCACAGGCAGACATTACACAAAGAGTACGTGTCCTTGGAACACTCAGCCTTAAATGGGATGGCTCCATCAAATCCCTCTTCTCAGAGCTCAAAACCCACGGAGGAGGAGGTGGAAAGAGTGTAAGAGCCAGAGGAAATGGAGGACACCAGGAAAACAAGTCCTGTAAACCAACATGAGGTAAGCTCATGACCTCACGGAGACTGAGCAGCAAGCACAGGGCCTGCACAGATCTTTAGCAGGTCCTCTGCGTACATATTATGGCTTCCAGTTCAGTGTTTTTATGGGATTCTTGGGTGTTCGAGCAAGTGAGTCTCTGATTCTTGTGCCTTGTCTTGGAATCTTTTACTTCCATTAGCTTTTCTTGTCCAACATTGATGTGATAGTTTTGGCTTTATCTTACTAAATTTTATCATATTTCAAAAGTGAAGGAATAAATGAAGAAATCATACCCTAGGGTATGGTTTAACAGGAAAAAGTCAGTTTTCTCCATTAAAGTGACACTGGGTACATAAACCACTCCAGGGCAGGCTTCATGTTTAAGAGTAGTTGTCCAACATATAATGGGTGTGTGTGTGTGTGTGTGTGTGTGTGTGTGTGTGTGTTTGTGTGCTTGTATTTGATTAGAGTTTGGTGGTTTTTTTCCTTTCTTTTTGGATATGGCTTTGATTTCATTTTCTTGGCTTTGGGGGCATTGATGTATTGAATTTTTGTTTGTTTCTTGAGAAAGAACTTAAATGTGGGTGGATAGGGAGATGAAGAGGATCTGGAAGGACTTGGAGGAGGGGAAGGATATGATCAAAGTATATTTAAACTTGTTTTAAATAATAAAAGTATAACAAAATATAGTGAATTAAAATAATTTGAAAGTACATATATTGTTCATAAGCTCACTGTGATGAATTTTGAGCTTATGTGTCATGTTATGCAGAGGCTGTGGTGATCCACTCTTCTTTTTTTTTGTTGGTTTAAATGATTGTTTTACTTTTTTTTATTAAAACAATTAAATTACTTGTTTTAATAAAATATATGTTTGTTTTGTTTTTCTTTTTTTATAATTTATTTTTTATTTCTTCAAGTTACATCTCAATTACAATCCCCTCCCTTCTTCCCCCTCCTGTCCCACCCTTCCACCCTCTTCCCCTTCAACCCCTCCATCCTCTACCCTTTTTTTTAGTTTAAGGTATATCTTCCCCCCGCCCCCAACAGCTCCCCCTTTCAGTCTAACAAATGGTTCTTTCTCTTATAACTATAAATACAATACAAAACAACAGAAATAAATAGGCCACAATTATGAGAGTTATATGGCTTAGCATACATTCCCAATGTCCAGTCCATATGTATTTGGCACCTGACTTTAACATTCTACTATCTAACCATCTCCATGAGTTTACAGTTCTCTATCTAACTCAGCTTTCATACTAACTTGCATCACAATTTTAAAACCATCTTCTTAGATCCAGAACACACTCTTGATCCCTAAACAACTCAAAATTTACCTATGAGACTCTAGCTATCTCTTCTTCAACTACCTCAGAGACCTGAGAGGGATAAATATATCTGATTATATAGGAAGTGCAGGGCCCGCAGCTTCCAAAACTAAGAAATGACATACCAGTGGCTGCCTGGACAGTTCTCATTTTCTCTCCATACATTACAGCATCAATCTTCAGCCGTTTGGCCCTGTTTCTCTGACAGACATTGATTGTAGAGCAGGAATTATGAAGGACTTGCCTACCCTGTCTTGGCAGAGCTAGGCTGTCGACTTACCTGCTTCCAAGTTTTGTCCTTTTTGGACAGCATTCTGTCTACAGTTGAAGCAAGGGGTTTTTCTTGCCAAGAGATAGGCTTGCCACTAATTCAACCATCTCCCACTGGAGATTCTTCGATGTTCATCTTCTACTTGGAGTAGAATAGGGAGGGGGTGCTGTCAGGAGCTGACATGTCTCGATATAAAAAAATCTTAATTTAAGAAAACATCTTTGAATGCCATGTTCTGCAGAGGTGATCCACTCTTATTATTCCAATTTTAGAATATGTGCTGTGAAAGCAAGCCCAAAATATAGATAAGATAATTAGTATTGAACTATTGGATTTATAAGCATTTTAACTGCCTTTTGTGAACAAATGGCTTAACCTAAAATTCATTACATCATACTTGATGCATAAGAAGAATAAAAATTTATTCTAAATTGGTGTTTTATAACAAGAAATAGCATTTGGTTGCTACAGAAATTGCAAAGTAGAAAGAGCCATGCTTTAGTTGGCTGTATGCATAATTACAATGTCATTGCTGGAGAGTCTCAGGCAGGAGGATTGTCGCAAGTGTGAGACCAGCCAGGATTACAAGTGAGAGTCTGTCTCAAAATAGAATGAGAGAGGGAGAGAGGAAGGGGGGGTAGAGAGATAGAGATAGATAGATAGATAGATAGATAGAGAGGTAGATAGGTAAATAGATAGATAGATAAATGAGAGAAGCTCCACAACCAGGACATTATAAGCTGAAAATTTGAAATTTTATCCTTATCACCACTTAGTTTCAGAGTCCTTTGGTATTTTACTTGTCTGTGCTATGTATCTTCTTATTGCTTTTGCTTATATAATAACAATAAATATCATTTATGTTAGAATTATTGCAAAGACTAAGTATGAGTCAGAATGAGACTTTTTCTTTTTTTTCTTTTATTTTATAAATAAATTTATTTATTTGTTGCTTCAGGTTACATCTCCGTCATATTGTCCTCTTTTCCCCCTTCCCAGCCCCGCCCTCCCACCCTCTACCCCCTAACCCTTCCATCCTACTCCTCTGGAGTGGAGTGTCCCTACATAACAGTACCTCGCCCCAGTTCAGAAGTCATATGACGGCCAAGAGCCTCCTCATATACTGGGGGCCTACAAGGCACTACCACCAGTGAAGTGTCTCATTTCCAGGGAGATAAAACTAAAAAAAAAAAAAAACAAAAACCAACCAAACAAAAAAGGTCTATGTCCATGTTCCCTTTGGTGCGTTGGTTGTAGTATAGATATCCTGTACTATATAGCTAAAATCTGACTATAAGTGAATAGATGCCATGTGCATCCTTCTGAGTCTGGGTTAGCTCACTCAGGATGAGCTTCTCTAGTTCCATCCATTTGGCTGGAAATTGCATGATTTCATTGTTTCTGATAGCTGAGTAATATTCCATTGTGTAGATGTACCACAGTTTTTAAATCCATTCTTCGGTTGAGGGACATCTGAGTTGTTTCCAGTTTCTAGCTATTACAAATAAGGCTGCTATGAACATAGATGAAGAAACTTCCTTATGATTCCGTGAGGAGTCATTTGGGTGTATACCCAGAAGTGGTATGGCTGAATCCTGAGGTGAGGCTATTCCAAATTTTCTAATATATTGTCATACTGACCTCCATAGTGGTTTCACAAGCCTGCGCTCCCACCAGTAATGGAGGAGGGTACCCCTTTCTCCACACCCTCACCAGCATGTGCTGTCATTTGAGCTTTTGATCTTAGCCATTCTGACAGGTGTGAGATGGTATCTCAGAGTCATCTTGTGTTGCATTTCTCTGATGATTAAGGATATTGAGCATTTCTTCAATTGTCTCTCAGCCATTAGGGATTCCTCCTTTGTGAATTCTCTATTTAGCTCTGTTCCCCATTTTTTGATTGGATTATTTGGTTTCTTGGCATTTAGCCATAGTAGTAAAAAGAGCATGGTACTGGTATAGAAACAGACCAGTAGATCAATGAAATCGAATTGAAGACCCAGAAATGGACCCACATACCTATGGTCACCTAATTTTTGACAAAGAAGCCAAAACCGCACAATGGAAAAAGGACAGCATCTTCAACAAATGGTGCTGGTCCAAGTGGATGTCCACATGTAAAAGAATTAAAATAGACCCATACTTATCACCTTGTACAAAACTTAAGTCCAAGTGGATCAAAGACCTTAACATAAGGTCAGACACACTAAATGTACTCGAAGAAAAAGTGGGAAAAACCCTCAAACTCATTGGCACAGGTGACAACTTCCTGAACAGAGCACCAACAGTTCAGGACCTAAGACCAACAATCAATAAATGAGACCTCTTATATTTTTGGTTGTGAGCCTAGCCTTTAACGGCTGGTGTCCAGGCAGTCACTGGTATGTCATTTCTTAGTTTTGGAAGCTGCAGGCCCTGCATTTCCTATATAAGCAGATATATTTATCCCTCTCAGGTCTCTGAGGTGGTTGAAGAATAGACAGCTAGAGTCTCATAGTTAAATTTTGAGTTGTTTAGGAATCAAGAGGGTGTTATAGATCTAAGAAGATACCCTTAAAATTGTGTTGCAAGTTAGTATGAATGTTGAGTCAGATATAGACCTTTAAACTCATGGAGATGGTTAGATAGTAGAATGTTAAAGTCAGGGGCCAAATATGTATAAACTGGACATTGGGAAGGTATACTGGGCCATTTAACTCTCATAAATGTGGCATATTTATATCTGTTGTTTTGTATAGTATTTACTGCTATAAGAGAAGGAACCATCTGTTGGATTGAAAGGGGAAACTGCTGGGGGGAAGAGGGCGGAAGGGCGGGATAGGAAGGGGGAATAGGGAAGGGTTTGTGACTGAGATGTAACTTGAAGAAAAAAAAATAAAGTATTTATAAAAAAAATAAATGAGACCTCATGAAACTGAAAAGCTTCTGTAAGGCAAAAGAAACTGTCATTCAAACAAAATGGCAGCCTACAGACTGGGAAAAAAATCTTCACCAACCCCACATCTGACAGAGGGCTAATATCCAAAATCTACAAAGAACTCAAGAAATTAAATATCGAGACTTTTTCTTTAGTAGTTTCTGACCCTTTGCTATCAAATTCTCTCTCTCTCTCTCTGCATACACATGAGAGTGAGTGCATCTGTACCTGTGTGTACATGTGTATGGAGGTGAGAGGCCCATCCTACTAATTTTTCAATAATATTTTTAATTTCTTCTCTGAAATTTTCACATATTTTGTGGTGGTCTGAATAAGAATGCTCTCATAGACTCAGGTGCTTGGTCCCCAGTAGATGGAACAGTTTGGCAGGGTTAGGAGGTGTGGCCTTATTCGAAGGAGGTGTGTCATTGTGGGTGGGATTTGAAATTTCAGAAGTCCACACTATTCCTACTTACCTCTCTCTCTGACTTGTGGTCGTGTCTCAAGGTGTGAGTTCTCAGATGCTGCTCCAGCACCATGGCTACCTGCTGCCATGCTCCTTGTCATGAAGGTAAAGGATTCTGATCACCTAGAACTGGAAGCCTCCTGTATGCTCTTTCTTCTATAAGTTGTTTTGGTTCTAAGAGCTGGCATCAATGATCTTGAAGCAGAAAAGCAAACTTTTGATTACTTTAGTGAGTTGAGTCAGTTAAGTAGGAACTGATTAAAAGAATGTATACAAACTGAATTATAGACTGCTCCATGCCTTTCTCTTGCAGAGAATATAAAGTGAATTTAAATGTGAGATGTGGCTACTTTTATGCAGTACTGAACACAGAAAATGTAAATCAACATCAGCCATCCAGATGTGTCAGCTTGTAAAGACATAATTCTAGTGATTGAACATTTCCGTTCTCATCTGGATATTCTTCTTTTTTAAAGCCACTTCAGTTTAGGTACTCAATAAATAGTTTTTAGTTTTAACAGTACGCCCAGTGAAGCATTATCCCAGTTTTCTGGTTTTTAAGCAGTTGTGCAACTTTGGGAGTTGGTTCATAAAGCAGCTAAGTTACATGGTAAACAAGAAAGTCCCATGTGGTGAGCTCCCACTTGGAGCACAGACACAACTTTCAGATATCATATGGTTAATAGAGTGTAACCTGAATAGAATAAAGGAATCTGAGGGAAAGATAAGAGTTAAGATCCAAGGAGCTCAGCAAGTTCAAAAGTCTTCACAGAAGACATGGAATAGGTTTAGTGACTTCTCAAGAGACATTGGTGGACAGTTTGAAACAAAGAGAAGGGATATATTTTGGATAAAGAAGGAGGCTGGCTGTAATTCACATAAATACGTTCTTCTCGATCAGCATGACTAGGCTGCAGTCTTCATTACAAAAGGAAAAAGAAAAGAAAAAAACAAACAAGAGAAAAGGCAAATGCTGATGAAAGGCTAGGAGAGAAAGAAGGAAGGCAGAAGAGGGTATGTGTGGTAGCTGCTGGCTTGGCACCAGAGACTCTGGCCTGGAGCTTCCAGCTTGCCTGAAGGATCTGGATTTGGGATCCCAAGGTTTGTAGAGTTGGCTGTTCAACATACAAATCCCATCTCTGTTATTTGCCTAGGGAAATGCAGACTTGGCTACAGTTTTACCGGTTTCACTTCAGTGTTCTTTTCCTTTGGTTATTTTCCTCTCGAGTTCTTAGAGATTTCATTTGCTTTCTTAAGATCTCTACAAACCCACCTTTTGAAAAGCAGGATGGTAGTCTCCGAGGACAAACGCTTACATTGCAGCAATGGGATTCATCAGAGTGCCTTGTCCACGATACTGGAGGAAGTCAGCCTGATAGTTTCTCAGGAACATAGAAAATAAGAATGGAGCAGATGTCTAATTAGAATACGTATATAGATGTCAGCTCCCACTAAATGGGAATTACTGTTTCTACATCTTGCTTTAGTCATTTTGTTCAAATGTTGTCTAGCATATTTCTTCTCTTGGCTCCATCGTGTATGTTAATGCTACGCCCTTTCCCACCAACATATTTGATATTGACTAGACAACAGAATATTTCTAACCTTAACCTGACTGATAATTGTTTCTCCTTACAAAACGATAATTATAATTCATAGGAACAAAACAGAGGAGGTTCAAAGCTACGAAATTTTAATTTTAAAAACTTTAAAGCACGTTTAGATTAATTTTAGCCTGTTTACAGAGAAAGCATATAATTTTACCTTCCAAATGGAATTTAAATATTCTTTTCAGAATATGTCCCTCAAAATAAATGATAATTTCGCTTTAAAATAATCATATGTTGGACTGGTCATTGGGAATGTACGTTAAGCCATATAACCCTCATAACTGTGGCCTAATTACCTCTGTTGTGCTGTATTGTATTTGTTATTATAAGAGAAAGAGCCATTTGTTGGACTGAAAGGGGAAACTGTAGGGGGAAATAAGATATACTTTAAACTTAAAAGAAAAAAAAAAAAGGGAAGAGGATGGGGGGTTGAGGGTGGGAGGGTGGGACTGGAGGGGGAATAGGGAGGGGACTGCGATTGAGATGTAACTTGAAGAAATAAAAAATAAAGGAAAAAAAACAAAAAATAAATAAAATAATCATATGTCTAAAGTGTTTAACCTTTGCTCATGTAACATCTAATATCCTATAGCTATCAGAAATAAGAATAATGTTAATGAATACTTAAAGTAGCTAAAATAATACAGTAACATACATTAACTCGATGTGGATTGGAAACAAGCTTGTGAGAAAAGAAAACAGAAAAGACTGTGTTGATATATAAAATTAATTTTTTAACATAAAATATAATATGTTCAATGAAAACATGAACTAAACATTAGGAAAATATCAAGCCATAATAAGTAAATTAAACACAGAATGGATCACAGGAAAGAAATAAAATTCAATACCTGCTACAAAATACACAAAAACAGAATTCTATATTACTAATAATGGAATTTTAAAACGACACCACATTTTCAACACTGAGCTTATGTAATGCTTAAAGTGATCACAATGTCCAGTTCTGGAGAAGTGAGGTCAGGCATGCACACTTATGCATGCTGGGGGAGGAGGTAAGGGTGAGGAGGCAGGGGCAGACCACAGATGATGCACAAGAGAGGCGTCTTTGCTCTGTGATCCATAAAAGAACCTTGCCCATCCTTTCGTTGGAAGGAATTATGAGTGAAAAAAAAACTTAGGCACATGGATTTAGTGATGAATTTAAGTTCATTGTTGAGATGTTAGCACCACTATATTATCTGTACATAGATAAAAATGCTTTATTTGACTAAAAATATGAGTATTTCATTCCTGCTCCTCCTCCCACCCTCCCTTTCTCCTCTCTCTATAAATCCTAACCTCCCTATCCCTTTCTCCCTCTTTAACTCTTTCTGATTCCAGTACTAGAGCTTGAACCAGGGTTTTGCACATGCTAGGCAAGTGGTACTTCTGGGTCTCATTCTCAGGTTTTTGCTGTACATTTGACCAAAGAACTGTGGAGATCTGCTACTATTCTGTACCATTTTATGTTTTAAATCCTGTTTTATTTTTCATTCTTATATTTAAAAGATTAAGTCCTACAGAAGTAAAACTCCCTGGCATTGGTGGGTTAGAACACAGATAACTTCAGAGAAAGCAGTGGAGATTGAATAGAATTCTATCCTTCCATTAATTTTCTTGAGTAAACTCAGAACATTCATTTTTGTTGTTGGTTCAACCAACTGCTTCATCTGATTGGGACGGATGCTCCCTTTGCCTTCGGTATTCTTTGAGAGTCCTCCAAGTGTTTAAGGTTTGGAATATAGGACATTTGCCTAATAAAACTTTTCCTACTCATGCACAGCTGTGGAGAGCAAAGAGCAAGCCAGTCCCTTAGTTTAGTCTAGCCTGAGAGAGAGGTCAGCTTATCACCATCCCATATGGAGGAGGTATATTGTTTGGTCATGAAGACAGAACACAAACATTTTTTTTTCTCTCTTTGTGCAGCCCATGGGGTTTGGGTCTCCCTTTCCTGTCTTCAACCTGATCAGCACACAGATGTGATCACACTTCCTCTACTCAGTGACTTCTTCAAAGGCTGTCAAAGATGCAATTCTTATTTCTGTTTTCCTGTGTCTAATGCAATTTTAAATACAACATAAATATTGAGACATTTGATTTTGTTATTAGGTCCTCAACTTCGTGATATCTTTGTTTGTTTGATCCCAGCTTCCCATTTTATTAACTCTTTGAGAATTTTCTATAATGTATTCTGATCATATTTATTCCTCCCCTTGAATCTGTAGTTTTCCTCTGGAGCATAGTTAACCTAGCAGATGTCTCACCCTTAGAGAATACTGATACTCTCTTTCCCAGCAGCTATCAATTTCCAGTAGCTTCCAAGGCTGGGACTTCATGCTCACTTCTCTCCATGTTGTGATTTTGGCTGCCTTGAGCTTATGTAGGTCTTTTGTATACAGCTACAGCTGCTGTTAATTCTTATGTGCAGCTGCCCTGGTGTGTCTGAAAAAAGTTTTCTTGTAGTCATGCACTTACTTCAGCTCTTATAATCTTTTATCCCTTCTTCCATAATGAGGGGTGTGACATAGACGTCTCATTAAAGGCGGAGTATTCCACAGTCTCTTATCCTTTGAACTTTTATTAGTGTGGTTCTCTTGTTAACTTCCATCTACAGCAAAAAGAAGCTTTTCTGATGAGGGTTGATAGATATACTAGTCTATGAATGTAATGATGAATAACTAGGAGACAGTTTAATACTATGTACATTTAACAGAGTAGTAGTAGTAGGTTCTCCTGATTGGGTAGTGTTAAGCATTCTAAATGTTAATTGGTCCTGTTTGCTGTCTGTTACTTAATTGACTCTGATTGGTTAAATAAATGATGAGGCCTGAGATTGGGCAAAGACAGAGAAAGGTGGGACTTCCTGAGATTAGAACAGGAAGCTTGTGCTTTAGACAGAGGATTAATTCACTCCAGCCAGGAGCAGGAAGAAGGAGAACACACACCATGGAATAGGAAAAAGAACCTCATTCCATATGGCCAGGATCATCCACATGGCATGGAGAATGGCAGTCCAAAGGGTCTGTATTTATGGGGTATGTATGTATATATGGGGTCATATTTGGGTAATAGAGTTTGAGCTAGCTTAGATGGGCTAGGATTGCACAACCCAGGACTAGGCTTGCTAAAATCCACTCAGTGTCTGTGTGTATTCATTTATAATGGCTATATATTGGTGGGTTAAGGATTAACAACTGCCAAATCAATGAAATATAATACAAATACTAGTAAATAATTTAATTGATTATTTCTACAAATGGTGCCCAATGAAATTTAACTAATTTTTTTCTACATTCTCCCCTAAGGCCTATGACCTATCTAGTCACAGGTTTTTGACTTCAATAATGTTGCCAAGTATGGGTTTCAATGTATGGGGAAGGAAATACATCCAATCAAAAAATGGCTGGTTACTCCCATGGTCTTCATGCCACTCTTGTACCAATGGGCATGTCTTGCTAGGACAGTCATTAATGTAGCTCACAGTGTTCACAGCTCGATGAGACTGATGACAACTTTCCTTCTCCAGTAGCATACACAGCACTGTGAAAGTCAGTAGGGATGCGGCCTCCAGGTCACTACCAGCTTGATTTCTTCATGGTCTGTGCCTCAAGTATGTGCTATCTTCAGCAATAGGGCCTTCATTAAGTTTTAGTGGTCAACCAAGAGCAATGCCTAGAGCCCATATAGTTTTAGGGTCTAAATTATTATTTTCAAGTAGTTTATAGATAAACATATTTTATTGTTTTCTATGCTTTCACATGTATTCATTCATACAAATGGATTTATTTTCTTCATCTTGTTAATACTCTAATAGTGTAATATGCACTTAGGTCAAAAATTCTTTAAGACTGACAAAAATTCTTCCTATTTTCCCATCTGTCTAACACGGACAGGTTACTCCAAATAAGCCTGTTGGCTGTGACAAAGCAAGGTCCTTCAGCACCTTTTCATGTAGTTTAATGTATTTCTTTTATAAAAAAATTATTTATTACTTTAGGTTACATCTCCATCGTAGTGTCCTCTTTCCACCCCTCCCAGTCCCACCCTCCCACCCTCTACCCCCTGTCACTTCCATCCCACTCCTCTGAGTGTAGTGTCCCTACATAACAGTCCCCCACCCCAGTTCAGCAGTCATATGAGGGCCAAGAGCCTCCTCATACACTGGGGGCCTACAAGGCAGTACCACTAGGGAAAAGTGTTTCAATGACAGAAAACAAAGTCCATGTTCATGTTCCCTTTGGTGCATTGGTTGTAGTATAGTTATCTTGTACATATGCCTAAAATCTGACTATAAGTGAATAGATGCCATGTGCATCCTTCTGAGTCTGGGTTAGCTCACTCAGGATGATCTTCTCTAGTTCCATCCATTTGGCTGCAAATTGCATGATTTCATTGTTTCTGATAGCTGAGTAGTATTCCATTGTGTAGATGTACCACAGTTTTTTAATCCATTCTTCAGTTGAGGGACATCTGGGTTGTTTCCAGTTTCTAGATATTACAAATAAGGCTGCTATGAACATAGATGAGGAAACTTCCTTGTGATTCCATGAAGAGTCATTTGGGTGTATATCCAGAAGTGGTATGGCTGTGTCCTGAGGCAAAGCTATTCCAAGTTTTCTAAGATATCGCCAGAATGACCTCCATAGTCGTTGCACAAGCCTGCACTCCCACCAGCAATGGAGTAGGGTACCCCTTTCTCCACACCCTCGCCAGCATGTGCTGTCATTTGAGCTTTTGATCTTAGCCATTCTGACATGTGTGAGATGGAATCTCAGAGTCATCTTGAGTTGCATTTCTCTGATGATTAAGAATGTTGAGCATTTCTTCAAATATCTCTCAGCCATTAGGAGTTCCTCCTTTGTGAATTCTCTATTTAGCTCTGTTCTCCATTTTTTGATTGGATTATTTGGGTTCTTGGCATTTAATTTCTTGAGTTCTTTGCAGATTTTGGATATTAGCCCTCTGTCAGATGTGGGACTGGTGAAGATCTTTTCCCAATATGTAGGTCATCATTTTGTTCGAATGACAGTATCTTTTGCCTTACAGAAGCTTTTCAGTTTCATGAGGTCTCATTTATTGATTGTTGGTCTTAGGTCCTGAGCTGTTGGTGTTCTGTTCAGGAAGTTGTCATCTGTGCTCATGAGTTCAAGGGTTTTTCCCACTTTCTCTTCTAGTAGATTTAGTGTGTTTGGCCTTATGTTAAGGTCTTTGATCCACTTGGACTTAAGTTTTGTACAAGGTGATAAGTATGGGTCTATTTTAATTCTTTTACATGTGGACATCCAGTTGCACCAGCACCATTTGTTGAAGATGCTGTCCTTTTTTCATTTTATGGTTTTGGCTTCTTTGTCAAAAATTAAGTGACCATAGGTGTGTGGGTTCATTTCTGGGTCTTCAATTAGATTCCATTGATCCACTGGTCTGTTTCTATACCAGTACCATGCTGTTTTTATTACTATTGCTTTGTAGTACAGCTTGAAATCTGGGATGGTGATAACTCCAGATGTTTTTTTTTTTATTGTACAGGATTGATTTAGCTATTCTGGGTTTTTTGTTATTCCATATGAAATTGAGCATTGCTTTTTCCAGGCTCACAAAGAATTGTGTTGGTATTTTGATAGGAATTGCATTGAATCTGTATATTGCTTTTGGTAGGATGGCCATTTTTATTATGTTGATCCTACCTATCCATGAGCATGGGAGATCTTTCTATCTTCTGATGGCCTCTTCGATTTCTTTCTTAATGTATTTCTTAATTGTCATTTCCTCTCTATAATTTGTTGGAAAAACAGAACCTACACACAAACCTTCCATTAGTTTATCCAGCACTGTCTGTGTCAGTGGGCATTTGTTTTCACACGTCTTAGTCCTTCTGAGAAAAATAAAATGCTACCCTTCGCCCATGAATAATTGTAGTGATAGTTTTGGAAATAAGATAGTAAGTTTATCCTCTTTCTAATAGCTGAGAATTTAGCCAAGAAGCAGTGACACACTAAACAGGGGCAGGAGGAAGGGGGATTGAAAGGAAGAGTAGGGGTGGAGATATGGCTCAGTGGTTAACAGCACTGGTTGCTCTTCTAGAGGACCTGGGTTCCATTCCCAGAAACCACATGGCAGCTTACAACTGTAACTCAAGTTCCAGGGGATCCGTCTCCCTCACTCAGACATACATGTAGGCCAAACACCAAATGTACATGAAAATAAATTTAAAAGAAGAAGAAGAAGAAGAAGAAGAAGAAGAAGAAGAAGAAGAAGAGAAGAAGAAGGGAGAAGTAATGCCGAGTCTATAGTTCACGTTTCCTTCTGAGTCTGTGACAATCTTGAATTCTATGAGATGAAATCTTATTCGCCTGATTGTTTTCATGCTTAAGCCAAATTAAGATGGATTTTTCTGTCAGCTTTATCTCGAGGTAAGTAATTTTATTTCCTTCTAAAAATAAATAAAAAGAATAGCATTGATAGACAACCCAATAAAATAGGCGAAAACAAGTTTGTTGACAAGAAGTCAATATTCCAGTTTAATTATTTTCATATTCAAAAGCCTAATAAAGTTGGAGGAAGATTAGGGGCTGAAAAAGGAGGATAAAAAAAATCTAGATAGGAATGTGTTCAAGGTTGCCAAAGACATTGGATAATGTGTCTGCTCTAGAAGGGCGTATTCAAAATTAGGTAATATCACTTCCAGTTTCTGTTTATTTTCAAGATTTCTAGCCCCATTATTTCACAGCATATATTATAATTTATGATATGCTGATATCTGAAGTCAGTTTTAGTTTTCCGAGGAACTTTGTGTTTTGTGTTTTACCTTATGTTTTACTATAGTCTGCTACCATGTGTTTTGGTGAACTTTTTATTTTATTTCATCTTTTTATGTTTATTTATTGCTTCAGGTTACATCTCCATCACACTGTCCTCTTTCTACCCCTCCAGGTCCCTCCCTCTACCCCCTATCCCTTCCAACCCACTCCTCTGGATTGAAGTGTTCCTACATAACAGTCTCCTGCCCCATTTCAGCAGTCATATGAGGGCCAAGAGCCTCCTCATATACTGGGGGCCTACAAGGCAGCACCACTAGGGCAAAGTGTCTCATTGACAGGAAAAAAAGTCTATGTTCATGTTCCCTTTGGTGCATTGGCTGTAGTATAGTTATCCTGTACTATATGGCTAAAATCCGATTATAAGTGAATAGATGCCATGTGCATCCTTCTGAGTCTGGGTTAGCTCACTCAGGATGAGCTTTTCTAGTTCCATCCATTTGGCTGCAAATTGCATGATTTCATTGTTTCTGATAGCTGAGTAGTATTCCATTGTGTCTTTTGTGCCTACTTATCTAAGCTAAAAGATTACTTTCTTGTCATTTTTGTGTCACTGGGACCTTGCTTTGGACTCCCTATAGTTCCTTAGTCTTTGTGATTCTTTTCACAAGAATTCAAAGGAAACACACAGACCATGGAGTGGAATTTAGGTTCATTACAGAGTAAAGTAAACACTTTACTTGCCCTTAGAGTGGGCCGGGCAAGAGATTGACTCTATTACACCAGCCTTTTCTGTGGGTCCTGGCAATATGAATTCATATCTGTGATTGTGTGACAAGCACTTTACTGACTGAACCTTCCGCAGCCTCCAGACATTCAAATTTAACTGTACATTTCCAATTTTATTTTGCAATAAAATTTTATTTTATTTTTCTTGTTTTCCTCACTATTCTCAATGTTTTCTACCTGATCTGAATTGCGTAACTCTAGTTTGCCTACTTTGGTGGTCTATACTTTCTTTTCAGTTCATCCTCTTCATAGTGTACAAAGAGACTATCAAGCTGACCTACATTAGGAAGGCTTTATTTATAAATTTTCTGGAAGAGACAAATTTTCTTGAGTGATATTTTTATGTCTAGATGATTGGCAGGCCCCTTTAGATTAATTTTAAAGGGAGGGGACAATGGTGTCTTTGTTCTATAATAGAAAGCCTTGGCTAGATGTCAATCTTACGATCTTTCAGGCAGTTCAGAATGGTTCAGAATGTCATGTTTCCATCTAGGGCCAGAGATATTACTCCGAGCCCATCTTTTGACCATCAACCAGAGTCCTGTAGCTTCCACTGCTAGTTCTGCATGGTGCTGAAGAATTAAAAAGGACCTTGCCTGTACTTGACTAGCTGCCACTGGGCTGTAAGTCTAGAACAAATGTTATTTTACCTCCAACTTGCTATTTTCTAAAGGCCCTAACTTATTGAGTGGACAGAGGATTTTGTTTAGCCACCTGTTTCAGGAGACATTACCTTCATTCTAGAAGGCCACTGAAATTCCATTGTGATCACTGTTATATTCTCTAATGGACTGATGGCCCCTGGGAAAAAGCACTCTTGCAATGTGGTCTTGTTTTTGAGGTTCCACATTTCCTAGGTTTAGGTCTGGAAGTTTTTGCAACAAATAATGTTCATATATTATATATGCACATTTTTGCATACAATATATATTTTTAGCTGTTTTTTTCAAGAGAATAGGTCTTAACTAGTATGGACCAGATTTAACACATTTGAAAAGGAGATCTCCCTTCCCCCTGCAGGAAGAAGAACTGGGATTTCTGGATCCTGAGATGAGATGGGTATTGGCTGTAAATGGCTATAAGGGAAGTATTCAGGATGTTGCAGTCATCATAAAACCAAATGGTGGTATGTTTTTAGAGATCCTACTTGTACACTTCATTTGGGTAAAATTATGATATGGGAATTATACTACACTACAGATGTTTAAAGAATACAGCCAGAAAGTTTCAGTGTTGGAGAAACCACAGCTGGATTGACGGCATTTGTGAAAGCAGAGACAGCTCACATTCTCCCTTCCTATTCAATTCCCAGGAGGGAGACTAATTCACAGAAAGCTCCCCAAGCAAGAGTGGAGTGTCCATAGGACAGGAGAAATGCAGATTTTGTATGTGTAGGCAGAAAGAGTCAAGGGAACTGCTTGTTTCTGCTAAATAATGCCCTAGGTATGAGGCATGGAAGGAAATCTAGAATTCTTGCAGGTCACCAGGCAATGGTGGCATCGCTGTGGCCACACAGGGCACCACAGGACAGTGGGCCGATACAGAGGCCTAATGGAGAGCACAGAGTTGGTCCAGATGACCTGAAGCACCTGCCAGAGCTCATGTAGATTTGAGAATGACAGCCACCTGATGATAGACTAGTTGAAGATTCTAGAAATAGATGTATTAATCCCAAAATTTATTTTGGGACCCACAATATGTAAATATAGTTTATCCAAAACATCAAACTATGAATCTGACAATGGGAGATTAACCTCCTTATTTACCAAGAAAAAGGCAAGAACTGCTAACTAATGCGCTCATAGTTAAACCTATGGCTGTCTTACTTTTATAGGATAGAAGTAATTCATTGGTCTCAGGAATCAAAAACTTGGTGCAACTCCAAAGAAAAGTAATAAAGATAACCTCTTCATTAATCACTCTAATGTAGTAAGGACAGAAGCTGATCGGCCTGGCCAAGTAAGGTGCTGTGGTGTGTATCTTACCCTCCTCTCCATCTGGGTATCAACTGCACATGGATTGGAGCCCTCATCCCTCCGACTCCATGAGCACATGTGAGCTTCACTATAGCCCCAAAAACTATCTTGCAAGAGTGGGAGATGGCCTGTTTAAAGCATGACTGAGCCCTGTAGATATTCTGACCTTTGAATTGGCTGAATAGTTTCCTGAAATGGACTTTTAAATTAAGAAAAGACCATTTTGAAATAGAAGATAATGAGTTACGTCTTACTGGCATTTTGATGTTCTGCTCCCACCCCACCTCCAGGCATATGTCAGGATACGTGTTTGGCAGGAACTCACAGAATTTGTAGAGAAAGGAGGATTCTGCTTTGGTTATACATCTGAATTACAGTGTGTAAATTTTGACAGATCACTGAGTCAGTTGTGCCTTTAATAACAAAACTTAAAATTTCTAGGTGCGTATGTGGTTACTGAGTAATATGCAGTGGATATAAATAAGCAGAAAGTATTTTGCTTCTTTTAGGTGAGAAAAATCTCAAGGCTTGCAGCTTGCCTTCTCTTCCTTTTCTTTTCTTATCTATATCAATATATTTTAATTCAATTTAAAAGAGATCATCAGAGCCAGGCTTGGTGGCTTACATCTTTAATCCCAGCCTTTGAGAATCTGAGATAGGAGCATTGCATGGATCTGAGGCCAGCCCAGGCTACATATTGAGTTCTAGACCAGCCTGGACTACAGAGTGAGACTCTTGTCACCACAAGCACAACATACACACACACACACACACACACACAGACATACACACACACACACACACACACACACACAGACACACACACACACACACACACACACACACAGACACACACACACACACACACACACACACACACAGACACACACACACAGACACACACAGACATACACACACAGACACACACAGACATACATACACAGACACACACAGACATACACACACACACAGACACACACACATACACATACAGACATACACACACACAGACACACACACAGACATACACACACAGACATACCCACACACACAGACATACACACACACAGACATACACACACAGACATAC
>CAJQZJ010004767.1:2976285-2988968 GCA_907164525.1 Lophiomys imhausi
ACACACACACACACACACACACACACACACACACACACACACACACAGTGAATTTTCAGCAGTGTGGCATTGCTTCTGCCATTTTGCCGAATGGGTCAGCTCTCTGACCTGGGGTGGCATGCTCTCTACCTGAGTTTTCTCTCAGCTCTCTAGCTGAGACTTTTGCTGCTGTTCCTTTTCACACTTCTCTTCTTTCCAGCAAGCCCAAATGGTCTCCTCCATACTAGGCGCGGCATGTCCCTGCTCCACAAGTCCTTCTGCGAGCACTTTAAATCATGCTTAGTTGGCATTTCTTTGGCTTCACAAAGCATTTAAATGCAGACCACTCATCAGGCATCTTCAAAACACAGCTTGCTGAGTTCCATGCAGTTCAAACCTCCCTGAACTCCACAGTCTCACATTTTTACACTCACAGAGGAAAGCACCCTGCTTGGTGTCAGTCAATGCGCGCGACCCTATTGCTTTCACTTACCAGCTAACTACATGTCCTGGGCAAATAGTTTAGCTTCTTTTATTCTATTCTCTTATGGATTTTGGAGAACACTGGTGAGATTAGGTAAGTAAGAATTTGCCTGGCACATGTACCATTTATGACAAACCAATGCTCAATATATGTGAGTTTTCAGGAAAGAAAGTTCCTTGAGGACAGGGATAATATTTCCATTTCCTCCTTGGTTGACTTTATGTTTAAAAGATGATTATCTCCAATTACCCTCCAGGATCCTCACTGTCCCCAGGCTCCTCCTGCTCCTACTGTCTCCTGGTAGTGTCTGAGGGCAGGGTGACCTTGATGGCCAATGGCTATATGTTAATCCATTAATGAATGCATTAACTATAGAAATCGTACAAGTGAGTTTATGTTGTAACTCCATAAGTTCTAGTACATAGTTTAGCTAAATACATATTATTAGTCTGTAAGCCTAGACAATGTCAATATGGTGTCCTCATGGTTATATTCATAGCAAATTTTTATTGCACCTTTAAAAATGTTTTGACATTTAAGGTTACTGTAATTATTTAAATCCATTGCTTGTAGAACAGTCAGATTTAGTAGATAAAATATAGGATCCCTATTTAAATTCGAATTTCAGATCAACAACTGTTAATATTTCAGTATAAGTACACCCAGAATATTGACAGGATCATACAGTATTTGGACTATTGCCTAGGACATATGGCTAGTCAGACTGTGCACTATACAATATTAGAAGGTGCTGCTCAGTATTAAGATGAGTTCTCAGCATAAGGTAACCAACCAATCAGAACAGAGAATCTCAACACTCCCTAAGGTACTGGGGCAGAGGTTAAGCACTGGAAAGCATTAGCAAATGCTGTTAAACACTACAAAATACTGTTTTGATTGCTAATCTTGTGTTGAACTTTAAATCTTTATTATTATTGGGTAATAACAAAGAGTTGAAATAATAACATGGAGTTGGGTTGAGAACTGGGGAGGATCTGACAGGAGTTGGGGGAAAGGAAGACAAAATACACTGTATGAAAAATATTTTAAATAAAAAACAAATTCTCTATCTTCTATTTCTTTCTTTCTGAGAAGGAGTGAAAATTCTAGGAATGTCTTTTGAGGCCTTTGAATGGCCGAAGATAGAGATTTCTCTTACGCCTGATAGCCTGACTACTATGATCTCTCTTTGGCTGCCCCAGTGCTTACCTGAGGCTCTAATGGCTGCCCTAGGAGGCTTGCTCAAGTCACAGTTGTACACTCTGCTATGCTTCTCCCACTGGGGAGGCAGCAGTAGATCAGTGAGCGGCTTCATCTGAGTGATCTCCTACTGACTACTGAGGATTTTTCTCAGTAGAGTGGGCTGAGCTTGTAACATGAGAAGTATCATTGGAGTGGCAGTAGTGTTGAAGAAACTAAGCAGCAATGGTGCAGGGTTGAGAAGTTCCAATGAGTGGCTGGAGCCAAACGCAGCAGGGAGCAAAGTCAGCAGAGGCTATGTGGGACAGTGGTCTACACAGAAGGTAGAAAACCAACAACGCAGAGGGTGGAGGCAGTGGGTGAGAGAGAGACTACTTGTCTTTCTTCCTGCAGGGTTTCTAGGAGTGAGCTTCCCAGGACTGGAAGGGTGAGCAGATCCAATGAGTGAGGCTCAAGAGTGTTACACTAACTGGTACTGACTGCTGCCTCTTGCTGCTGTTGTTAGTTGCTGCTTAGAGTGGAGGATCTAACCACCATGCACTGCCAGGCTTTGGGCAACAAGAGGGCAGCACTTAGAGCTACAGGTGCATGCTCCTAAGCTGTGGAACCATAAATCTTTAGTTTTCAGGGCATGGAACCCAGGTCCTTTGGAAGAGCATTTGGAGGAGCAGTCAGTGCTCTGAACCTCTGAGCCATCTCTCCAGCCCCTTCCCCATTTTCCTAAATGTTTGTTTGTTTATTTATTTCCCACCTCTGGGCAGATAATGAGTTGTCACTATGGTATGATTAGAAATCAATGACCTTTGAAGAGGTCACAGTCTATACAAGAACTTTAATAAGATTATAATTCTCCACAAACAGGAAAGATATGTAAATGTGTTTTTAAATGCCTGATACACAGTAAGGGCTTGAATTATTATTATTATCTACTATTACTATTGTTATTCAAGCAGGGGAAAATAGCCTTGGGTCATGGACACTGAAATCTTGATATTTCCCCTAGATGTACATTTCCTTTCTTACTAAACCATTGTTTAGTAAGAAAACCAAGAAATATCCACAAGAATGGATGTTTCTGTTTGGTGTGGTGCCTCTAAGTAAGCAGAGCTTGAAAGGTAAAAGAACAAAGCAAACCAAAACTATTCACCTAAGCTCTATACCACACACCCTGTTCTTTTAATGTTTACTCTCTTTGTAAATATTTGCCCTTCACTTTAGTCTAATAATTCTAAGAATGCAATTTCCTCTGAGTTCAACTTATCTTTAGAAAATCCAAAGTATGAATTGCTAATGAGACAACTAGAAGCCTGGAAAATAAGGTACACCACAGGAGACTGTTCTGGTTGAGTGAAATGGCCCTTGGAATCCCATAGCCCATCTCTTAAGCATGAGATAGCTCATCAGATGAACTGACTCGTTTACACATTGATAATGAACTCTTAGATTAAAGTAAGAAATGTAAGTAAACTTTATTAATGAAGGAACTGTAAAAAGAGATTAAATTTATCAGTGAAAACTATAGATTTGTATAGTTTTCTGCAGAAAAATCATTAACGTTGAGGTTAAGATGACTTCTGAAATCTTCCCTGATAGCCAGAAATATTCATTTGAGTCCCAGGAGAATAATTAAGCCCACATTGTGGTAAAGCAATAGTTTCGATGCTAGGTGTCCCAGAGCAGCCATGCAGATTCAAATTAAACCTTCAACCTAGTAATACTCACCACAGGAAATCCCAAAAATATATCAACCAAAAGGATAGTTAGAAAAGAGAAACACACATAGGTCTTGGCATAGGTTCCCCATAAACAGAACTCTGCAGGCACACTTCACACCGGGCCTTCTGCTGTTTGTGGTGGGGTGTTAATGGATGGTGGAGACAAGTTATTAATGTCACTGTAGAGAACAGCTCATTATCCAAAGCTTCTCACAGAGTGAGTTTTATCTGTGCTGTGTGCACTTTATTTTCTGTTTTATTAGAGTCAAGAGAAGGGAAAGACTCTTATTTAAACATTCTTAGCTTTACTTACTACAAATTGCCCAAAAGAGTGAGAAGAAGAAGAGGAGGAGAAAGAAGATGAGGAAAGTGGGGAGGACGAGGAGTTACACAATTCAGACCAGGTAGAAACATTGAGAATAGTGAGGAAAATAAGAATAAAATAAAATTTTCTTGCAAAAAAAAAAAACAACTGGAAATGTACAGTTAAATTTGAATGTCTGGAGGCTGCGGAGAAGGTTCAGTCAGTAAAGTGCTGTCACACAATCACAGATGATAATTTTGTATTGCCAGGGGCCACAGAAAAGGCTGGTGTGGCAGAGCCCATCTGTAATCTCAGAGAGGCAGAGGCAGATGGACCCCTGGGGTTCTCTGGCCAGACAGCTTCATCAAATTAGGTAAGTTCTAGGCTCAAAGAAAGACCTTGACTTAAAAAAAAAATAAAAAAAATAAAATAGAGGGCTGGAGAGATAGCTCAGAGGTTAAGAGCATTGACTGCTTTTCCAAAGGACCCGTTTTCAAATCTCAGCACCCACATGTCAGTTCACAGCTGTCTGTAATTGCCGGGTGTGGTGGCACAGCACTCGGGAGGTAGAGGCAGGTGAATCTCGTTGAGTTCAAGGCCAGCCTGGTCTACAGAGTGAGTCCAGGACAGTCAAGGATACACAGAGAAATCCTGTCTTGAAAAACCTAAAAAAAAAGAAAAGATAGAGACCAATAAAGAAAAACACCAATGTGAACCTCTGTCCACCACACGAATGTTTACATGTACTCCAACACAGTCTATATTCACACAAACACACAAATGTACCACATACACACACCACCACCACACAAAATAAAGAACATTTGTATGTTTGATATTGTTTTCTCTTCTTCCTGTGTTTAGTTAGCCTTGGACTTTCCAGTCATTCTCACTAAGAAATACAGAAGGACAGATTGCCGTAGTACTGGCCAGGTGAGGGTGCTGGCTGGAGTGTCCCATCAGGCATATCTGACTTCAGAGAGACTAGAAAACAACATTCAGTCTGTCATCAACGGTCTTCCTGGGATCACCTTGCTCTACCTGAATAGAAATCATGAGTTGTTAGAGCGTCTGAATGCTGAATGCTTATCAGACAGGCTGACGACAGACTCAAAAAACAAACAAAAAACCAAAAATGGGGAAGATTTCAAATGTAGGAGGTGAAGAATATTTATTGGGTCATTACTAGTAGTCAATCTTTAATCATATTAAAATTATGTTTATTATTCCTAGTGTAATGAGTCTGTAAGCAGGCCTCTGGTGCATGCCTGCAGGAGTATAGATAAGAGGGCGTGAAGCCCCTAAGTATCTCAAGGAGCCAAATTGGAGTGCACCTAAGTAGATATTGATAAGTATAATGAGTGTGAGGTAAAAATAGTATATAAGCTACGACCAAGTGACAGACGACGGCGCAGTCCCACTCACGGTACTGTTAGCCCGTTCCTCTGCCAGAAGGAACCTCAAGCTCCAACTGAGGACTTCTTACCAGGTCGTATAAATGTTTGAAATAAGGGATAAGAAATGTGGTGGATTTATATTGTTGCTATAATAGTGATAGCCCTGTTTGCCTTGCAGTGTGTGTGTATAATTCAATATCAGGAAAATATTCAGGAAGAGGAGTTATGAGTTTTAACTGAATAATATAGTATTTACTTAGATAATAATATATAACTAAATAATAATATATATATTTAATAAATATAATATAATTATACTCTGCTTGTCTATTGCCAATTATTTGCCATTTGACCGTGTAGGGTTGTGAGTGCCGTAACCTGGTCACATGACTCCCTTCCCAGAGAAGGAGGTGTCGGGATTTGGATTGAGACCGCGCTCCCGACACCTAGAAAAATTTAAATACAATATTTATGGACATTAAGATGTTTACACACACGCCCAGGGCATGATGGGTGACTGGTCACAACCTGCATCTGCAGCATTTCTGGGTCAGCAGCGATACCACAACTATGTATCCCTCCTTAAACTATTCCTGCCTTTCACTAGAAGACAATGACCATTCTGAAAACTTGGCTTATACTCTCTTGTATTGTTTATATTTTTATTTTATTTGTGTGTATAGAAAGACTGTGCTTGGCAGCTTCATTTACTTTTGAACTTCATAAACTATGGGTTATATAGGAACATATTTTTTCAACATTATGATCCCCAAATCCATCTAGTGGTTGCACATGGCTGTAGTTTATTATATAATATTCCTCTCTGCCAACAAGCCACATGTTATTTACTTTTCCCAGTAGACTTCATCATTTTCCTAGAATGAAAAGTGTTGTTGTAAACAGTTTTAGACATGTTTTACATTTGTGCTGGAACTCCCCCCAGACACACACTTATAGTTAGAATTAGTGAGATCAAAGGCTGTGGACATTCAACATTACACAATAATATCTATTGACTTATGGAAGAAATTGCCTTATTTCCTTGAGTAAAATAAAATTAAGATTCCAAAGTGAATTATTTCAAATTACTTACTGTGATTTCTCTATAGTGGTTTCAACATTGTAAGGAATTCTAATTAGACAGGTCCTGAAGACTTTGTAATTCCCACACTTCAGGAAACAAAATAAATCGTGAAGCAACATCTCCACCTCTTCTGCTGAAATGAAGGCCATCTCAACCCAGAACAAATTAGATGCAGCTTGGTATTTATAGGTTTTAATTGTATTTTGCATAATTTCTCCTTCTTCAGGTTGTTGTAGTCTGATCTAAACTTATATTGTAAGAAATACAAAAGAAGTTTCAATGTGATTTGTCACCACAAGCACTATTATTGTTGTTATTGTTATTTGGGTTTAGTTTTTTTGAGGCAACAAGATCTCTTGTAGTGCAGGTTGGCCTGAGAGTTGTTGTGCGGCTGAGAGTGAACTTGTGTTTTTGATTCTAAGGCTTCCACATCCTGAGTGCTGGACGTACAGGCAAACACTATCATACCTGGTCAGCTTGTGCAGTAGTGGAGATTGGTCCCAGAGCACTGTGCTTCCCAGGTAGGTGCTCTACAAACTGAGCCTCGTCCCAAGATCACTAAAAGTATATTTTACCAGCCGGGAGTGGTGGCACACACCCTTAATCCCAGCACTTGGGAAGCAGAGGCAGGTGGCTCTCTCTGTGAGTTTGAGGCCAGTTTGGTCTACAAAGCAAGTTCCAGGATAGCCAAGGCTACACAGAGAGAACTTGTCTCAAAAAATCCACAAAAAGTATATTTTACCTACAGATACTGTTATTAAAAAGTATTTTCAGAGTTAATTATATACACATTGGAGATGTTATTATTAGGCATTCTGAGACTTCTAATCCATACTGCAATACTATTCCTTCCAGGAATTTTTCAGTAGAGAAAAATGCAACAACTATTTCATCATGATTGTATCATGACTCATTTAGCAGACTACTTCTCCATAGATTCTGATTGTAGTCCATATTTATAAATTATCTGTATTGTCCATATTTAGATGAAAACCTACATGGCATGAATGTTACCAATACATAGATTTTGAGTGTATAATAAACTACTGGTTTTCTACTTCATGCAGAAATTATCCCTTTAAGTTATGTTTCTGAAGTGGTCAAATCATTCATCTTTGGTTTTTAAATTTTATGCTTCTATCTGTTGGGGAAGGCAATAGGATTGAATAAAATTACCCAGTCTACAAAATGATGTTTATTGAGTAATATCAGTCAGTGTGCAATGTTTTGCACACTGTGGGAGCCAGCAGAGCAGAACACAGCTTGGCTCTGTTCCCTGGAGCAGGGGATGAAATTTATTTTGCAATAAATAATGAACTTTATAGGATGGAACATTGAATGCCAAGTGACAATCATAATCATTTTTTGGGACAAAGCTAGCCACTGCACCTCTTATTTCTGTCTGTATTTATAAGTATGAATAAATGATCTGCAATATTTTCCACTTGTAGTTTCTTGTTTTACACAAGTGGTGGTGGTAATATCACAATCAGTTCAGAAGCTAAAGGTGACTTGTAATGGAGACTCTTCTTCAGTTTTTAGCTTCACTTTGGCTCACACCACAATTCTTATTACTCATAAATGACTTCAGTGCAGTTAGTTGAACACCGATTCCATAAACTGTGTATTGTCCTACATATTTTAAATATTAGTAAAAATCAGCATAAAACATTTGGAATCAATACAATGGTATTTGATATAAGATGATCAAAATAATGGGAAATCTCAGTAATGTCTGAATATATTTCCTTTCTTTCTGGTTAGTATTTCATTAATTTTACCTGATCCCTTACCCTTGTTATCTTTTATGCTCTGCAGCTCCGACTGGACTCCAACTTGTGAGCCCTGCTTCAGCTCCCGAGTGCTGCAATGATTTTAGGTGCTACATATACACACAGATGTTATATTGCTAAGATTAATAGACCCAATTTTGTTACAAGTCCAAAACAGTTAATGGCAATACTTCCTACCTGGCAAACTAACTGAACACTTATTATTGATGATGTGTTTAAGTTAAACCTATGGATTTCCTAGAGGCCTCAATATCCATGAAAATGAAGTACGTTTTTCCAGGCATTTCAATATTCACAGACTCTTTTTAATTTTCTTTTTTGTTTTCTATAAAAATCACAGGCAGACTTTAAATTCCAAGCAGGGTACAGCAGTTTGTGAATGTCCGATGTTTGTACTGAAAACAACTTGGGAAGAAGAATAAACATGAAAACATTTATAAGAGCAGGTTGTTGTGGAAGCACCTAGGGCTGGAAGGTAAGACCTTCAGGTGGGGGAGGACCACTGAGGGGCAAGCCCACATTCTTCAGTAACTTCATCCTGGGAGTTTTGTTGATTTGTGATGTAGAGCAAGAAGATCAGAGTCTGGGAAGATAATGCTGAACTAGGGCATTATTTAGTACATCGTGACAAATTGTTACATTTGTTGACTCACCTATTGTGTCTGAGTTTAACTCCTGAATTAAACTCACTCAATGAGTTTCATATCAATTTATTTTAAGCACTACAGTGAATATTATAGACACAGAAATATTATGGAGCTGGACATACAAAATGGACTATTGAGGGGTCAATAAGGCCTGACAGCTTTTTGTCCAAGAATTTCCACTGAATTTTGAGACTTCACTTGGGAGTACAAAATATGTTTATATGTCTCAAATCATGGTATATATTTTCAGATTAAATGAAAAATATTTCAGAAATAAAAGCCATCCACATTAATTATTCTGTGATTTCCCAAGCTTATCCATTTAAGGACTCTTTCATAACAGAAGCATTTTATCAGAAACTGTTTGGGAAATGCAGAACTAGGGCATTATTTAGTACATCGTGTCAAATTGTTACATTTGTTGACTCACCTATTGTGTCTGAGTTTAACTCCTGAATTAAACTCACTCAATGAGTTTCATATCAATTTATTTTAAGCACTACAGAAAATACATAATTAGATTTTTAAGACAAAGCACACTACTAAAGGAGAATGCCACATGTTTTGGCAATGTAGTAGGCATGTCTTTATGTTTTATACAAATATCAGAAATAAACATCAATCCTTTCCCCATTTCAATGAATGTTTAATGGATTTATGTAAATGAATTTCTTTGAGAATACTTGGGAAACAGCTGGTAAGAGGCATATATTTAACATAAGTGTTGGTTATACAAGTGTAGTATCAAAGTATAATGTGTTAAAAATAAAGTTACAGAGAAGTAATAACTTCATCAGTGCTGGTAAAATGATATGTGGGCACATAACAAAAACAAGATGCAAATGCTAGAGGCTGTGGCATAAATACAAGAACAGTGGGGGAAATTTAACTAACTTAGACAGAGCTAAACTGCATCAGGGCAGATTTGGGGATATATGATAAGCTTAGAAAGATAAATTGCATTTTTAGTTATCTGCAATGGAAAACATCAGAGGAAAAGTAAGACAACAATTTACGTATAGTAACATCAAAAAAGATTTTAAAAATTAGAATTCAATTTAACCAAGTAGTGGAAGACTTGTATATGAAAGTCATAAAATTTAGTCATGAGAAATGAAGGGTTTTCTAAATAAATAGATACTCATATTCTTGGCTTGGAAGGTATTACTCTCTTAAATTGATTATGTCAGGTGTGTGATGCTTCCTTATGAGTTGTTGATCACAGAGACCCCAAAGGACTACAATACAAGAGTTTGCTGTTGCTCTTGGTTGCCCACCTGAACTAGTCATCCTGGAAGGGATCACTCCATTGCTGGAGACATCACACATATCAGTTGCAGGACACAGAACAATTAAGCAGGAACTAAGCTGGAAGCTTCCTCTTTGCTAGGCTTTCACAGTACTCGAGGATGCTAGGTAAGCTGCTGGAGGAGAAAGTCTTACCTAGGTGTGACCCTGTGTGTCCACCCAGGCAGTAGTAGCTGCAGGACTGTTTTGGGGTGACAAGTTGCTTTTTGATTGGATTTGAATCATTGAAGGCATATTATGCTTTGCCAAAAGCTCTTGGGGCAGGAGGCCATAGGTCCTAGGGTACTAGTATTTCACTAAATACGACTGTCAAACTGCCTTCCTAATATTTATATTTATAACCATAGGTTAGAGCTACTCTCAGTCTTGGTCTGAGAAGCTTCTGTTTGAGTTCTCAGCAGTGAATTCAGAGAGTCATGAGGGGTGAAACCAATGAGGACATGTGACCGATGAATGTTCTGCCCCCAGTGGAATGTTTATACCCCTCCTCCTAGACTTGGAAGCATCATGGAAGAGAGTGTGCAAAGTATTGAAGAGCCAGAGAGAGGGTGAGGAAAATGTGCTACGAATTGCTGTCTTTTAGGCATGACATGGCTGTTACACCCAGGAACTTGAAAGAGCTGTGATTACCTCTGCCAGTCTGACCTGTCAGCAAAGTGTCATGTAATGTGGAGTGGCTTCTCAGGCTCCCAAGGAGCTATATTTGTAACTGAATATTTTTATTTGTAAACACTTATATTTATTAGTACTTAAGAAACACTATAATATACCCAAATCCTATAACCTAAAACCTATAATCTATCTAAGAATACCCTAATACCTATCTAAAAACACTTAACTAACACTATTTTCACTTTCTTTAAAAGAATATTAATATTCTTAGCATAGGTCCATGCAGGGTGACTTGGTTCATGGCAGTCCCATCAGGTAATATCTTTCAAGCTTAAAGTCCATTGGGCCTTACTTTGTCAGTTGGCAAGGCCAATTTATTTCAACCACCAAATTGTGAGTGGTTTATAGAGTTAGTTTGTTCCAACTGCCAAACTGAGGCCAGCCTTTCCACAGGCTTCATGACCTAATGTTACTCCAAGAGGCTTCCAAACTCCAACCGCTTTCTCACTGTTTTGGCGCTCTGGGATCGCCAAGACAGACGCCTTCAAGGAACTCTCTCAGCAGGTTTAAAGCCTTGCCTTTGCCTTGGGCTATCACAGTCTAAATTGTGTTAATGGCGTACCTTGCTATGCACTTCCCTGGCGTGACTTCTCAGTGGAGACTGCATGGAGTTCTCTGGCTTATACATCACATTATCTCTCCATCCTTGGTGGAGGGTTCACAAAGTCTTTCAGGATTTCCAGCAGTCATGTTGCCATGGCAACCAGCATCATCTGCATGACTTGGTCAGTTTCTTAGCCATGCCCTTTTATTAGGGCAGAATTGTGGCCTCAATCGCGCTCTATCCATCTTGGCCCAAGTTCCAGGGGCATCAAGCTTTCCTTTATGTGCTGCCAGATTCTAATCTGAACTGCCTACTAATTTCACTACAGAGACCTAACTTCTACCACATATAGTGGGTTGCAAAAAAAAAAAAAGTACATGAAAGTAGGAGGGAGAATCGGAATGAAGAAGAAATTTGGCAGAAGTGGAAGGGTTAAGAAAACATGATAGGTGAATATGATCAAAGTACTTTGCATGTGTGTGTGAAATTGTGCATGAATAAATAAAAATAAAGCTAAAGAGATGCATGCATGGTACATGAGAATCAAGCTTACCCCTCAAGTGAAATATGTGTAATTTTATGCCTCCTTGCATAAAATAAGTTGAATTTACTAATTTTTTTGAATTGATTTTATGTGCAGTATGTTTTTGTTGTCTCTTCAACTTCATGTCTAAACTTAGTTTCAAGTGCCATTGCTAATCGTAGGTTGATTGACTTCCTCTTGATTAGCTTTTTTAAATATAAAATATGACTTGATTGTAGAGATATTTGGAACATATTTTCCCAGGACATTTGAACTACGTTAGGGGGAATATTTAAATCCCCATTGCTGCGAATGTGCAATTCGGCAGGTTACAAAGGTCTTCAAAACAAACCAGGAATTTAAATTGCAATTCTCTGTGGTCAGTGGTCCTGTGAGCCGAGAGGTCACTGCAGGCATAGTCACTTTCTTGCCAAGTTCATAATGACAATCACTGTCAGTTTATGGAAAACACTCGTGCACACTGTCCAGCTATTGAGGATTTTACTGGTTTTATCCCTTGTAGGACTGGACTGAGTGGGAAGCAAAGCACAGAAGAGTTTTTTTTCTTGACACGTTCTGGCTGAGAATGTCCTGGCTAATTTTATGACAACGTGACACAGGCTAGAGTGATCTGAAAGGTGTGAACCTCAGTTGAGAAAATGCCTTCTCAAGTCTGGGCTGTGGGAAAGCCTGTAGGGGATTTTTAAAACTAGTCATTGATCGGGGAGCATTGAGTCCATCGTGAGTGATGCCACTCCTGGGCTGGTGGTCCTGGGTTCTATGAGAAAGCACGCTGAGCAAGCCACAGGGAGCAAGCAAGTAAGCAGCACTCCTCTATGGCTTCTACATCAGCCCCTGGTTCAAGGTTCCTGTCCTGTTTTTGTTCCCATCCTGACTTCTTCCTTCAGTACTGAACAGTGATATGGAAGTTTAGCCAAATAAACCCATTACCCTTCCCTCTTCAAGTTACTTTAGTCATAGTGTTTCACACAGCAATAGTGACCCCAACTAAGACATGGAGGTTTAGTTATAC
>CAJQZJ010004767.1:3003968-3086121 GCA_907164525.1 Lophiomys imhausi
TGACTAATCTCATTCACCTACTACTCAGATGCACTGCTCTATGGTCGCCGCCATCTTGGATCTCTGTGTGCTCATTTATAATGGCTGCTTATAGATTAATAGCAGCACATCACTTAACAATAATATAAATACTGGTTATATAGTTTAATTAGCCATATTTTTTTACAAATTATGCTAAATTTAACATAATCATTTCAATTTAACACAATCATTCAATTTAACATAATCAATCAATTTCAATTTAACATAATCATTTCAACACTAAAAGCCTCAAGGACAGATTGGTGAGATGGCTCAGTGGGTAAAGGCACCTGCCAGCAAGCCTGAGGACCTGAGTTCTATCCCTGGGACCCACATGGTGGGAAGAGAGAGCTGACTCCCTCCAGTTATACTTTTACCTCCACTTGAGTGCTATGGCATACAAGTCTCCACTGCCCCCCACTCACACAAAATAAATACATAAAATATAATACAATGATTTAGAAGACTGTTAAAAAGTCCAACAATAGAAGAAAGAAATATCCCAACCATGTACATTTAATGGACATCCTGGTTCGCTTTCTCAGATAAATGCAAGGTGTGTACATGTTTCAGCCACCCACATTTCTAAGCCTCATTGTACTTGATGACCATAGCCCTGACTCTAAGCACTGCCATGCAGGGCGTATCTTTTATAATATACAATTCAGATGTATATATTAGAGTGCAGGCCTTGGGTACAAATCTTACATTGCCAAGTCCTGTGTTCTCTTCTTGATTTCCTGTACATTTTCTAAATATTCATTGGCTAAATAACTCAGGTTATCCAGTCACCAGGGCACTGCCTATGTTCTAATTGCCTAAGTGAACCTGGGAGATTGGGGCCTATAAATGAAGCAGACTAAAGAAAGACTCATGCAATAGCCAACTTTATTCAGAGCACCAGAGAATTTATCCTATGAGTGTTAAGAAGAGTCACATGAGTAAAGTATACATATAAAAGGACAAGCTGCATGTGGCAAAGACATGTTCATCCAAAGGGGCATATGAATAACAATAGCTGAAGTAAACTCACTCTACCCACTACACCTGGGAGGAGCATGAAAACACATTCCAAGAACAATTGTGTGTTTCAAAGAAACTGAGGTCATAAGACTCTCATCTTGTTTTCTTGGAGTTTTCTCACATGAATTCTTTCATGACCCCATTCTTGGACTGTGTTCCTACAGGGCACTAATAATAAATACAGTGTTTGGTAGTGAAATGGGCTCTTGAAACAAACCCTCAGATCTTAGGCATGAGTTGCTCACTTATTGAAGAAGGTCTGTGGAGTGGGGTAAGGCATAAGTAGTGCCTGAAAGAGTTAGAGCTTTTTGGTTTGCCTTTTGATGGCACTAGTTCTATTAAAATGTGTACAGCCCTTATTATAATTTAATTCCTTCCTCAAATTCTTACCACTTAACGTTCATATGATATTGGAGGTTTAGATTTTAATTAATTAGTAATTAATTTTTTTGCTGAGGTTTGGGGGAAGGAGTCCATCCATTATAAGAAAAATATATTTTCAAACAAATTTCTTTAAGTTGATTTTTGTCTAAGAAAAGCTGATTTTTATCTTTACTGAAGCAAAGACAGAAACCTGAAAATTCTCTCTATCTAAAGGAATAAACAATTCTACCCTAGTTTCATTTCTGTTCCTAGAGAAAAAGCAACTTAGAGGAAAATGGTTTTATTTTCGCTAGCAGGGCAGATTATAGTGTACCCCTTCAGGGGAGTCACAGAAATCGGGAGCTTGAGACAGCTGGTCCCATCACATCCACAGTCAAGACAGAACAGACACTATGTTCACTGGCTTGTTTCTTGTGGTCCGTTCAGTCTACACACTCCCATACAGTTCAGGACCCCTGCCTTGGCAATGGTGTTGTCCAAATTGGGTGCTGAATCTTCCACCTCAGTTAACTCAACTAGGACAACAGGAATACCCACAGGTCAACCCAATATAGACAATCCCCCAGTGACACTCTCTTCCTGGTGATTCTAGGCTGTGCCAAGTTGACCAAGCTAGCCATCACAAATGCCTATCATTAAATCATACGTTAATTCTTATTACCTCATCAGAATAATCTGATCCCTATTTCTTAACAAGAGCCTCATTAACCTGTCAAATACATATAAGAATGCTATGCCACACAATTTTAACTTCCAATGTTTAATTACTCACTATGAATATAAACATACATCAAAATATCAAATATTAAGTCATTATATTTTTCTTTTAAAAGGCTGTTTAACTTTTATGCTTAAGAAGAAACATTTCTAGGTCCCCTGTCCCTCCATTTCCTGACCCAGAGCTCTGTCTGCATCCCTGGAGGCTGGCTGTCACCCTGGACAACCAGATGAGACCCCTATCCCCTGCTGTTGATCCCCACTCCCCAGACAAGATCAGCAGTGGTGAGCTCTTCCCAGTCACTTGTGCACTCGATTTCCTGGCCCACACAGCTACCTACATTCCCAGTGGCCTACTGCCTTTAGGGACTACCAGGTGGGACCCCTCCCCCAAATCCCCTGCCTGATGGTCTCCCTAAAGAACTCCCAACAGTGGTAAACTGCACCCTGTGCTCCATTCTTTGGCCTACAAGTCAGCCTCCATTACTGGAGGCCTGCCAATACTAGAGAAAACAACATGGCTGAAGGCTAGCATTAGAACACAATTAAAAAGAGCCAGGGTAATAAGGCACCACTAAAACCCAACTATCTTACTACATCATGACCTGGATATCCTAACACAGCTGAAACACAAGAAAATGACATTAAATATTATGAAGATGATGGAGGGCTTTAAAGAGGAAATAAATAAACCCCTTAAAGAAATATAAGGAAATACAATCAAGCAGGTGAAGGAAATAAATAAAACTGTTCAAGACCTGAAAATGGAAATAGAAGCAACAAAGAAAACACAAACTGAGGGAATTCTGGAGATGGAAAAATTAGGTAGGAGAACAGAAACTACAGACATAAGCATAACCAATAGAATATAAGAGATAAAAGAGAGAATCTCAGGTGTAGAAGATACAATAGAAGAAATTGATACATTGGTCAAAAAATGTTAAACCTAAGAAGTTTCTAACACAAAATATCCAGGAAATTTGAGACATGATGAAAGATCAAAACCTAACAATGATAGGAATAGAAGAATGAGAAGATTCCCAGCTCAAAGGCCCAGAAAATATTTTCAACAAAATCATAGAAGAAAATTTCCCTAACCTAAAGAAGGAGATGCCTATTAAGGTACAAGAAGCATACAGAACAGTAAATAGACTGGACCAGAAAAGAAAGTCCCCTCACCACATAATAATCAAAACACTGAACTTGCAGAACAACAGCAACAAAAACAATATTAAAATCCACAAGGGATAAGGGCCAAGTAACATATAAAGGCAGACCTATTAGAATTACATCCTGTATCTCAACAGAGAGTCTAAAAGCCAGAAGGGCCTGGGAAGGTGTCTTGCAGTTTCTACAAGATCACAAATGCCATCCCAGACTACTATAACCAGGAAAACTCTCAATCACCACAGATGGAGAAAACAAGATATTTCATGTGACAAAACAAGTTTAAACAATATATTTCCACAAATCCAGCCCTACAGAGGATATTAGAAGAAAAACTCTAACACAAGGAGGTTAGCTACTGTCGTGTCCCCCTCGACCAGCAAGGATGACGCAACTCACAAAAGCTCTTCTCCAGCAGTTTATTCAGGTCCCTTGAAAACAGTCTTCTGAATTCCGAATGCCTGGGCAGACCCAACCCACAGGCTAAATACTAAAATGAACAGCCAGTCAAGTAAAGCCAAGTGGTGCTATCTTAGAGGCCCACGTATGCGGAAGCAAGCCAGATCAGTGGTCTTTGCCAAATATAAACTTATTATCATAGAGAGCGCTCACCGTCGGGCTGGTGGAAGGCGGAGACCAGCGCCATCTTTAGGGCGTGGCACATCGCAACTCTCTACAGTTCCCCCTTTTTTATTTTTTCTAAAGTTGGTAGAAGTCCCTGGAAAGTCTTCGTAATCCCCCTATCTGGGGATCTCACGGTGGGCCTGAGCCTGTAGGAGGGCGGTGCTCAAACTCTTACCCGTCTCTGGGTCAGCCTGCCCACTCGGGACTGCCCTGTCTTAGGTGGCCGAGACTTACCCGTCAACTCCGTCACTGACTTGCCAGACCCTAATATCCGTGGAACGAATAACTCAGTGGGCAGGGACTATACTCAGTGAAGATTTACTTCACGGCAGCGAGCCATGCCTGAGGGGACTGGCCCGCCTCAATGGCGACAAGGGCTTGTATAATCATGGCTGCATTACGCTTTTGTGTAGCTCTCATTTTGTAGATGCACCATAGGCAAACCAGAGAGGCTAGTATCATCAGTATCGGCAAAGAGCCTACGCCCACCCACTCCTTAAGATGATCCATAGCCGTCTGAATCCAGGAAGTCAAACCAGTAGCCAGGCTCAGATCCACCCAAGTGGAATTGATGTGGATGATTGTCGCTCTCAGCTCTCTCATCAAATTTTCAAATTCAGCCGACCAATCCTGTAAGAGGAACTTTGACAATTGTCTAGACAAATTAGCAGCTTTTGTATAATTTTGATACTGTACGGAAGTAACACACAAACCTTGCAATTTCCACTCACACCCCAATTGTGCTAATTGCCAAAGAGAATCAATCTGTTCTTGTATTAAATCTATGCGTTGATTAACTATCATAAGACCTCCTTTGAGATGAGAATTCATAGAGGTCTGAGTATCCAATGCCTGTGCCACAGTGGCTGAGATGTTATTTAAGGCATCGGCAGTCTGTATAGAACTAGACAAGGCAATAGCTGAGGCAGTAGCTCCCACAGCAGCAACAGTGATAGCAGTAACAATAGCTGCAGTGATGCCAAAATCTCTTTTAAACCTGAATAGCATCATGGTATTAGGGGCCTCTACAGGAACTGGTACATATCGAGGCATTCTAGTCACCACAGCCACAGGAAAGGCTGCGGCATTCCAGCATAGGGCATAAAAACATGTACTTGGAGTGCATACTAACTTTTCTTCACCCAAGGATGCACTCCCATTACTTACAATCCACAGAAAAGGAGGCCAGAGACATACTAGCGAAGCTGAAAAGTTCTTGTTGCGGTAAGAATGAAATAAAGAATTCCAAGTACCAGAGCCACTACTGCTAGAGAAATCCAGATTGGTAGTGGACCCTAGGGAAAAATTACCTCTTTGATAAATTCCTCCCCCAAGCATAATGACAGGTCCCAAGTCCATGCAACTTCCATTTACTCCACACAAAAGCCACAAATCAAAAGGATTGGTGGCAGTCTGTTGAGGATCCCTAGTAGATATATCAAGCATTCCTGTACAAGACTTATTCACTATATTACTAATCATGGGGCTAAAGGAAAAATAACCTTGTTGAACCCAAACTGCTCTGCGCTCCTGACATCCAGTCCAGGGAAAAGGTCCTTCCTCTCCTGTGGATCCTTTACAAAAAGGTGCCCAACGTGGCTGTCTGGAGGGGTCCCGGTCAGAGACTCGTGTGGGCCACCATCCTTTAAGGCGAGAACCAATGCCTGAAAACAAACCACCACTCCTACCTCCAAACCTCAGTTGTGGTAAAAAATCTCCGACTGCTGAGACAATTTAATGCATTTTGTATCATCTGACCTATTGAAGCTCATTAAAAAGCACAAACTACCCTTCAAGCTGACATTTCTATTACCCTCTATAGGGCTTTTCTGATCATCAAAGGGAAGGTAGGGTAAGCCTAGGCTTCTATTACTGCTAAATAAGCGTGGAAACACAGTTGCATCATGTCTGACTGGCATCGGCTTTGGGAATATCGACAGGATCCCCCATCTTGGCTCGGTCATTCCTGACATACTCACTGCTACTAACACCAGGATCCTTAGGAAGGTCTTCATGACGAATCTTCCTCACAAGGCGTTCAGGCACCCACACTGGATCTTGTTGATCCTGAGGAAAAACACAAACAGACCCTCTCGCCCATGTTAGCACAGGGTCAGGCCCCCGCCAAGAGCCTGTCAGAATGTCCTTCCACTTCACCATGCTTTTAGGTGAACCATGGGAATCCTGATGTCTGTCCGCTGCTGAGCGGCCTTGAGCATCCAAATTGAAAAAGTTTAAAGTAAATAAGGCTAAAGATATTCTCTCCTTGGGGGTACGGCCTTAGCCTATTCCCCCTTTTTGTTTTTGCAAGCATTCTTTCAAGGTGCGATGAGCACGCTCCACAATTCCTTGTCCTTGAGGATTGTATGGTAATCCGTGATTAAGCTGTACCTCCATCTGGTTGCAGAAGGAGACAAAGGACTGTGCCGTATAGGCTGGTCCATTGTCCGTTTTCAGCTGCTGTGGTTTTCCCCATGCAGCCCAGGCTTCTAAGCAATGTCCTATGACATTGCGAGCCTTTTCTCCACTCATAGGTGTAGCATGTATGATACCTGAGCAGGTATCCACAGATACATGAATATATTTTAAGGTTCCAAATTCTGAAATGTGGGTAACGTCCATTTGCCAGATTTTAAGTGGCATCAACCCTCTAGGGTTCACTCCCACACTGGGAGGATGATGATGAATCACACATTGAGGACAGTCCAAAACTACTTGTCTAGCATCTGCTCTAGACAAATGGAATTTCTGCTGTAGAGTTTTTGCATTTACATGAAATAATTGGTGAAACTGTCTAGCTTGATCCAGGAATGAGCTCCAAAAAATGCATTCCATCCTGGTCCATTGATCAACTTTATCATTACCCTCACTTAATGGTCCAGGTAATCCTGTATGTGCTCTGATATGTTGAATATAAAAACACCTTTTTCTCTGCCAGATTAAAACTTGTAACTCTTGTAATAAGGCACATACAGTACTACTATTCTTAATAGGACCTGCTAATTCTAATACTTTCACTGCGTTGACCACATAGACTGAATCTGAAATCAAATTGAATGCAAATTGACATCTTTTAAACACCTCAATTACTATTTTCAACTCTACTATTTGGGGGGAGCCCGGTTGAAATTGACATAACACGGGCTCTTGTCTTTCTATCAAATAGGCTCCACAGCCTGTCTTTGAGCCATCAGTAAACACATTTGGTGATCCTTGAAGTGGTACTGCTGAAGTAACCTTAGGGAATATCACTGGGTGCTCCTTAAAAAATGATAGCAATGGATGTTTAGGATAATGGTTATCAATCACTCCTTCAAAGCTACATTGCAATATTGCCCAGTCATCTACAGTGCCACACAAAATCTTAATTTGATAACTGGAATAAGGCACTATTATACTGGCAGGAGCAACTCCAAAAGACTGCAAGCATTGTTGGATACCATTCAAGGCTAAAGCAGCAAGTGCAGTGGGATAATGTTCTATGGATTTTTTCGGAGAAATCTTTGAATAGATCCATAATAATGGTCCATCCTGCCATAACAATCCTGTAGGTTGACCATAGGTGGCAAATATGCACAATGCAATGGGCTGTCCTTCCTGCCATCTCTTTAGGAAGGCACTCTGTAACCTTTCTTCCACTTTTTCTGGCCAACTGTATTACTGCAGCAGCAAGACCAGCATTAGTTAACGGCCCTCCAAGCTCTCTACACACTTTCATCCAGGCCTCTAGGCCTTTGTTCTTATAAGGGGTGATAGCGGCTCTACACTCTTTAGTACATTGCTCATAGACCAACTGTTTTATTAGTGGCAAAGCAGCATCCGGGTCACCAAAAATCTTCCCTGCTGCTTCCACCATTCTTGCTACAAAATCTGAAAAGGGCTCCATGGGGCCCTGTAGAATCTTAGTCAAGTTCCCACTCACCTCCCCTTTATTAGGAAGAGATCTCCAAGCCTTGATAGCTATCTTGTTTATTTGCTCATAAATCTGAATAGGATATCCTATCTGCTGGTTGGCAAATCTCCCCTGCCCAAGCAGCATATCTCTATCCCAGGCTGGATTTCCATCTCTCTGATTATTGGCTGCTTGCTCAGTGGCATACTCAATCAAGAAAGCTTTCCAGTCTAAGTATTGCCCTGGACTTAAGCAGGCGTGGACCAGGCCACTCCAATCACTCAGAGTCATACAATGTCTGCTTAATGCTTCCACTTGAGCCATTGTAAAAGAAGCGGTAGTACCATAGGTACGAACCGACTCTGCAAGAGATTTAACCACCTTAAAATCAAGCGGTTCCTCGCACCTGTTCCCCTGTGGGTCTTGGTATACCGGATAGGCAAACTGTAATTCTGTTCTTACTTGTGTCCACATCCCCGGGCAGAAAGATCTCCCTACTTTCAGGGACTGAACAGGCTGATCTATCTGAGTGGCTTCTGGATATGGGGGAGGAGTTGAAGGCGCCATGGCAACAGCTTTATTTACACCAGCCGCCGCCAGCGTGGCTGAAGGCGCTGTAACAACGGCTCCACCCACACCGACTGCCACCAGCGTGTCCTTCTCTTTTACCTTTTTCTTTTCCTTTTTTCTAATAACAGTCCTCTCCAACTGTTCTATTAGAGCATGTAGCTCTCCTTCAGAATCCGTGCTCTCTGAGTCCTCAAAATCTCTAAAATCTCTAAAATCTTTAAGATCGGGATAGAGAGGAACCTTCTTTTTGCCTCCCTTTTCACTGTCTGCCTGCTCAAATCTTTGGCCTTTGTTACTTTCCTTTTCACTGTCTACCTGCTCAGATCTTTCCCCTTGCAGCAGTTCCAAGGCTGATTCTCCCTCCTTGATCGCATTACAACATCTCTGATCTTCTAAACAACTCCTCACCATTTTCCAAATCGGTCTTACTCCATGCTTCAGAGTCCCTTGCTCCCAAGCAAAATCCAAGTCCCTGCCTAATTTGTCCCAGCAGGATACCGTAAGATTCCCGGACACCGCAACCACGGAGCCACGGAATCACATTCATTCAAAAATCTTTCTAGGGTAGTCTTCTTAATCTTCAAATTCCTAGCTAAAAGTAGCTCCTGAAGAGCCAGAAAAATTGGGTGTGACTCAGACAATCCCATGTTTAAAAATTTACTTTCGGTTCGCAGCTTCCCCGCGAAACTGTACCTTTTGTTCGCTATTTCCGCGAAACTTACCGTTTGTTCACTATCTCCGCGAAACTTTACCTTTTGTTCACTATCTCTGCGAAACTTTACCTTGTGTTTGCTAGTTCCGTGAAACTTTATTGTCCCAATTTATTCCGGGAACTTCCCAGTGCACTGCCCCTGACTGCAGGAGTTCTGAGTCTTTTCTGGTTCCCCGTACGGGCCACCACTTGTCGCGTCCCCCTCGACCAGCAAGGATGATGCAACTCACAAAAGCTCTTCTCCAGCAGTTTATTCAGGTCCCTTGAAAACAGTCTTCTGAATTCCGAATGCCCGGGCAGACCCAACCCACAGGCTAAATACTAAAATGAACAGCCAGTCAAGTAAAGCCAAGTGGTGCTATCTTAGAGGCCCACGTATGCGGAAGCAAGCCAGATCAGCGGTCTTTGCCAAATATGAACTTATTATCATAGAGAGCGCTCACCGTCGGGCTGGTGGAAGGCGGAGACCAGCGCCATCTTTAGGGCGCGGCACATTGCTGCTCTCTACAAGCTACAGCTGAGGAAAGACAGGAAATTAATAATTTCATACCTAAAAAATGAAAGAAGGGAAGGAGGCACCTGCACGAGCACACACACACACCACCACCACCACCACCACCACCACCACCACCACCACCAATATCAAAATAACAGGAATTATCAATCATTGGTCATTAATATAACTCAACATCAATGGACTCAATTCCCCAATAAAGAGACACAGGCTAACAGAATGGATTCAAAAACAGGATCCATTATTTTGCTGCATATAAAAAACACACCTGAGCAGCAAAGATAGACAATGCCTCAGAGTCAAGGGCTAGAAAAACATTTTCCAAGCAAGCAGACCCAAGAAGCATGCTGGAGTAGCCATTACAATATATAGCACAAAAATAGACTTTCAACCAAAATTAATCAAAAGAGATGGGAAGGACACTTTATACTCATCCCAAGATTATATTTAAATTTTGAATATCTATGCCCCAAATGCAATGGCACCCACATTCATAAAAGAAACATTACTAAAATTTAAATCATACATTGAAGTACTCATGTTAACAGTGGAAGACTTCAACACCCCACTCTCACCAATGGACAGATCATCAAGACAGAAACTAAACAGAAAAATAATGAAACTAACAGATATTATGAATCAAATGGACATAATAGATATTTATAGAACATTTCACCCAAACACAAAGAATATACCTTCTTCTTAGCACCTCATGTAACCTTCTCCAAAACTGACCTTCTCCACATACTGGGCAACAAAGCACGTGCCAACAGGTACAAGAAAATTGAAATAATCCCCTGGATCTTATCAGACCACCATGGATACCATGGATTCATGTTGGACTTCAACAACAACAACAGAAACAATAGAAATCGTACAAACTCATGGAAACTGAACAACTTTTTATTCAATGACCACTAGATCAAGGAAGAAATAATGAAAGAAATTGAAGACTTTCTAGAATTTGGTGAAAATAAAGGCACGACATACTTAAATTTATGGGAAGCAATGAAAGTAGTGTTTAAGAGAAAGTTCAGAGCACTAACTACCTTTATAAAGAACTTGGAGAGATCCCATACTAGCAACTTAACAACACACCTGAAAACTCTAGAACAAAAAGAAGCAAACGTATCCAAGAGGAGTAGATGACAGGAAGTAATTAAACTCAGGGCTGAAATCAATAAACTAGAAACAAAGAGAAAAATACAAAGAATCAATGAAATCAAGAGTTGTTGTCTTTTTTAAAAAATAGCAACACAATACACAAATTTTTAGCCAAACTAACTAAAAGGAAGAGAGACAGCATCCAAATTACCCAAATCAGAAATGGAAAGGGGAACATAACAACAGACACCTAGGAAATCCAAAGAATCCTTAGGTCTTACTTCAAAAATATGTATGCCACAAAATTGGAAAATCTAAATGAAATAGATAATTTTCTTGATAGATATCAATTATTAAATTTAAATAAAGATCAATTAAACAATTTTAATAGACTTATAAACCCTAAGGAAATAGAGGCAATCATTAAAAGTCCCCTACCCCCAAAAAAGACCAGGGCCAGATGGTTTTAGTGTAGAATTCTACCAAAGAAGAACTAATACCAATACTCCTCAAACTAGTCTACAAAATAGAGGGATCATTGCTGAACTCATTCTTTAAGGTCACAATCACCCTGACACCTAAACCACACAAAGACTCAACAAAGAAAGAGAATTACAGACTGATTTTCCTTGTGAACATTGATGCAAAAACACTCAATAAAATACCCACAAACTGAATCCAAGAACACATCAAAAAGAACATCCACCATGATCAAGTAGGTTTCATCCCAGGGATACAGGAATGACCTTTGACAAAATCCAACACTCCTTCATGATAACAGTCTTGGAGAGATCACAGACACAAAATATATACCTAAACACAATAAAGGCAGTATACAAGTCAATAGCCAATATCAAATTAAATGGAGAGAAACTCAAAACAATTCTATTAGAATCTGTGACAAGACAATGCTGCCCACTCTCCATATCTACTTAATATAGTACTTGAAATTTTAGCTAGAGCAATAAGACAACTAAAGTAGATCAAAGGTATATGAATAGGAAAGGAAAAAGTTAAAAAAATTGCTATTTTCAGATAATGTGATAATATACATAATTGACCCCAAAAATTTCACCAGAGAACTCCTATCACTGATAAAGACCTTCAGCAAAGTGACTAGATACAAAATCAACTAAAAAAAAATCAGTAGCCCTCCTTTATACAAATGATAAACAGGCTGAAGAATGGAAATAACACCCTTCACAATAGCCATAAATAATATAAAATATCTTGGGGTAACTCTAACCCAGCAAGTGAAAAACCTGTATAACAAGAACTTCAAGTTTTTCAAGAAAGAAAGTGAAGAAGTTTTCAGAAGATGGAAAAATCTCCCATGCCCTTGGATCAGTAGGATTGACATAGCAAAAATGGCTTTTACCAAAAACACATTGGCACAGGAGACAACCTGCTGAACAGAACACCAACAGCTCAGGCACAAAGATTAATAATTATTAAATGATATCTCCTGAAGTTGAAAATCTTCTGTAAGGCAAAGGACACTGTCAATAGGACAAAACAGCAGCCTAAAAATGGGAAAAGATCACTAAGCACACATCTGACAGAGATGATATCCAAAACATATAAAGAACTCAAGAAACTAGACATCAACAAATCAAATAACTGAATCAAGAAAGTGGAGTAGAGATATAAGCAGAGAATTCTTGACAGAGGAATCTCTAATGGCTGAGAAGCACTTAAAGAAATGTTCAGCATCCTTAGTCATTAGGGAAATGCAAATCAAAATGACTCTGAGATTCCATCTTACATCTGTCACAATGGCTAAGATCAAAAACTCAAGTGACAGCACATGTTGGCCAGGATGTAGAGCAAGCGGAACACTCCTCCAGCTCCCCTTAGTGGGAGGGGAAACTTACACAACCACTTTGCAAATCAAATTGGTAGTTTCTCAGAAAACTGAGAATAGTTCTACCTCAAGACACAGCTATCCCACTCCTGGTCATATATATCCAAAGACAGTTTCTCAACTATGTTCATATCAGCCTCACTTGGTATAGCCAGAAACTGAAAACACCTAGATGTCTCTCAACTGAAGAATGGATAAAGAAAATATGGCACGTTTACATAATAGAATATTACTCAGCTATTAAAACAGTGACATTGCAGTCAAATGGATGGAACTAGAAAACATCATCCTGAGTGAGGTAACCTAGACCCAGAAAATCAAACAGGGTGTATATTCACTCATAAGTAGATATTAGCTATACAGTACAGATAACCATACTACAATCTACAGACCCAAAGAAGCTAAGTAACAAGAAGGACTCAAGGGAGGATGCTTGAATCTCATTAAGAAGAGGAAATAAAATAGATATCTGGGGTGGATGGATGCAGGGATCTGGAAGGAAGAGTGGGTGGGGAGGGGAACAGGAAGGATCAAGTGAGGGGAGAATGGCAGGAGAGAGACCTGGGAAAGAGAACCGGAATCAGTAGTGGGATATCTCTGGGCTAAGCTAGAAACCTAGGACAATAGAAATTCCCAGGAATTTATGAGGGTGACCCTAGATCTAGCTAAGACTCCTAGCACTAGGGGAAATGGAACATGAAGTGGTCGCCTCCTGTAACCAGGCAAGACTTCCAGTGGAGAGATGGGGATATCAAACTAGATACAAAACCTTTGACCTACAATTTTCCTGCTTGTAAGAGGTGCTTGCTGTTTGGAAACCTTTACCAGATAGATGATCATGTCTTTCTGAAATATTACCATCATTGTTCAAAAGCATCAAAAGATATTTCATTTGAGTTTCTCTCAATAAGTCTCTCATGCCTTAAAAAGTTTCCTTAATGTTGTCTGTAGGAATTTTTGTTTTCTGCAAAAGTTATATGGCTTACTATGTTTTTCCACCACTTGAGCTATTGTTCAGTGTTTGCCATCTCAAGTCTGTGGCACTGTGTCCCTGAAAACTAATGGTGTTTTTGCACTCTTTGTGATGTGCAAAAACATCACACCCCATTTTCCAACTGTCCCTGGGAGAATACCTGGGCAACATTAAATTGCTGAAGCATTTTCACAGTATTAAGAAAGATTGATTTGTGGTTTTTGAAATAAATGATTTCAGCTGATGGCATATTTACATATGCAAATTAAAATATTTCAAAGGTGTCTTGTCCAGTTCATCAATGGAGTCAAATTGAAGACCCAGAAATAAACCTACACATGTATGGTCACCTAATTTTTGACAAAGAAGCCAAAACTGTACAATGGAAAAAGGACAGCATCTTCAACAAATGGTGCGCTCTAACTGGATGCCAACATGTAAAAGAATGCAAATAGACCCATATTTAACACCTTGCACAAAACTTAAGTCCAAGTGGATCAAAGACCTTAACATAAAGCCTGATACACTAAATCTAATAGAAGAGAAAATGGGGGAAAGCCTAGAACTCATTGGCACAGGTGACAACTTTCTGAACAGAACACCAATAGCTCAGGCTCTAAGACCAACAATCAATAAATGGGACCTCATGAAACTGAAAAGCTTCTGTATGGCAAAAGACACTGTCATTAGAACAAAACAGCAACCTACAGATTGGGAAAAGATCTTTACCAACCTCACATCTGACAGAGTGCTAATATCTAAAATTTATAAAGAACTCAAGAAATTAAACACCAAGAAACCAAATAATCCAAATAAAAATTAGAGAACAGAACTAAATGGAGAATTCAAAACAGAGGAATCTCTAATGGCCGAGAGACACTTGAAGAAATGGTCAACATCCTTAATCATCAGAGAAATGCAACCCAAGATGACTCTGAGATCCTATCTCACACCTGTCAGAATGGCTAAGATCAAAAACTCAAATGACAGACAGCACATGCTGGTGAGGCTGTGGAGAAAGGGCAACACTCCTCCATTGCTGGTGGGAGTGCAAACTTGTACCACTATGGAAATCAGTGTGGCAATGTCTTAGAAAATTGGAGTAGCTCTACCTCAAGACCTAGCCATACCAATCCTGGACATACATCCAGAAGATTCCTCACCAAACCACAAGGACATCTCCTCATCTATGTTCATAGCAGCTTTATTTGTAATAGCTAGAAACTGGAAACAACCTAGATATCCCTCAACCAAAGAATGGATTAAAAAAAAAAAGAAGCTATGGTACATTTACACAATGGAATACTACTCAGCTACCAGAAGCAATGAAATCGTGCGATTTGCTGTCAAAAGGATGGAAGTAGAAAAGCTCAACCTGAGTGAGCTAACCCAGAGCCAGAAAGATGCACATAACATGTATTCACTTATAACTGGATTTTAGCCATATAGTACAGGATAACTATCCTACAACCAACAGACCGAAAGGAACAGGAACATGGACTTTGTAACCTGTTAGTGGGACCCTTTAGCCTAGTGGAGCTGCCATGTAGGCCCCAGTGCAAGAGGAAGCTCTTAGCCCTCATATGACTGCTGAACTGAGGGGGCTGAGATGTAGGGGCATACCACACTGGAGGAGTAGGATAGGAAAGAGAGGGGTAGAGGGTGTGAGTGTCTGATGAGAAGGGTGGAGGGAGGAGGCTATGATGGAGATGTAACTTGAAGTAATAAATAAACGTAATAAAAATGGTGTCTTGTAATTTTGTAATTTACTGATCACTGAACATAGAACAATTACAAACCTCCATGAGAAAGTATTTTCAGGGCTGACTGTTCCCAAAGATGGAAGTCTCCATCTTCAAAGGCCGTCCATTCATAGTTCAGGGATTTGGCTTTCAAAAGTCTGTTCATAGTGCGAATACAAGCCCACCTACAGTGCACAGGTACAGAGCAGATTGGGTAAGCAAGGCAGCAGGCAGGCCTTCCTAAATAAATTCTTTTTCTGTTAACACATTGACCTGGTTTGGATTATTATTCACGTTACAGAGTCAGATCAATAGATGGGTTTGTCCAGAGTCTTTCAGATACAAGCTTTGGTCTCTCCTTTTAGTGAGGTTCAGAATTTTATGATCCCACATTTCAGCACCGATGTTCTCCCTGCCCTGGAATAGCTGTCGCTTCTACTAGGCCGACGGTCAGAGCAGAACACAAGTCCTCTATTCTTTCCCCTATTCATGTAATTTCCCGTTCCCTCCCTGCATGCAGGACCTTTCACTCACAGGAATGACTGGGAACCTACGTATCTTGCTCAAGATCAGCTTATGAGCTTGTGGAATGCTGTCCTCTGAGCCTCTGAGCTTGATGGCCAACGGCATTGTAACCAGAACAGTTGTGATTATCGGCAAGACTCTCATAGAAATAGGGCATGGGGAGTGCCATTTGAACTTCTCTGCAGACGCAGCAGCCACTGTACCTCCTTTCATTTGAGACAGAGCTGCTAACCCCCCTGACAGCTGCATGCAATTCTGCCTCAGCTCTATGCAGACTTGAGAGCTGCTGGGGTGTATGCCGTGTGGAGGCTGAGCTGAAGGGGTGACTCCATCTGCACAGCTTCGGGGGATCATCACCCATGCTGGAATGGAACATTTTAGTGATACAGCTGTCCTTTAGGTCACCCACATTCCTGTAAGTAACCCTTCATGCAAGCTCCTGTAGTTAAACCCAATACACTCATTGATTAGCCATTCTAGCTGGCCTTGAATGGAGGTGGGGGTTTTGTTTGTTTGTTTTGTTTTTGGTCTGTTGCTTGTGTCAGAGTTTGTTCATATTTCCCAAGGAAGAATTCACACAACACTAGTGTTCTCCTAGTCAAAGGCTGATGTCAAAGGCTGTCTGTTCAAAACTTAGCTCTCCCCCACTTGGATGGGTCATCCTGCTGTCCAATCTGTCACAAATGTCCTACAAAGGATATAGATCCTGAAATCACAAACTACAGCCAATTACTTAGAAATCTTGTAAGAAGTCTCTCAGAGGTGCCCTGATTTTTCCAACTCTACATACATTCAGTAAATGAGAGAGACTGTTTGCTAGGAAATGCGCTAGACTAATCACACACCAAACACTGAAGGGAAGGAGTGCTATCCTTTTACTAATGACAAAATGAAGCTACAGGTTAATAGAATAGCTTTCCACAGGCCACAAAGCCGGTGATGGGTGGACCCGGGGTTGTGTCCTACTTTTCTGTTCTATCAAATGTTGAGTTTTCCTCTCTGTCATCTACAACATGGGTATCATTGAAAGTACTTCTCTTGTCTCCTCACCTACACCCACTTTCCCCTCCCTAGTCTTACTTCCACTCTGCTGCCAAAGCAATCTTTCTCAAGCACAGATCGGATTGTGCGATTCCCATTTTTAAACCCCTCCAGTGTCTCCGTCTTCCCTGTGTTCTAAGATAAAACCCAGATGCCTTAGCTTAGCAGAGATGATAATTCACACTGTGACCTCCGTGGGTGACCTCGGTCTGCCTCGCTGGCTTCATCATTTGTCATTTCACCACCAATGAGCACATTTCATTCCAGTCACAGTTCTTTAAGTTCCTGTCCTATCTGGGTCACTTCCTTGGTTTGCTCTGCCGGGTCAGGTTCTTCATGACTTGTTCACGACAATTTCCTTGAGAAGCCTTCCCTCGCCATTCATCTTTTGGTTATATAATTTGATTTTCTTCCCACACCCTGTGCGTGCTTCCATTCTCAGAAACAGTATTACTCCATTTGCACTTTCTCCAAAGCAGATCTCTCAGAAAGCCTTCAAACGAAACCTACAGAAGTTGGTCTGATGTGCTGGTGGCGCTGATTGACAGAGGGGTAGGGGTTAAAGAGAGAGGAAAGATAACCAGGAAGAGCTGAGCAATTAACCATGGTGTCAGTGTTGTTTACACCCTGCAAGAAAACTTGGAGGAAATGATACAAAGCAGACACCCACTGCCCTAGGGCACAGGAGACCAGAATGATTGTATAGATACACTAGAAACTGACAGTCATTAGTTGAAAGTGTTTAGAAGGAACTGATTCTTAGGTTTGGGGGTATGCCACTTTTTAGGTGGGTCAGACTGTGCAGTTGTTAGAAAAGCAGTTCCTTATAGAAGCATCACTGTGGCCAGCGAGAGGCAGCTGGTGTCCTCTGTAGCATTCTGAAAAGGAATGGACCATATACTGATCAGTCAGCTATAGTACACTGCAGTACAACTGTGTTTACCCATTTATGTCCCCAACAGTAATGAGAGTAAATACCAAATGGTCGCCTCTCTCTACATGCCCAGTTCATTGGATGTTGGCACCACAAGAAAAAAAAAAGCTTTCTAAAAGATGAACGGTTAAATGAACAACCGATGTGAGGATGTTAAGAAGGATGAGTTGATTCAGAAATTCCACAGTAAGAGATAAAAGAGGTGAGTCTTCTCTGGAGATCAGGATGAGGTCAAACATTGACATATGACGCTGTTTCTTGTTAGCTTAGTGATGGGATTTCCCCTGTGGTCTTGGAGACTCAGTGGAATTATGCTCTCAATAACAATGTCATCCTTTCACTTATCCATGACATTTGTAAACCATTACTAAGTGCCAGAGCCAGTGAAGAGACGTATCATAAAAAGTGTCCTTGTCTACTGAGTTAAATTCTTATTTTGTTTGCTGATATTGTGGAGCATTTCTGAAATGCCCAAGATATTATATAAAAGGTTTTAGGTTTGTTTTTGATGTTTTATGAATGCCAAGGTCCTTCCTATGTTACTTCAGGAGGACTATATACTAAGAGTCATAACTTGGAATTTTTGCTTTGACAGTAATAATACATTACAACTGATTTATACTTTATACATATTTTCATGACCACAACTGCCCTGGTTGTTGCATTGGTCCTGTGAGATGGAGGAGCAGTATCTTTGCTTTACACATGATGGAAGCAAGCACAGAGACTGTGCATCTCCTCCATAAGGCTATGCAGGAAGTAACTAGCAGGTGAGGTCCTATGTGTTCAGTCTGTCCTAGTCTCCTCTCTGCTGTGGGGTGATAAGACACCCTGAAAAATATGGCTAACCTGGTAGGGTATAGGGCATGTGCTTGTGCTCTTGTCTCTCTGTATGGTACTAACATAAAATAAAATCAAATGGCCCGTGAGTTATGGCTTTATCTCAGCTCTGTGCTCTGACATGTGACATAAAGGTGAGCATCATGCATGGCTAAGCAGAGATGTCTGTGGGGGCTATACCCTCACTTAGCCTGTGTTGAAGTTTCTGCTTGGCTTTGAATTGTATGCACTGGTTAAACCTGGTAGTTTTTTGAAATAAAGAGGAAAACTTAGAGCAAAACAAATAAAGAAACACCACCCAGTCAAAAGCAAGTTCAAGGCAAGGGAGTTTATCCATTTTACAATTCCAGGTTAGAGTACCTCATCAAGGAAGCAACCCGAGCATAGGACTCACACCCACAGGCTAGGGAGAGGGAGTATATGCGCTCAGTTTCTCCTCTACATGTGTACAGTTCAGGGTCCTCAGCCAAGGGTACAGCCCAGAGTGGGTAGGCATCCCCACTTAAATGAATACAATAATTAATGTAATCCTTAACAGACAAGCTCACACGCCAACCTGGTCTACACAGTCCCTCATTAAGGCTGTATTCCCAGGTGATTCTAGATCACATGAAGCTGACAATTAAAACTTACCATCGTGGAGTCCAGCTTTGAGTGGCTTATATTCTATTATTACTAGCTCCATCAAAATGTCTTTATTAACCAATTGCCATTAACTCATAAGTATATCTATGTATGACCAATAAATGAATATGATTGATATCTATTTAGTATTGGTGACATTCCCTAACCATTTAATATTCTTATATTAAATCTTATATTCTGAAGCCCCTATTGTGTAGTGCATAGATCGAGGCCTAGATCTCTCTATTGGTTCAGGAAAAACCTCTTAATCCTCTCTCTCTCTCTCTAGTCAATCTTTCACACTCAATCCCATTTATTTTCTTCCTCCCACAATTATACTTTTGCTATATTGGACAGTTTTCTAAATACCAGGATACAATTTAATTTTTTCTTTTACTTAAAGCTTTTTCCTAGGCTGGGATAACTTCCTTTCTTCCCTTGACTTAGTGAATAGATGCAAGAACAAATCAAATGTCTCCTCTTTTCAGTACTTTTCCTAACTGACCTTGGCAGAAGAGACTTTTGTGCCTAGCAAATTCCCATAACACCTATGTGAATGTGCCAGGCTCCTAGCACATTGTTTTACAGATGTTTATATGTTTATTCTTCCTTGTTTCACACAATTACTTAAGGCCCAAGGGCACCCCTCACCCATGTTCAGTTAGCACTAAACCCTGTGCTTAGCATGTCCCAATACCTCAGCAATGTCTGTCAAGGAGCACTGATCACAAACTCCACTGATCATAGACTATGTAAGTTTTCTTTCTCAACTATCTCTTCTTTAATCTTGTTTTCTGATGAGTTGTTTTTGCCTCATATTTTCCTCTGAAAAACTGCCAGTCTTGAGTCCCTATCCGTACAAGTGTTATTTCATTTATTATTCAGTGTTTTCTTGCTTGCTAGATGACAAAATATTGAAATCTAATTAATTAAAAAAATTATGCCCATGCTTCAAATGTGGAAAATTACATGTGTTAAGCCCCAATCCCCTCCACTCAGGCTAAATTTTGAAGAATTATTGGCAGGTAGATAAAAGCTTACAGTTAGCATTCCTTAGGAACCTCTTAAAGGCGATTGGGTTTCTGTCAGCCAGAAAGAGTCACATATCAAAGCCCATGCAAACCTCCAGGCTCCCCCACCCTAGTGACAGGTACCTGTAGTGGATGTTAAATCCCCACCCTAGCCTTTGGCTAGTCTCACCTTCCCTTCCACTATGCTAGCTCCTGCTCTGGCTGCTATAGGTTCCTTCTCTGTGCTCTGCAGCTACTCAGTTCCCTTTATAACAACAAGATCCTCGCACTCCCCAAATTCTCTCCCCTGACTTCTCTCTGTTGCAGAGAGATAGCCCTGACTTTGGTGAGTCTGCTGCCTTCACTGTCCACCCACTCAGAGGTAGCCTTGGCTGCTCTGGACTCTTCTAGATGCCCTCCCCCCCCCTCTCTTATATCTACAACAAAAGTCTCTCTACCCATGGAGCCCTCATTTCAGTGGTCCCACTGCACCCTCGCTTACAGCATAGTTGGTAAAAATCCTTGGTGTGCAAGCTTGGCACCCTGAGTTTGAATTACTTTTAGAAATTTCTTTAGCCTCACTTCTTCGGTTTTATAGATGTTGTCTTAGTTAGGGTTTCTATTGGTGAAGAAACCACGACCACAGCAGCTCATATAAAAGGAAAACGTTAATTGGGGCTTCCTGCACAGGTTCAGAAGCTTAGTCCATTATCATCATGGCAGGGCGCATGGCAGCATGAAGTCAGACACAGAGCTGGAGAATTGGCTGAGAGTTCTACATTGAGATTGGTGGGCAGTAGGAGGAGAAAGACTGTGGGCTTGGAATGGGCTTTCTGAAACCTCAAAGCCTACTGCCAGTGACACACTTCCTCCAAAAGAGCCACATTTTCTAATCCTTTCAGATAATGTCACTCCCTGGTGACCAAGTATTCAAATCTATGAGTGGATGGAAGCCATTCTCACTCAAACCACCACAGGTGTCTGTCATAATAATTCAGAATTCTTTTTCCACTTGTGTGAATATATAATGGAATATTTTTCCCTCTTTAGTAGCGAATATTCTGTAATCACTTATTTATTTTTAACTATTACGTCTTTCTGTTTCATAGTTCAAATTGTGTGGAATTGTCCTAAATTGAGCAGAGACAAAGTGATGGAATCCGTTTGTCAAATTTAAACAAGAAAAAGAACAGACAATGCATTGGTTACAAACTGTGGCTGAGAGGCTAAGAAAGGGACACCAAAGAAACGCAGAAATCATCAGAAACAAGAGCTTCTCCCAGTCTTGGTGGAAGGTGGAAAGAAGGAGGCCTCAGGAGGCCCAGGGGCAGAGCCCACAGCAAACACTGGCACTCACAGTCTGTCTTGTGTGAGGAGGTACTTGAGAGTGGACACCGAGTGAGGCAGACAGGGACAACATTTGCCATCTCTGCTTTCTAGCTGCCATGATGTGAACTGCTGCAGCATCTTCTTGGTTGTTCGAGAAACCAGCAGAGTCTTGTCACAAGTGTATTCCTTACTTTACAGTGATGTGTCAGGGTTCCGAGTGATCCACAGCTCGCGGGTGCTTACTATTGTGCAGCCTTTTGATCCTCATCATCACATGGGTGATTACACGGCAGCGAAACCGATCCTTCGACATGAGGGATTATTCCTCAAGGAGGGCTATGGTGTGAGGGTTAGGCCAAGGCCAGCTCACAGGCTGTTGGTTGGATTATGAAGACAATTTTCCACACTGTGATCAATTTCTCTGTGTACACTTACCCAGCAGACAAATGGGGAGAGTTCTCTGAGGCCCTTTTTATAAGGGGCAAAATCCCATTCATTAGGGCTTCAACCTTGTGACCTAGCACTGTCAAAGTCCTTATTTCACAGGACCATCTTATACAGTGTCTGTGTGTGTGTGTGTGTACATGCATGTGTGTGTCCATATGCATGTGTGTGTGAGTGTCGCACATGCATGTGTGTGTGTCTTGCATTTTCTCCTTTGTTGTTTCTGATTAAATTTTATCTTTTCATTATTTATCTTCTCCTTCATGATTTCTTCTTGTTTTCCTGAACAATTTTCTTATTTGTTGAATTTGGACTTTCAATACTATAGTTTTTCATTTTTCGAGTTTTATTTGGTTCCTTTTTATGTTTACTTGGTCATTGTTATAGTATTCTTTTTTTTCTTCCATTTGTATTTTACATTTTACTTCCTTAAATGTTTCAAACTTAGCTTTTAATATTCTGTACCTGGTCAGTCCAGTTACCTCTACCATTGATCTGGAAATATGCCATCAGTTTTCCCAGGCCTGACTTAATGTCTATGTCCCATCAATCAATTCCTTGTAAAAGATAATTAAAAATACCATATTCTAGGAAATATCTGCAGTCTATATCCCTTCCTAGCTTTTTTGAATAGGACTTGAATACAGTCATTGTAAAAGATTAACAAACCCAACAGTTCGTGTAACTGGGATGAATCCTATAGAAGGGTTTGGTTCCAGTCTCGCTGGGTCCCAGCATCCACCTGCATTCAGGAGGTGTAGCTCATGGCACAATAAGCTTTACTAATTTACCACAGTTGTCTGGAGACTAAGCACTAATTGATGTTATTTACAGATTTTAATTTTCCACAAGAGTCAATAACCTAATTGAAGCATTGCTTCTTGTATACAGTGGCTACTGAAGTTCAGTGCTGAGACAATGAGAAACTCTTAAATTGAATATAGCCAAGTTGTAAATGGAGTCTTTACTAGAGTTTCCCGAATCATCAGAAAGCTTGACTAAACAGATTTTTATCTTTTGCCATTAATTTTCTCAGGAACTGAGACGACATCATTATCTTGGGTAGCTCTGGCTTCTTGGAACATGCTTTGTAGACAAAGCTGGCCTCTAACTCACAGAGATCTGGCTGCCTTTGCCTTCTAAGTACTGGGACTAGAAGGAAAAGCCACCATACCTGGAAAGGCAATAATTTCTTATAGGATCCTGATGTGGTCCAGGTTTGTTTCTTTCCTCTGGGCTTCCAGACACTGTTGTTTGTGCACCAGGAAAATGAAGGGAATAAAGTTTATCCAGGCGGGTACTTGCGAGTGAAAACAATCTTCTCTGAGATGGTTTTCAGTTTTTCAGTGAAACAGCTCTCTTTATTCGGGGCAAACAAGGGCTATATAAACCTTGGGGAGTGGGTAAGGGTTTTCGGGGTGAGTGTACATTATTGGCTGGGGCTGAGGTTATGGGAATGCTACATTTAGATGAAGAGTAATTACCAGGTGCTTGCTGGAGACGTCCTTATATAGAGAGAGGAAGTTAAACTTGTAATTTGACTACCAGGTTATGTGAGTACCTCAGGATTGATGGAGGTGGGGGTCGCAAGGCTAAGTGCACCAGTTGTGCAGGACCGGAACAGGGAGGGAGCGATCCTTACTCTTGCCGGTCTCAAGATGAGATTTTTGGGGTTTAGAGCCACCATCTCAGCTTCATCCTTGCTCCAGGCCAATTCCACCGTTGCACGGCTCACCTGCACAATTTTAACTAAATGAAAAATCAAAACATGTATAAAAAGTGGTAAAATGCAGCCAACACAGTCCATAGGAGGGCATTTATAGCTTTGATACACCAATTAAAAGTTAGCATTAAAACTACTATGGAAGTTGAGATAACCACCTTGAAGTTCTACACTTGCAGGCAGGCAGGTACCCATGCAAGGAGACACCTCCTCTGTGCATTCCAATTCTTCATGCATTAAAGGTCACATTGCTTATACCCAAGTAATATTATTATTTTGGTGAGGAAAGGGTTAGTAGTTTCAGAATATTCTGCTTTTTTTTAACTTATAAATATTTCTCTATTCTTCTGCTAAGGAACTAATGTGGGACTTCCGCAACTTATCACTTGTGGCTGTCTCAGCAGTAGACTTAATTACCAGGAAAATGATCATGATGCAGGTGCTCAGTCTCAGGGAACCTGCTCTAAGCCAGGTCTAGCCCATTATGTATCATTCCGGTTTGACAGTGGAACTGAGACTATGGTCTTCAGGTATCAGTGTCAACTCGAGTTCCGTGCCTTATAGCTTCTCAGATTAGAGTAACTCGGGCAAATAGCTGCACATTCCCAGGGGATAAGAACTGTGTCCCCATACCTCTGTATTTCTTCTGGAGAGTTATCCTGTCTTTCCACTCAGGTCTAGTTGCTGTGAGGCAGTGTGACTTCTTGTGGTGACTTTCTCAACACTCTCATCATTTCTCTGCCATTTGAGACCACAGCCTTGCTACATAGCCTTGATTTAGCTGGTGAAGACAAGACCAACTTTGAACTCTTGGCAGTCTTCCTGTCTATAGTACCCTAAGTGCTGAGATTAGAGGTGTGCACATCTGATTTTCACGATCTGTTTATTTATTTTGGTTGCACACATGAGTCTACTCTGGATGCCAGTTTCACATACAGGCAAGCTATGTTCTATGAGATATCTCTGTAACTGCAATTCAAGAGCCCCTGATGCCTCTCCAACTGTGGCCCTCATTAGGGCATTTCCCCCTATCTATCTTGATCATAAATTTCATCACCTGCTGTTTGGTTCCTATCGTACCATTATTATACTGAACTCAACTACATTATGGCCACTTATAGCATTGTCCCTGGACTGTAGAAGGGACTCACCACTGTTCTTAATGACACTTGTTCCATAACTTATGGATGAGACCCATCATTATTATTAACCCAGGTTAGCAAGAAGATCCACGACTGCTCTTAGTGATGGTGGTGGCCTCCTTATGATGTGTGCATTGCTAATTTCTTCAGTAGACTGCTTCTGCTCTGGTATAATGGAGAAGATATGGTGTGGTATGGAGTTGCTGTGTTCCAGAAGCTATCTGGACTCAGAAATTGAGGGAGACAAGTGAGTCTTGTGTTTGAAATACAGCAAACTGGCCCCACCACAAAGTTCAGGCACAGAACAACTGCTGTTTGAGTTTTACCGTTCAAATATTGCAGTTTTCTCTTTTAGCCAATCATAACCTATAGCCATATAAGGAAAAGAATTTTGTGAAAACGAGTTCCAACTTAGCTCATTTGACAGAGCACAAAGTCATAATAGCTTCCATTGCCTTGGAGTCAAATTGTCTCGTTAAATGAAACTCTAATTTTCAGTGGCATCCATGTAAAAGTTAGTTCCAGCACAATGGCTGATATGATTGTATTGCCTATTCCTCTGCCAATTTATCTTCTTTTTCTTTTTTCTATCTGGGAGGAATTTTATTCCTGGTTGTTTGTGAGAACCCTGTAGGAGCATGTGTGACAGCTCTTCACTGTACATTCATTATCAGTTAGGATAACCTCTTCCCTTGATGTTTCCATTATTGGGAGAAATAGAATGTTTAAGTCAAATGTGCTTGCTTGCATGCCTTCTTACAAATTTAAAACAGACATGAGATCACACTTGGTCAGGTGCCGTCCTTAAGTTGGGATGTCACCCATCCACCCCAGCTACTCGTTCCTAGTTAACCTTCCCGGAGAGAATTAGGGATGCAGAAGAAGGGAAGTCCTTTACTGCTTATTAGATTGTGTAATTCTCTACTTAGCTGGTGACTCTCAACCTCTCCAGAGAAGCTATTTCAGTGATTTTCATATGTGGCTATTGTTAGGCATTTCATTATTCCAACAAATAAAATGCACAGTTATTAAATGCCATGATTGTGTTTCTCCATTACGCACACGAAGAGAAAATAAGTAAATGATTATGACAGGGACCGTGACCAAAGTATACAGTGTCTTACCATTCTTTCCCCTTGGCTTCTCCCCACCCCTCCAATGTGTACAGATACAGTGTTAAGAGTTTAAATAGTTCATATGCTTAGATTCTTAAATGACGCTAGATATATTAAAACCAACAACATATTTGAAAAACTAAACATAATACTTTTAAAAACGTTTATTTATTAATTCAAGTTACATCTCAATCACAGCCCCCTACCTCCTTCCCTCCAAGTTCCACCCTCCCGCCCTCTACTCCCTCTTCCTTCTATGCTTCTCCTTGGGTGAGGGGAGTCTCCATATATCAGCTCCCCTCAGTTCATCAGTCACATGCCGGCTAAGAGTTTCTTCTTGCTCTTGGGCCTGGCATGACAGCTCAGTTAGGGTAAAGGGTCCCTCTAACAGGTAACAAATCCAAGACTGAGACTGCCCCCCCGACATTTGCAAAGGGATCTGTATGAAGACCAACTTGCCTATCCTCTATATTTGTATAGGGGGGTCTAGGTCTAGTCAAAGTTTTTTTCTTCTTTTTCTGGTTAGTGTTTCAGTCTCTGTAAGCCTCTAGAGGCCTAGGTTGGTTGGTTCTCTTGATCTTCATGTGTTATTCTTGTCCTTTCCAGGTCTCTATATTCCTCTTCCCTCCCTTACATGGACTCCCAGAGCTCCACCTAATGTTTGATTGTGTGTCCCAGCATCTAGTTTGATCTGCTGCTGGTGGAATTTCTCATAGGATAGTTATTCTAGTTTCCTGGTCCTTTGGGTCTGTGAGTTGTAGGATAGTTATCCTGTACTATATGGCTAAAACCCAATTATAAGTGAATACATACCAGGCGTATCTTTCTGGGTCTGGGTTAGCTCACTCAGGATGAACTTTTTTAGTTCCATCCATTTGGCTGCAAATTGCATGGTTTCCTTGTTTCTGATAGTTGAATAGTATACATAATACTTTTTAACACATTAAATTTAAAATTTCAAGCCAATGACTTGAGAGTGATCAGAGAGTTAATCAGTTTCTAGAATTGTCTTTTAGACAGAACTGTTACTGGGCAGAAAGAGTTCTTACGAGGTGGATTTAATTGACTTGGATCTTTCTAGACCACACTTCCCTATGTTCCTTGTAAATGACCTCAGTTTGTTATGACTTGAGCATCTTTTCTGTGTATCTGTGACACAGTCCAGGCTTAGCTTGTCTACACAGGATGATTTGACACACATGGCAGGCTCTATTTCTGTAAATGTTCCTATCCTGTGCTAGCTGGAGTCCGATTTCCTAAATGCTTCTGTGGCAAATCCTGGTCACATTGGTACCTTCATCTGGTTTGCTTGGATGTGGTTATTTCAGTTTAAGACTCTGTCAACTGGCCTTGAAATCTACAGAGGAAAGTCTACTTGGTCTTGCTTCATGGAGTTTCAGTCTATAGTTATATCATTGACGTGCTTCAGACGGCAATGGAAACAGGAATTTAAATGGGTGAGCAGGTACATGCTTCATTACAGGCAGTCTGGGGAGAGCAGATACAGGGATGGTCAGCTCTAAGGACTCTTTATGAGCCAAGAATCTTTGTTCCTGCCCTGTTCAGAAGAGGTTTTGTGCTAAGGCTGCTACCAAGTTTTCACTGGCAACTTCAAGATTCATTTCCAGGTATAACCATATCCCAAAGATAAAGAGAACTATTCCATGCTTGTTTTTTTTTCTGAAGAGAGTGAGTTTTTTTTTTTTCTCCTGAAGTGCTTTTGACCTGTAGCAGCATGGCCCTTGTCTGACTTTGGTCAGAATAAGACATTTCATAGTGGTGAACATTTGATCATGCAGCCTTTGGGGAGGAGATGAAGCCTTGTTCTCAGTACTATGTGTGGGAGGGTTGGACACACTGGCAGCATTTGGATTTTATTAGAAACCAAGAAGGCAAAAAGGCTATGCCAGCAGAACCTGCCATGCACCTGTGCAAAGATGAAGCCTGGGAATGGAAGAGGAAGTTTTGGACTTGAGCCCTGAAACAACTTCAGTCTTTTTAGGGATTGAGCAAATGACTCAACTTTTTATAAGGCTCCCATTTTTAAAAAAATTATCTTTAAAGATATAATAGAGAATATATGAGTATCTTTTAGAGTTATGAAATGATCAAATAAAAAGAACAATCCCCATAAAACAAGAGTTTACAGAGGTCTGGCCTTATTAGGTTTCAATTTATTTTATTTTTTTCATTTCCATATCTTTAACCCTTTCCAGTCCCCATATTGAGCAAAGTCACTTCAGGTTTTGGAAACCATCTTCATTGCTTGACTGACAAGGTTTCCCTGAAAAACAGAATATCCAGGTTCTTGTGAACCTGCTACCCCATTTGGCTTCCTTTCTTCTGAGACTGACATGTTTTATTGAGCTTAAATGTTATTAAATTTTAATTTTTGAAATGAAATAATCATGATTATGTAACCTGCCTCTCACAAAGATAGTGCCATGTTGTGACTGTGAAAACTGCAAATTATGCACAAAGGGTGAGAGTCAAATATACTAGACAGAAACGAGTGTCAACTTGTCAGGGAGTCTGAAATAGGCAGGTGGAGAAGGGCCACACCATCTCAGCTGGCCTCATTTCAAAGAGTGCTTTGAAGCAAAGCCTGCCTCAGCTCCAAAATATCCAAACTGGACACATAAAGTAGCCTTGCACTAAACTCTCACACGACTTTACTGTAGAAAGTAGTTTTAATGGTTATTAAAATGCTTGAATTCATTCTTGATAAGTTCAAGTTTATTAGCAGAAACGATGTCGTATGATATGAGTTATGAGAAAGAATTAGGAGAAGAGGCATACCAGAATGTAAGAGCTGCAGTGCCCTTGTTGGAGAGTTCTCTGTTTACATTTCAACTTTTTCCAAGGGCTGGGAGATGTGTCGATATATAGAATGCTTATGAAACAAGCATGAGGACCTGTGTTCAGAAACCCAGAACCCACATACAAACTTGGGTGTGGCACCACTCATTTGTATTCCCAGTTCTGTGGAGGTGGAGGCAGGAGGATGTGTGGGAGTTGCTATCCAACCAGCCTAACCAAACTGGTGAGCTCTATGTTTGGTAGAAGACTGAAAATAAGATGGAGTAAGGCACTAGATATTGCCTTCTGGCTTCCACATTCATGTGCACACATGGGCATACACAGCTGAATGTACACACATGGAGACATAGTCATACATATATCACACCACATTTCAAATAAATACACCTTTCCTATTTTCATTCTGTAGTTTCCACCTTTTCACTGAAGGGCAGCTTGATACAGAAACAAAAGCATGTAGGAAGGTCAAAGGTGAACAGGAGTGCTTTCTCCAAGAGGCTTCTGCATGTGGTAGGCATGGTAGAGTGAGGAGGAACACTTGTCTGGCCTGGGTTGACCCTGTCTCCTTATTGGGAGGTGTCTGAGTACATGAAGAGTGATGTTTTCTAGACCTTTGGTAATGACATGTGATGGCCCTCGAGGCTTCTGGGGTGACCTCTTCTGCTGTGCTTGAAAAGTGCTCTTAATTAATGTCTCCAGTTTTCATCCTTTTCCTTCTTTTTCTGTGCTGAGTTTTATGTTAACTTGATACAAGCTAGAGCCATTTTGGAAGATAGAACCTCAGTTGAGAAAACAAGTCCACTAGATTGGTCTGTGGACAAGCTGCGGTACATTTTCTTGCTTGGTAGTTGATTGGGCAGTAGTACCCCTGGAAGTGCCCATTCCTGTGGGTAGACCAGCCTGTGAGCTGGTGGTCGTGGGTGTGAGGAGAAAGCAAACAAAGCAAACTTTAAACAAAGCACTAATCCATGGTCTGTGGATCCGCTCTTGCCTTTAGGCTTCTGTTCCAAATTCCCTCAGTGTTGGATTGGGATTTAGACCTATAACCATAAATAAACTCTCTCGTTCCCAAGTTGATTTTGGTCATGGTCTTTATTACAATAGAAAACTAAGACACCTTCTCTTTGCAGATCCCTTTTAGATTCACTTAGTTGGAAATTCTACTCCATGGCTTTGAGCTCAGATGTCCTTAAGGGTGCTGGTGAGGGTCTGGCTCGTGTACAGAGCCTTGCAAAAACCCTGTCACCATGCTCTACAAGGCTCACCAGAGGACAACCCTCCATCCCAGACCTACGTCAATAGTCCTATTGTCTTGGTGGGGCCTGGCCATAGTTGGGCTGCGTGAAGTAGTGGATGGAGTTAGATCTCAGCCCCACCCTCGGTTCTGTGTGATCTAAGACAGGTCATCGCTCTCCTTTAACCCCGAATTCCTTACCTACAACATGTGATGAGTTATCACATAGTCTCTATAGAGCTTCATAAATCATTCTTCATTGAATTCTCAAAGTATGGTGTTATATAAGTTACTTTTTCTTTAGAAAAAGAATGATGTAGTACTTGAACACTTTTACTAATAATCTCTCATTCTCTTAGGGTATAAATATCAATGGTTGAAAAGCTGAATAATAGACTGTAGTCTGACTATAAACACCCTGGTTGAACAATCAATGTTTCCTGCTTAAATCTGTGCCAATATTTTCTACATGAAATTATTTGTGTGACTATGTAATGAACATGAGGAAAAACTCATCCTTACATGTGTTGCACTTTGTAAAAATATCAGAAATTTGTGATCTGGGACCATGACACCTAAAGGCAACAGCTTCCATCTGCTGCCACCGTAAAAGATTCCTTTGCTTTCCTGTGAGAAGCAGTCACTCCAGGTCGGGAAAGAAAGAAGCTTGTAACAGATTTTCCAAGCTTGTAACAGATTTCTGGCATACACCATGGCTGTTCCTACACCTGCAAGAGTAAGTCTTAGGATATTTCTAGTAATCTGAAATGCATGTCTGGCACCCTGGCTGTAAAGACATGGAACCCTATCTTTAACAGGTGGACCTCCCCAAGAAAGTTGCATGTTCCCCAAAGGATGCTCTTTTGAGCTATTTTTCTTTTTTTGCAGATCACATGACATAGAAAGCAGAGGCTCAAAAGCAGCCTGAAGAGAAGATCTTCAGCAGGTAGTGTGGAGGAGACTCTAGAAGCTTCTTTAGGCTTTGGCCTTTGGAAGTCATGTTGACAAAAGTCATATTGGGGAATAGTATGACAGAAACAAAGTTGTATGTGATGGTGACTTACCTTTTGATTGGAAAAAAAACAAGTTGACCTATTAATTAAAAATGTCTCTCCTCCGCCAGTTCATACTTAGGTATTTAGTCCTCCAGTCTCTGCGAAGTAGCACTGAACTATTGTCATCTACTTGAAGAATGGTGTAGGTTGATGGTTATGGAAGTCTCTGTTTAGACAGCTGGGGTTGACATCTTGGTTGTTTTTAAGATCTGGTAATCTGAACAACTATCTTAGCCTTTCTTTGCTTTGGTTTCCTTATTAATAAAATCATTGAAGTAGTGCGCATACTAACAGTACCAGTAGTCATAAAATGACTGTATAAATTAGTGACTAGAAGGCACATAAAAGTGCATAAACACATTGTACAATAAACAATTTCACAATTGAGTCCTGTTCTAGAATGTTTTCTGCCATTGGTATTTTACTATGATAGCTGGGTTTTTCAGAAATGGTACATCCAAATACACTGGATCAGGATTTATATAGAAAACCTAAAAGTGAGAGGAATGAGCTAAGGGATAGCCATGTCTCCATTTCACATAGTAGGAAAGGCAGTTTCGAAGGCCCAGTGTTCTAGAATGAACAAGGCTGGTGGAGAAGGAGAGACGCTGAGGCTGAAAGTTGTGGGAGGGGCTGTCAGAGAAGCACCAGAAGCTTAGTGATGCTGTGGGTGTGAGGCTGGGGATCTGTGTGACTAGCGGAGCCAGCCTGGAGCAAAAGTGAGGTTGAGGCATGTCCAAACCCTGAAAATCTCATCTTGAGACTGGTAGGAGTGGACTGCTCTCTTCCTGCCCTGGGCCTGCATGTCCCAGCACAGGTAGACGTAAGTGCCCCACCTCTGCCACCATTGATGTGGTCATGTAGCCTGGTGGCCAAGTTATAGGTTAAACTTTCTCTCTTCTTGTAAGGTCATGTCCAGCAAGCACTTAGAATTCCTCTTCATGCAAATAAGGCATTCTTAGTGCATTGGTCCCAGCTAATGATGTATGCTCACTCTGAAGCTTCTATCTATTCCCCAAAGGCCTTTGTTCCCCACAATAAAATGAGCCGTCTCACTGAATCTGTCTCCTGAGAAGGCTGTTTCTCATGCACTTACTGCTTACTGAGATCCTGCACTGCAGCCACCCTGTCCAGCTAAGCTTCACTCCCTCCAGTCCAACCCAGTTTGCAACCAGCCTGGATACCCCAAGAGGAGAAGCAGACACTAGGGTGAGATTCAGTAATTATTGTAAATATTGTGCCTTCTGGGCAATGGAAAAATCTTCATAGGTTTTTAAAAAAATATTTATCTATTACTTCAGGTTACATCTTCATCACAGTGCCCTCTTTCCACCCCTCCCAGACCCACCGTTCAACCCTCTACCCCCATCCCTTCCATTTCACTCCTCTGGAGTGGAGTGTCCCTACACAAGAGTTCTGTATACCCAGAAGTGGTATGGCTGGGTCTTGAGGTAGAGCTATTCCAAGTTTTCTAAGATATCACCAGACTGTTTTCCATAGTGGTTGTACAAGCTTGCACTCCCACCAGCAATGGAGGAGGGGTCCCCTTTCTCCACAACCTCACCAGCATGTGCTGTCATTTGAGCTTTTGATCTTAGCCATTCTGACAGGTATGAGATGGAATCTCAGAGTCCTCTTAAGTTGCATTTCTCTGATGATTAAGGATGCTGAGCATTTCTTCAAGTGTCTCTCAGCCATTAGGGATTCCTCCTTTGTGAATTTTCTGTTTAGCTCTGTTCCCCATATTTTGATTGGATTGTTTGGTTTCTTGGCATTTAATTTCTTGAGTTATTTGTAAATTTTGGATATTAGCCCTCTGTCAGATGTGGGGTTGGTGAAGATTTTTTTCCTAATCTGTAGGCTGCTGTTCTGTTCAAATGGCAGTGTCCTTTTCCTAACAGAAGCTTTTCAGTTTCATGAGGTCCCATTGATTGACTGTTGGTCTTAGAGCCTGAGCTGCTGGTGTTCTGTTCAGGCAGTTGTCACCTGTGCGGATGAGTTTGAGGGTTTTCCCCATTATAGGGTTTTAACACAAGGGCTTTGGCTTTACAAATACTGTAGGAGAACCACAGTTGCTGGCTTAGGCCTAGATCACAGGAGGACAAGGTTAGAAGCTGGACACCAGTTGAGGGGTGCTAAGACCCGAGGTGGGACTTGACAGTGGCTCTATCCAGAACAGGAACACAGAAAGTGAAGAGAAATGTCAGATTTTGGGTTTATTTTGAGGCTCACCAAATGGCTTAAATAAGACAAAGGATGTGAGAAAAACATTTTAAGGATTACTGATGTCTTTGGCCTGTGAAGCTGGAAGATTACAGAGGAACTTCCATTGATAAACGTAGGAAAGATGGCAAGAAACCCGTGCATCTTAGTGTATGTTAACTTTACACAATCCTCTGTACATTCAAATGAAAAGGTTAAGAGAGCTATTGGTTGCCTGAATCCAGATTTTGAGAAGAAATCTGACCCAGAGAAATGATTCTGGGAGACTTCAGTGTTTGGTTTGTATTTTTTTTTTTTTGCCTCAAAACTGGGAAAACTAGGGGTGTACACAGATCCAGATGTTAGGTGTCCTGGGACCAAGCCACGATGCTCTTTGTCAGTGCAGAGTTGGGCTGATGGAGAGGATAGTGACTCACTGCCTCTGTATCTCATCACTGTAAGCTTAGGTTGGCACCACGCTATTTCCTTAAGGCTTTGAAGGTCAAAAATGTACAATCAAGATCTTCTTAGGGCCTGCATAGTGATGTTAACTTTGGTGGCTTCAGGGAAAATCCTCTTTCAGGTTCTAGGTGTCAGCTGTATCTGTAAGCTTCTGGGTCTTCCTTCATGTGACATAAACCTCTTCTTTCATCCATCAACTGTATCACTGGCTTTGTTTGTAGGCCTCCCTCTAAATAGAATCTTTTTGAAAATATTGGGCCTACCTGGGATTCACAGGATAATCTATCCTCTTAAACTAGATCACCTACAACACCCCTTTGCCATGGAACACAAAATATTCCATGTCTGGATATCATGGTATGAGTGTCTTAGAGAACTTCCTGTAGGAAAAAAGCAGAAGAGAAAATGGTAGGGAGATATGTAGGTGAGGCAAACAGACTACAGAGTGAATGTTGAAGGGAGTATCCCTCTGTCCAACAGCATTCATGGCCAAGATGAGGAGCAGAGGTGCTTGCTAGATTTGCCTGACCAGAAATCAGGGTTGTCCTCACCAAAAATGAATTTAATAGGATTGGTGTAGAATAAAATTCTGTTTGCATTAGGCTCAGAAGACAAGAGATCAGCTACGTGGATTTCATGCCAACAGATCAGCTATGTGGATTTCATTCAAGACACATGCTTGGACAAGTTGTACATTCATCTCCATCCTTCTTCCACAGTCTTGAAATTTTTTTTAATTTCTGACAAAGATTCCCACATTTTAATTTTGAAGTAGACCTTGAAATGATGCAACTAGTTGTGTAGGGAGAGAAAATTGGTGACAGTGATTGTGGACAGCCCTCTCAAGGAATTTTCTGGAGTGGATAAAGTTAAAAATGGATCTGGAGGAGGAAGTGGATCAAGGAAGGGCTTTGAGTTCACGAAGGTCACATCTAGTCATTTGCTTGTTGTATAACACTGTCGTGGCCTATTTCAGTGGTTTCCTCAGACAGAGCCCTGCGTGGGAGGGCAGGCCTCTGTTTCCTGGACTCACCTCTCTTTTTTCTCTTTGAGTTAATGGTATCATGCATGAGAGTTCAAGACCCTTATTAAGCCAAATTCCAGCATATCTCGTTACCCATCAAGTTTCTGTCAGTCTGAACTCAGAACTGACAGAGGAGACTCATCTCCAGGCTCCCGTCAAAAGCCATGCTCTTTCAGAAATGTTTGCACACAGATTTTTATCATGATTTGCTCAGGCATTTTCCCAGGCATACTAGTTAAGCTGACTCAGAGATAGAGTCGCTCATTGCTGTCCTCAGGAATGGTACAACTGGCGTCTGTCCAAGCATCTGTCATTGCCACTGTATTGAACTTCATTACAAGGGGCCATGGCCACCTTAAAAATAGTTACTTTTTGAGTTGCCTTATGAAGTCCCACATTCAACTCATCCTTCTCCCAAGTGTGTGCACAGAACTCACAAACCCACACTGTGTACACGGCTCCAAGGAGTAACTCAGCACTGACTTTCCAACTTACAACTTCAGGAACATGCAAGATTCAGGACCCTGAAATCATTTAACTAGAAACAAAAAAAACTTGTCAGTCATTTCAAACCATGATTAATACTTACTAACTATTGCTCAAATTGTCTGAGCACATTGTTCTGTTTGTGACACAACATAAAAGAATAACAAACCATTCTTCAATATAGTCCATATTAGAAACAAATAAAAAAAATAAATGAAATAGTGTCAGCTAGTAGTGGAAAATTTCAGATTTCTTTTCCCTTTGTTCGAATGCTCACAACTGTACACAGTCTCAGTATTTACTAAGTGCTTAAATATTGGAAAACAATAAGAGAAGAAGGGCAGATAGAAGGATAGATACTGACCCACTCACTTGTCTTTCCAGCTAAATCTACAATATATAATGAGGAAGAATAAGTCCTGCTGTGCAGGTTCTTATATTTTAATTAAGAAAGCACATAAATGAGTTAAAATATAAGATAGCATGCCATTGAGACCCTCCCCTTCCATTAGATTTCCTTAACCCTCAGCCTGTTTGCTTTTATTCATTAGTTGATGAGCAAAACTTGGATTGTTTGGCCTTGTCAGATATTGGAGCTGAGAGATTTAAAACCTCTCTTATCCTTACACTTCAGCTTTCATTTAGATATAAACTTTAATAATGATGGCTCCAGGTGTTTTGGTAGGCGATTGCAGGATCCTGAAAAATATGTTACAGTCAGTCAGGACCAAGTTGTCTCTAATTTGGTGGTATATATAATTTACAACAATCTTGAAATATAAAATATTTGAAGGCTTCAAGAGCATTTTAGGTGCATGCTATCATTTAATAACCCCCACAATAAGCTCAAGAAGGTCTTCATACTTTCCTTTTACAGAGAGGGATACAGTGGTCTAAGCCAGAGTTACACAGTAAGCTCGTTGGCATCTGTTGGTGACTGCCAAATCCCCGTGTTTGGTAGGACATTTTTGAGTCTTTCCAAATCTAAAAGCTGTTTCCCAAAGTGCTCAGCTGTGTATTAAGAAGGAAGGGAGGGAGAGAGAGAAGGAGGAAGGACAGATAGGGAAGGAGGAAGAGAAAAGAAGAGAAAAAGAGATGGAAAAAAAGGTACATTATATAAGAATAGCAATTACAGGGGATGGAGAGGTGGCTCGGTGGGTAAGAGCACTGGCTGGTCTTCCAAAGGACCTGGGTTCAATTCCCAGCATTCACATGGCAGCTCACAACTGTCTGTAACTCCAGTTCCAGGGGATCTGACACGCTCACACAGACATACATGCAGTCAGAACACCAATGTACATAAAATATAAATAAATAAGTAATTTTTAAAAGAATAGCAATTACAGTATAGGTGGGAGTTGACTTGGGAGTCAGGATACCCTGTGCTAGGAAGGGGACCCCTAAAGAGGTGTAAGTTCCCCACACCTACTCTTTTGTTGCTCTTCCCCAAGTGTTAAATGAAAAGCAAGATCAGCCACTATTTTCAACTGCATCATCGAATGCAGAATTTCCTTTGTCACATTGTCAAGAATTAGTAAATCAAAAAAGCAGCAACTAGACAGACACCTGTCGCTTTGGCGGTCTCAGATCTCTAATAAAGTACAGCACGTTCGCTGGATGGTTAACCAGGTAGTGCCTATGCATGCAGTTCATCTTGCTGTTTTTTAATCTTTGAACAAGATAGAAGGCTTTAGCTCTGAAAGGTAAAATTAGCTTGAAGTATTATTTATATCTGTGAAAAGAACAGATGAAAGGTAGAAATTTGGTGAGTTGAGTACTAGTCTTTAAGAAAGGTGTTTTTGATCACTTTAGGCACCACAAATAACTCACCATTCTGTCTCCCACATCAGTTGTAGAATCTGAATTAGAAACTCCATTTTACTTGTAGTTTCTTATGTTAATCCTAGCTCTCTTCCAGATAGTTATTTTGATGTCTTAGATATTGCAATGTTTTCATGAATGTCTGAAAACATCTAGAAGAATATTATGTAAATTAAGAAGTAACTATGTTATTTAAAAGAGATATGGATGTTTTTCAAACGGACAGCCTAGCCTTCCTTCAAGGAAATATTAAATACAACTTATGTTTTCTTTTAAAACTGTTATTACTTTTGACAGCTTCATACACACACACAATGTGCTATGTTTATGTTCACCCCTTTGTTATCTCCTTACTTTTCCTCTGAACTTCTCGTCTCACCACTGAGGAAAATGACAGCCCCTTCAGCAGCAAGCACCCACAGTCAAGAGTTTCTCAGAAGTGGGTGGGGCCTCACCGGCCCCTCCTCTGTCCTTGATGGGTCAGCCTCAGGCAGGTACCCATAGCTGCAGTGTGCTCAGAGTTGTAACATTGTATCTGGCTGGCAGAGTTTAGTGGCACTCCTTCCGATCCTCCGGCTCCATTCTTCCTATATCGTCATCCACGATGCTCTCTGGGCCTAGAGATTCGGTGATACAGTTCTCTTTTCTAGGAGTGAGTCTTCATCACTCACGTATTCTCAGCGTTTGGATTGTGTGAGTGTCTGCACTAATTGCTGTCCTCTTAAAAATGTTCCTCTTTGCCTCCTACTGAGAATGTCACCAATAAAGATGTACCTTCCAGTAAAGCTACAGCCATTTGACCTTGTTTGTAAAAGATTGTGTGGTGGCTGATCTCGGTTGTTATATCTGGAAAAGAGGACATCTCAGTTTTGGATTTGCCTTCATCAGTTTGGCATTTGGACATGTCTGTGAGATGTTTTCTCGATTGCTGATTGACAGAGGAGGGACTGACCCACTGCGGGTGATGCCATTCCTGAGCAGGTAGTTCTGGGCTGAGAAAGAAAGGGAGCTGAATGTGAGGCTGGGAGCAAGCCAGAAGCAAGCTTCCTCCATGGTTTCTGTTTCAGTTCCTGTTTCCAGGCTCCTGCCTTGGCTTCCTTTGATGGTGGTTTGTAAGGTGTAAGTTAAAGAAACTCTTTCTCCCCCGCATTGCTTTTAGGCATGCTGTTAATCACAGCCCTAGAAAGGAAACTAGAAAAGACTGTATACAATGGAGTCTCTTTCTACTAATGTTGCTGATTTAAAATAACTAGAAAAGACACCATTCCTTGCTAATTTCCCTTGCTGTTCTTTAGAAATGATGAATAATTTAAATGTACTCAGGTCTAAATCTGTCTTAACTTTCATTATCTTGAATTGCCACATGTATATTTTGTTGAAGAAATATGCTCTTTTGGTTCTTTCATTTTCTTTTTTCCCCATTAATGTATGTATTTATTTTACATTCCAATCTCCAGCCCTCTCTCTCCTCTGCTCTGAGCCTCACTCTCCCACCCACTTCCAGCATACTATCTCCCCAACCCACTCTGGCACATCAAATAGCATCACAACTTAGGGCCTCCTCTTCCACTGAGAAAAGACAAGGCAGCTCTGCTAGGAAAATGAGAACCAGAGGAAGGCAACGACATCCAAGTCAGAGATAGTCTCCACTCCTATTGTTAGGGGATTTACTTGAGGACCAAGCAGACCATAAGCTTCATATGTGCAGTAGGCCTAGGACCAGTCCATGCATGTTCTTTGGTTGATAGTTCAGTCTCCATGAATCCCCCATGTCTGAGTTAATTAGCTATGTAGGTCTTCTTGTAGTTTCCTTGATCCCTTCAACTTCCTCAAACTTTCCCCTAACTCTTCAAGTTTTTCTGATTTTTGCCTAATATTTGGCAGTGGGTCTCTGCATCTGTTTCCATTATCTGCTGGATAGGGCTTCTTGGATGGCAGGAATATTGGGTTCTTGTACAGTTCCCTCTCTCCATCCACTTCTGACATCTATTTTATTTCCCTTACTTAGAGAGATTCAGCATCATTCCTTGAGCACTCCTTGTTACTTAGTTTCTTTGGGTCTGTGGATTGTAGTATAGTTATTTTGTATGTATTGGCTAATATCAATTTATGAGCCAGTAAATACCATGTATGTCTTCCAGGGTCTGTCTTACCTCACTCAGGATGATCTTTTCTGGTTCCATCAATTTGCCTGCATATTTCATGATATCTTTGTTTCTAATAGTGCAGTAGTATTCCATTGTGTAGATGTACCATGATTTCTTAATGCATTCCTCAGTTGAGGGACATCTCGGTTGTTTCCAGTTTCTGGCTATTATGAATAAAGCTGCTATGAACATATTGAGGAAATGTACTTGTGGTTTGGTGACAAATATTAGGGGAATATGCCCAGGAGTGATATAGCTGGGTCTTGAGGTAGAACTATTTCCAATTTTCTTAGAAAGCACCAGATTGATTTCCAAAGTGGTTGTACAAGTTTGCACTCCCACCAGCAATGGAGGAGTGTTCCCCTTTCTTCACATCCTTGCCAGCATGTGAAGTCACTTGAGTTTTTGATCTTAGCCATTCTGACACGTGTGAGATGGAATGTCATAGCTGTTTGCATTTTCCTTATGACTAAGGATGTTGAGCATTTCTTTAAGTGCTTCTCAGCCATTAGAAATTCCTCTGTACTGAATTCTTGGTTTAGCTCTGTACCCCATTTTTGACTGGATTATTTGGTTTGTTGGTGTTTAATTTCTTGAGTTCTTTATATATTTTGGATATTAGCCCTTTGTCAGATGTGGAGTCAGTGAAGATCTTTTCCAAATCTGTGGGCTGCCATTTTGTTCTATTGACAGTGTTCTTTTCCTTACAGAAGCCTTTCAGTTTCATGAGGTCCCATTTATTAATTGTTGATCTTAGGGCCTGAGCTATTGGTGTTCTGTTCGGGAAGTTGTCTCCTGTGTCAATGAATTTAAGGCTTTCCCCTGCTCTCTCTTCTATCAGATTTAACTCTTCTTTGAAAGTCTGATGGAGTTCTACTCTAAAATCATGTGGCCCTCAGTTTTTGTTGGTTGGAAGACTTTTGATGACTGCTTCTATTTGTTAGGGGTTATAGGACTGTTTAAATTGTTTACCTGATCTTTGATTTAAATTTGGTAAGTAAGATCTATCAAAGAAATCATCTATTTTGTTTAGATTATCCAATTTTGTAGAATATAGGTGTTTGAAGTAAGACCTAATGATTCTTTGGATTTCCTCAGTGTCTGTTCTTATGTATCCCTTTTCATTTCTGACTTTGTTAATTTAGATAGTGTCTCTATGCTTTTTAGTTTCTTCAAGAAAATCAATAAGATTTTCTCAACCTGTCTTTGGCTATGGGTTATTTTTCTTGTTGATTTTCTCAAAGAAGCAGCTCTTGGTTTCAATGATTCTTTCTATTGTTCTCTTTGTTTCTAATATATTGATTTCAGCCATGAATTTAATTATTTCCTGCCATCTTCTCCTTTTGGGTGTGTTTGCTTCTTTTGGTTCTAGAGCTTTCAGATGTGCTTTTAAATTGCTAGTATGAGATCTTTCTAATTTTTTTTTATGAAGGCACTTAGTGCTATGAACTTTCCTCTCAGCACTGAGTTCATTGTGGCCCATAAGTTTAGGTATGTTGTGCCTTTATTTTCATTGATTTTAGAAAGTTTTAAATTTCCTTATTTCTTCTGACTCAGTGGTCATTAAGTAGAGAGATTATGCTTTCTGTTGTTTCTGATGTTGTTGAAGTCCAGCTTTAATCCATGGTGATCTGATAAGATACAAGGGGTTATTTCAATTTCTTGTATCTATTGAGGCTTGCTTTGTGACCAAGTATGGTCAGTTTTGGAAAAGGTTCCCTGAGTACCTTCTGTAGGGCTGGGTTTGTAGATAGGTGTTATTTAAATTTGGTTTTATTGTGGAATATCTTGCTTTCTCCATCTATGGGGATTGAAAGTTTTGCTGGATATAGTAGTCTGGGCTGACATCTGTGGTCTCCTAGGGTCTGCAAGATGTATGCCTAGGCCCTTCTGGCTTTAAGAGTCTGTTGAGAAGTCAGGTTTAATTCTGATAGGACTGCTTTTATATGTTCATTGGCCTTTTTCCCATGCAGCTTTTAATACTCTTTCTTTGTTCTGTACATTCAGTGTTTTGATTATTATGTGGCAGGAGGAATTTCTTTTTTTGTCCAATCTATTTGGTGTTCTGTAAGCTTCTTGTATGTTTATAGGCATCTCCTTCTTTAGGTTGGGGAAGTTTTCTTCTATGATCTTGTTGAAAATATTTTGTGAGCCTTTGAGCTGGAAGTCTTTTTTCTTCTACTTGTATTATTCTTAGGTTTGGTCTTTTCACAGTGTCTCAGATTTCTTGAATGTTTTGTGTTGGAAATTTTTTAGATTTAGCATTTTCTTTGATTAATGTATTGATTTCTTCAATTGTATCCTCTAGGGCTGAGATTCTCTCTTCCCTCTCTTGTAATCTGTTGGTGATACTTGTATCTGTAGTTCCTGTTCTCTTCCCTAGGTTTTCTATCTCCTGATTCCCTCAGTTTGTGCTTTCTTTATTGCTTCTATTTTCATTTCAGGTCTTGTAGCACTTTATTCGTTTTCTTCAGTTTTCTGATTGTATTTTCCTGCATTTCTTTAAAGGATTTATTCATTTCATTCACCTGTTTGATTCAATTTTCCTGTATTTCTTTAAGCGATTTATTCATTTCCTCTTTTAAGGCCTCTATCATCATTATAGGGTTTGATTTAAGCTCATTTCCTTAGGTATTGGTTTTGTTAGCATAACCAGGGCTTGCTGTAGTAGGATGGCAGTGCTCTGTAGGTGTCATATTGCCCGAGCTCTTATTGGTTGTATTCTTATGATGGCCTTTAGTCATCTGATCATGCCTGGTTGTTCCTGACTTTTCTTTGTGTATCAAGCCTGGATGTTCCTGTGCTGTGAACCTGGGTGTTCCTGGTACCACAAGACTGATGTAGGCCAGTGGAGCAGTGTCTGGACAACAGCTCAGAGGGACAGCACAAAGCTCAGGGCACCAGGAGGTGCCTCAGGGGACTTTGGATGTTCCTGGTGCAGGAGGCCTGGATGTTGCTAGTATAGCAGGCCTAGTGTCAGACTCAGTGCTCCTGGAGCACCTGACTTTGTGGAGGTCGGTGAAGTGGTGGTCTCACAATTAAGCTGGAGTTTCCTGGTGTAACAGGCTTGGGCGTTCTTGGTGAAGCAGGTCTGGTGACCTCTAGATATTCCTGAAGTTACAGGCCTGGGGATCCCAGGTGGAGCTGGTCTGGGAGATGGGACTAGATGCTCCTGGTGTATTAGGTCTGGTAATCTCTGGTGGGGCGAGGTTGGAAACTTAAAAAAATTATTTTTATTCTTTACATACATTACATTCTGACCCTATTTCCACTCCTCCCAGTTCCTCCACTACCTCCCCTCTCCCTCAGATCCACTCCTCCTTCATGTTGCCTTAAAAAAAAAAAAGAGCAGGCCTTCCGAGGATATCAACCAAACATGGCACAACATATTACAATAAGACTAGGAACTAACCCTCATATCAAGGCTCGTGAAGGTGACCCAGTAGGAGTAAAAAGTGCAGCCAAGGAGTCAGATACCCCCACTCCCACTTCTAGGAGTCCCACAAGTACACCAAGCAACACAACCATAACATATATGCAGAGGAGCTAGATCAGATCCACACAGGATTCGTGCTTGTTGCTGCAGTCGAGCCCCCAGGAACCCTGCTTAGTTGATTCTGCGGGTTGTGTTCTCCTCCTCTCTGGGTCCTAGAATTCTCCATCCTAATCTTCTGAAAAGATCCCCTGGCTTTGCCTCATGTTTGGCTGTGGGTCGCTGCATCTGCTTCCATCAGCTGCTGGAAGATGTCTGTCTGATGACAGACAATTAGGTTAGGCACCAATCTACGAGAATGGCAGAATATCATTAGGAACCATTTTCTGTACTAAGTCTAAAGACTATCCAGCCTTTGGTTCCTGGACATCCAGGCAGTGTCAGGCATGGCCTCCCTCTTATGGCATAGACCTTAAGTAGGGCCAGTCATTCGTTGGCCACTCCCACAATTTCTGTGCCCCCATTACCCCAGAACATTTTCCAGGCAAGACATATTGTAGGTTGAAGGTTTTGTGGCTGGGTTGGTGTCCCAGCTCCATTTCTGGGAGCCTTGCCTGGTTACGGAAGATGATTGATTGGGCCTGAAAATCCCTTATTACTTGGAGACTTCTTTAGGCTCACTCTGGTAGATTCCAGGGAGTTTCCACTGCATTAGGTTTCTACATGGCCTCTCCACTCCATTTTCAGTTGTCTCTCTTAGTACCCTCTCTCTCCATCCCTCCCCACCTCAAAACTTCTGTTTGAATCCCCAAGTCTGTATCTCTCCTTCCCAGGGAGATCTCTGTGTCTCCACTTAGCTCTCTTTGTTACTTAGCCTCTCTGAGTCTGAATTGTAGCATGTTTATTCTTTACTTAGCAGCTAATGTCCATTTATAAATGAGTACATACCATGTTTGCCTTTCTGAGTATGGGTTACCTCATTCAGGATGACTTTTTTTTTCTTTCTAGTTGCATCCATTGGCCTGATAGTTTCACGATGTCATTTTTCTTTAAAGAGCTGAATAATATTCCATTGTGTAAATGTACCACATTTTCTTTATCCATTCTTCAGTTGAGGGATAATTAGATTGATTCCATTTTCTGGCTATTATGAAGAAAGCAATTATGAACATAGTTGAGCAAGTGTCTTTGTAGGATGGAGCATCCTTTGGGTATATGCCCAGGAGTTAGGTATAGCTGAGTCTTGAGGTAGATTGGTTCTCAGTTTTCTGAGGAACCTCCATGTTAATGAAATCTGCCCCCACTGTTTTCAAAGTCAGCTTCAACATGTGAAATAGCTACTGGATTTCATAATGGTAAAGGAACTTGTGATTTCAATGGTCATATTTCCTCTGAAAATTAGAAAATGTTGTCAGTTATGTTTAGTTATTTTGATGATTCCTCAGATATGCAGTAAAAGTTCACTCTGGGAAAGTACAACTTTGAAAACTTATATCTATCATATATCAGTATGAAAATAGAATCTTAAAAGGAAATCTATCCAAAAAGAGCTCTAAATATATACTCTAAGTGTATAAATATTTTAATGGCAACTTGGAGTCACTGACAGGACAGTTGTATTTGTTTAAAACATTTGAAATAATGGACTCCTCTTTTCTCAACTGTCTTGTAACTACTTATCTGTGTTTTGCTCTTAGAATGTTTTGTTTTTCTGTTCTAGGAGAAAGAAAAACAAAATCCGTATAATGCACTAAGTAGATTATACCAACGTAAAAGGCAAATATTTTTAGCACATCTCCATTTTAGGCAACATGCCTTTTTAGTACTAATTTGTCTTACGTCTTGAAGGGCTCATCTGTTTTAAACAAGTCAGGTTTCTACTCACAGTAAACCAGGGTCATAAATTTAAAAGTTATTAGCTATTAGAACATGTTGAAATCAAACTTCTGGCTAGTGTTTGCTTAGGCCATAAGTGTGGATTTCCACACTTGTGTGGTGTAGAACGAAACATGTCTGACCTCCTGGCTTCACTGTGGTGTAAGATCACCTTTCCTTTCCGGCACAACCATTTAAAGGCACACATTTATCAAATGGTGCTGTTCTATTTGAAAAACAAAGAACATGCTGTTTCATTTTCCATAAGAGAAGTGTTTATTTATTTCAAGTGTTATAGATTGAATTTCATAAGTGCTTCCAAGGTTTTCCTCTACCTGGAGCCTAAAATCTTGCAAGTATGTAAATAAATAACTGTGTTTTGCAGTCCTGTGGCACCCTTTTGTCTGAGAATCTCAGTGTTTACTGAATTTTCACAATCTCGTTGGGTGAATGCGAATCTGGAATGTTTCTTGTCTGCTTCTTCCTTCTTAAAAAGGTGCATTAGCACATAATATCTACCTTTGGTCCAGCACTACCCTGGCACAGCTCAGCCTGTGAGTAGAGCAGGCTCTTGGACACCTTTCCTCTGGATAGACACAACCAGAGTCCACAGACCCAAAGAAGCTATGTGACATGGAGGGCCCAAGGGGGATGTACGAATTGCACTGAGAAGGGAAATAGAATAGATATAGAGGGGGTGGATGGAGGGAGGGGTTAGGGTGGGGGAGGGTGGGGGATAGAACAGGAGTGATCAAGTCAGGGGAAGATGGAGCGAGAGTGGGCTGGAATAGACAACTGGAATGGGGAGGAAGGTATCTCTGGGATGAGCTAGAAATTTAAGGCAATGGAAACTTCCAGGAATCTATGAGGGTATCCCTAGCTAAGAATGCTAGAAATGGGGGATAGGGAACCTGAAACAGCCATCTCCTCTAACCAGGAAAGACTTCCAATGGCGAAAATGGGAAACCAACCCAGCCACAAATCCTTTGACCCAGTATTGTCCTGCCTACAAGATTTGCAGGGGTAAAGATGGAGCAGAGATTGAGGGAATAGTCAACCAATGACTGGCTCAGCCTGAAACCCATGCCATGAGAGGGAACCTAGCACAACTGTCCTCTGAGAGGCTTCACTCAGCAACTAAGGGAAACAGGTGCAGAGACTCACAACCTAACATTAGATGGAGCTTGGGGAAACCTGTGGAAGAGGGAGAGGAAGGATTGAAGGAACCAGAGGTGTCAAGGGCACCACAAGAAAACCTACAGACTCAACTAACCTAGGCCTATAGGGGCTCACAGAGACTGAACTGCCAACCAGAGAGCATGCATGGTGAAGACCTATGGCCTCCTGCACATATGTAGCAGTTTTGCAGCTTGGTCTTCATGTGAGACTCCTAAAGTGGGAGCAGGGGCTGTCCTTGACTCTGGGCAGCCTTGTCTAGTCTCAATAGAAGAAGATGTGCCTGGTCTTACTGCAACTTGATGTGCCAAGGCTGGTTGATATCCATGGGAGGCCTCCTGTTTCCCAAAAGGAAAGGGAGGCTAGGTGGAAGGGGGAGAGGGAAAGTGAGAGGGGGACTGGGAGGAGAGGAAGGAGAAGGAGGTGCGTTTAGGATGTAAAGTAAATAAATACATTAATTAATTTTAAAAAGTGAAAGGAGAGAGTGAGCACGTGGTGAGTCTGACCCTAAGTTTCAGTCGCTGTGCTGCACATTGCTAATGGATCAGTTAGCCGCCAGTCTCCCACTTGAACAGCTTATTTGGTAATGGCTTGGTAACTTGTACTACGGCCACAGGAAGTCTGAGAAACACTCACTAGCTTCAGAGTCTATTGTTAGCAATCTAATTTTGCATCACAAATAACCAGGAACTCTTGTCGTGAATATACTATCTCCTAGTTCCTGTGTCATAAGTCAGGTCCAGATCAGCTGGATTCTCTGTTCAGGCTCTCAGAAGTCTTCATCCCACATTAACCTGCGTTGTGTTCTCTGTTGAAGGTAGACACAGGATTTTAGTTCTGCATCTGTGAAGGTTGTTAGTAGAATCCATTCCCCTGCGGCTGGAGGAAGGCACTTGCTTGTTGTTGACTGTTAGGTGGATTCCAGAGACTGCCTTCAGCTTCTTGTAATACGGACTTTCAACACGGCTCCTTCTTCAAAGTCAGCGAGGCAATCAGCGCGGCCAGGGTGATTCTTCTAAGATATTGTTTCTATACTTAGCATAAGCACAGGAGTGACAGGTGTCTGCTCACCTTTTGCCCCACTCTGCCACCAGCCAGTGAAGACTGTGCCTGTACTCCAGCAAATGTGTTTGTCTAAGGACTAGTTGCTAAAGACAAACCAGAATCAGACTGAAGTTCACCCATCCTGCTCCCCAACTTTCTATATCAATTAAGAGCTGCATATAATGGAAACCCCAACTTACTTGTGAATAAAAGGAAAAAATAGAGTTTTTAGGTCTTGTGCATTAAAACAAGCAAAACAAATGAAAGAAAATTATAAATCTAGAGGAAGCATAACACTTCTGATGTGTGGTGTGGCAGTTCTGCCTGTCCATCAGACACCTCTGCTGTTGCATTCTTTGTGCTATGCAGTTTCTCGTTCATAGCTTCTAGTCGTAACTCTTGTCTGAAGGTCACATTGACCTTAGAGTGATCCCTAGCAGAAACGGGGGGCAGGTAGTGAGTGAGTGAGTGGGGAAAATCTCTCCAGCTTTTATGGCTCCCTTGGTCTTCATGGATATCTATAACATAATCCATCTACTTGGCCACAGTTCAGCTGCATAAAACTGGGGTTACAAACAGCTCAGTCATATGCAGCTGAGAGGGAGGTTGAAAATTCATTCTTAACTGGAGTCATAGTTGCTCAAAGTAAAACCAATGTTATTTTACTAAGAGTGAAAGAATAGATGTCAGATGGTAGGTTTCTATCTCTCTAGGCAGGCACTGAGAGAGCTTTGTAAACTTGTGTGGTTGAAAGGTGAACTTCATTCTCAGCATTAACCTCCTTAAGGGAATATTCACTTGGACCTGTTGCTAGACTCTCTACCGACACAGGAAACATCTTGGACCTTGCTTATGATGGTCCACAGTGTTTGATTATGAAAAGCCCCCTGTATTGATTTTTCCGTTTTGCCAGAATTGCTGTTGGCAATATGCCACGTGTCAGTCAATAGTACTTGAGCTGTACCTTGCTTTGGCTTTACTATGCTTATTTCCAAAATTTTTACTCATGTGCATGTATGTGCAGCTGTGTGGGCATGTACAAGTGAATGCAGGTGCCTATGGATACCAGACCTATCAGAGCTCCAGGAGTTGGAGTCACATGTGGTTGCTAGGAACCAAACTTTGGTCCTCTGGAAGAGCAGTGCTTGCTTTTAATCATGGAACTATCTCTCTAACTCTGCTTCATCTCTGCTCTTTAGATTCCAAAACTTGAAGTGTAGTCTTAGCCAAGTGCCCGCCCTGCATCAGGAACTTGGTTACCTGTCACCTGCCTTGCACAAAGTGTTTGATTTTGCCAAAGCACTCTACTTCACATCCTTGCTGCTAGGTCAGTTTGGAGCAGATCCTGTTCTCTGTTCACAGGCTCCAGTTTCTATGAGATTCTGTCACCCACTGCTGGAGCTAACCCTAATGCTCAGTATGTCTGTATGCCTAGTATGTCAAGACCAAACTCATAGTTTGTCTATTCTTAGCTTCAGCTTACTACACTTATGGCAGTTGTCTAGGTCCTATTAGAAGCAGACAACTCTCTCTAGCTGTACAACAGGTACTTACTGGGTATTTGACGACTGAAATGTCAGCTAAACAGAATTATGTTTTCTGTGCTGTAGAAAAATCCCTTGCTCTTGCTAATGTCAATCTGTTCCACATATCAAGGTTGTCTAAAAGTCCCTTCTATCTTGTACTGCCATCATTATTCTGACAGGGAGGAAGGGAAGGAGAAAAAGAGAAATTATGGTTACTCAGAGTTTTGTCTGAGGAAGTCATGTGCATGGTGGGCATGGTTATATTCACCTGTGTAAAAAGAAAGGACAAAACTTGGAAGCAGATAAGTCGACAGCCTAGCTCTGCCAAGACAGGGTAGGTAAGTCCTTCATAATTCCTGCTCTACAACCAATGTCTGTCAGAGAAATGGGGCCAAACGGCTGAAGATTGATGCTGTAATGTATGGAGAGAAAATGGGAACTGTCCAGGCAGCCACTGGTATGTCATTTCTTAGTTTTGGAAGCTGCAGGCCCTTCACTTCCTATATAATCAGATATATTTATCCCTCTTAGGTCTCTGAGGTGGTTGAAGAATAGATAGCTAGAGTCTCATAGTTAAATTTTGAGTTGTTTAGGAATCAAGAGGGTGTTCTGGATCTAAGAAGATATTTTTAAAATTATGAGGCAAATTAGTATGAAAGCTGAATTAGATATAGAACTTTAAACTCATGGAGATGGTTAGATAGTAGAATGTTAAAGTCAGGTGCCAAATACATATGGACTGGACATTGGGAATGTATGCTAAGCCATATAACTCTTATAATTGTGGCCTATTTATTTCTGTTGTTTTGTATTGTATTTATAGTTATAAGAAAAAGAACCATTCTTTGGACTGAAAGGGAGAGCTGTTGGGGGGAAAAAGAAATACCTTAAACTAAAAAAAAAAAAAGAAGGGAAGAGGATGGGGGAGTTGAGGGGGAGGAGGGTGGAAGGGTGGGACTGGAGGGGGTAGTAGGGAGGGGATTGTGATTGAGATGTAACTTGAAGAAATAAAAAATAAATTATTAAAAAAAAGAAAAATATGGCTAATTAAACTATTTAAACAGTATTTATATTATTGTTAATTGGCTCGGCAGCTGTTAATCTTTAAGCAGACATTATAAATGAGCACACAGGACACCACGTGGATTTTAACAAGCCTTGGCCTGAATTGTGCAATCCTCGCCCATCTAAGCTAGCTCTTAAGTCTATTACCCAAATATGAACCCATATATACATACTTCCCATTGGACTGCCATTCTCCACGATATGCCCATGTTCCAGGCCATGTGGAATGAGGTTCCTTTTTCTAACCCATGGTGTGTGCTTCCTTCTTCCTGCTGCTGGCTGGAATGCATTAATCCTCTGTCTAAAGCACAGGCTTCCTGCTCTAATCCCAGGAAGTCCCACCTTTCTCTGTCTTTGCCCAATCTCAGGCCTTGGCATTTTATTTAACCAATCAGAGTCAATGTAAGTAACAGACAGCAAGCGGGACCAATTAATTAACATTTAGAATGCTTAACACTACCCCAACAATTCCCTCCTTTTGTCTAAAAAAAGCTAAATTTTTAAACTCATCAGTAAAAACAATAAGAACAAATATGAAACAATTAAGAAAATCATATATAAAAGTTATGCACATAATGTTTAGCCTATTTGTATCAGGCAATCTTGAAGAAGAAAAAAATCATCTATCTATCTTGGTGTGTCTAAAGTTCTGAACCTTAATAATTTCTATCATATCCTATATTTATAAACCTAAAGATTTTATTTAGACTTGAAAATATCCTTTTAAATCCTAAACAACTCAAGTTCAATTGAAATTTTATAACTATTATGCCTTCAACCCATCAAAGACGTAAGAAGGGATAAAGTTATCATTTGAGTGAGTAGGAAGCATAGGAGAGCAGCTTCCAAAAAGAAATATGACAGTTTATTGCCTAGACAGTCCCAAATATCACTTGATATCATTGGAGCATCATCTTCAGCCTTCTGGCCAAGCATTTTTCACAGACTAAATTGTGCAGCAGGAAATAATAAGGATTTTCCCATTCTGTCTCTGCAGAATCAGGACATCGACTTACCTGCATTTAAGCTGTGGTCCATCTTTGGACTGTATATAGTCTGTTGAGAGAGCAGGGGTATTTTTGTCCAATTGGAATTATCTCCTGATGGGAGATTTCTTTTTGATGCTCATTGTCTTCTTCCAAGTCAAATGGGAACTGTCAGGAGCTGACTGTCTCAAATCAAACAATTCTTATAATAATAAAAACATCTTTAAATGCCATTTTCTGTATGCCTCTGAGGGTTTTGAAGACATCTACTATTTTATTTATAAATCTATCTATCATCTATCATCTATCTATCTATCTTTGAACAAGCAAACTGTATATTTTTATCCATTTGTTATCAGTTTAACCTAGTATTTGACATGACCAGGAGCTTGACTGGCCAGTAAATTTGTATTATCCAGACTCCTAAATAAATTGCAATAGCAACCCATAAAAGGATCGGAAGTAAACCTGTACTTTTAAATGAGTTAAAATATACATATTATGTGCCTAAATATAAAATTCTATACCAATATATCGAAAGATAACCTTATTTTTGTATCAATGTACAAAATTCAATACAAATGTATCAAAAGATAACCTTATTTAAAGAATGACAAGTTTTGAGTTTCAGAGAAGTTTCAATAATCTATCCTTATATCTTATCATTTCTATATTATATACATATATTCCCCTTCTTTTTCTTTTCAAGTCTTTTCCCTCTATATAAGAGAGAAAGAAAGAGAAAAGAAAAAGAAATAGAAAAGTCCTTGAATCTAATCTCCTATATTTTGCTTAACAAGAACATTTAACAATTAACCATTCCCCCTAAACAACATCTATCATCTTCCCCACTTTTGGAAATGGGACGTCACTCTCTTAAAACTTCTTCATTCAGGTTTAAAGAATATGTTAACTTTAGAGTGGAAACCTGCAATGGTTTTATGGCCTTTAATAGTAATTGATTTAAAAGACTGCTTTTTCTCAATTCCATTGCATAAGAATGATAGGGAAAGGTTTGTTTTCTCTGTACCTACTCTTAATAACAGTAGATCAATCAAGAGGTATCATTGGAATGTGATTCCACAGGGAATGTTGAATAGTCCAACACTGTGTTAATAGTTTGTGCAAAAACCATTAGAAATAATGCGTAAGCAGTTTCCTCGATCTATTATCTATCATTATATGGATGATTTTTGTTGGCTGATTCTGATGTAGTTGTTTTAGAGAACTTATTTAAGGAAATGCAAAGAATTCTACCACTATGGGGGTTAAAAATTGCTCCTGAAAAAAAAATACAAAGAGGAGATTCAATCAACTATTTGGGTTATAAAATAAGTCAACAGAGAATAAGATCACAAAAGGTACAAATCCGTAGAGACCAATTGAAAACTCTTAATGATTTTCAAAAATTAATGGGCGATATAAATTGGCTAAGGCCCACCCTTGGTTTAAGTACTCATGAGTTAAGTAATTTGTTTCAAATATTACAAGGGGATTCAAATCTAAACAGTCCAAGATGTTTAACTGCTGAGGCAGAAAAGGAATTAATGTTGGTAGAACAAAGATTGCAAGATGCATACATAGATCGAATTGATCCCCAACTTGATTGTATTTTGGTCATTTTACTGTCAACTCATTCTCCTACAGGGCTTATTATGCAACGGGAAGATAGTATTATGGAATGGATTTTCTTACCACATAAACAAAGTAAAAAATTAAAGACATACATAGAAAAGATATCTGAATTAATTGTAAAAGGTAGAATAAGAGTACATCAATTATCAGGAATGGACCCAGCTGAAATAGTAGTGCCTCTTACTAATGCTGAGATTATGTCATTGTGGGTAATCAATGAATATTGGCAAAGAGCTTGAAGTAATTATTTGGGAGAAATTAATAACAAATTTCCAAAAAACAAACGTATACAATTTATAAAAAGAACTAATTGGATTCTTCCTCGTATTGTAAAGGGAACACCAATTCCTGATTCACCAACCTTCTATACTGATGCTAACAAGATGGGAATGGCAGGTTATAAGACAGACAAAATCAGCAAGGTAATCAAAAGTCCATCTACCTCAGTTCAAAAAGCAGAATTGTATGCAATCCTTATGGTGTTATTAGATTTTCCAGAGTCTCTTAACATAAGTACGGATTCTCTATATGTAGAAAGAGTTGTGTTGCATATAGAAACTGCTGAATTTATTCCCGATAACACAGAATTAACTTCTTTATTTATACAATTGCAACAGGTCATCAGAGGTAGAAATAATCCATTATATATAACCCATATTGAATCCCATACAGGTTTGCCAGGTCCACTGGCACAAGGAAATGAGGAAATTGACCAATTACTCATAGGAAATGTGTTGGAAGCCTCAAAATTTCATCAGAAACATCATGTTAACAGTTCAGGTTTAAAGAAAAAATTCTCTATTACCTGGCAACAAGCCAGGGAAATAATTAAAAAATGTCCTATGTGTTCTCTGTATAACCAAATTCCATTACCTGCTGGTAATAACCCTAGAGGTACTAAAAAGAATGAAATTTGTCAATCATATCATTGATACATACTCAGGGTTTCAATGGGCAACTGCTTTAAGTTCTGAAAAAGCTGGTTGTGTTATTGTGCATTTATTAGAAATAATGGCATTTATGGGTATACCTGCACAAATTAAGACTGATAATGCTCCTGCATATGTATCTAATAAGAAGAAGCAATTCTTTGCATATTATAATATAAAGCATGTTACTGGTATACCACACAATCCTACAGGACAAGCAATTGTAGACAGAGCTAATCGTACCTTAAAAGAGATGCTTTTTTAAACAAAAGGGGGAATTAAAGAATCCCAGGGATAGATTACACAATGCATTGCTAACTTTGAATTTCCTAAATGTTGGTGAAAAGGGTACCACTGCAGCTGACAGACATTGGGTTATACAAAAAACGGAGGAATTACATCAATCAATCTATTATAAGGATATGTTAACTTTAGAGTGGAAACCTGCAATGGTTTTAAGATGGGGACATGGTTATGCCTATGTGTCTACAGGGAATGAAAAAAATGTGGTTACCAACAAAACTTATAAAGATTAGATCTGACCAGGGAGAACCTCCCATTAGCTGAAATATGAATGTCTTCACATGGTAAGAGTATTTTATTAACTGTATGGTTTTCATGATATTCCAATCTTTTATTCAGGATGGACAGAGTTTATATTCCAATCTTTTATCCAGGATGGACAGAGTTTATAGTGTTAATGATATCCCAATCTTTTATCCAGGATGGACAGAGTTTATGCCTTAAAATGGACTTACAAAGTTGTTCTATGCTGTCCATTTGATCAAATTTAGAGCAAAAATTTATTTTCAGAGCCAAGGACTGAATGACAATAACAAGACAAATGGGCCAGAAGATTCAACCTAACATACTGCTTCAATCACTGTTTTCTTAAAAACTTTGCATGCAAATCATTTTTAAAAGCGCTAGTCCAAAAAATGATCGATCTTACAGAGACTGAATAATAAAAGCTATAGGTAACTTTCCCGGTAATTGGCCAATATCTCAATTTTTGAAGGGTACCCGAAAATATTTACACTCCATTCCCAAAAGATGGGTTGGAAGTTTTTTGTGTGTGTTATGTTATGTGTTGTGATTGTTTGTTGTCATCTGGGATGAATGGATATCTGTTATGTGTTGTGAATTGGATTTGGGGATTTTCTTCTTTCCCTCACTCTACTCTTTTTTTGTCTCTTTTATTATTAAAAACTTAAGATTATTTTGTTATATTGATAGAAATTTAAGATTGTTTTGTTATAATAGATAATGATAGAAAGTTACGATTATTATGCTTTATATACACTTAAAGATAAATTTTAGTTTCAATTTTTCAAGATGTCTTTTGAAAAATAAAAAAAGTTGTTGTTCTTCTATTGTCCAAAAGACAATTTGCCCTAGGAAAGATACTACATGCCATCTTTTTATGGCAAGAATGGAGACTTACCAATGTCTTTCTTCTGTTTAAAGAACAGGAAATATTCCTTCATTGATTTGTGCATCCTGCACATCCAATGCATTTTGGTGATTGCAGAACTATGTGTTACTTGTGAGAAATTGTATATTTTCAGAACAACGGGACCTGAGTCCACGGAAGACAAGACAAGTAACCCAAATGATCCAGCCTCATAGACTGTCTCAAAAGCTGTTTCCTCCAAAATCTGCATCCAGAACAACTTCAAACATCTTGCTGAGATGGCCCAGCCTCAAGGACTGTTCCAGACAGGACATCAATGGACTCCTGAACTTTCCTACCAAAGTCCAGCTTCGAACTACAAATTGCTCAGAACATTCAAATAGCTGAGCACCTAGAGACTGGACAACAAATGTTACAATTTACTTGATTAACCATTTTTTCCTTTTATTTGGGCCCCTAAACAGGTTTTCTGCGTCCCAATTAAGCAGGAAGAAGTTTTAAGAGAGCGACGTCCCATTCCCAAAAAGTGGGGTGGATGATTCTTTGGCTATTAATTGTTCCAAATCAATTGACAATAATCTAAATACTGGTTAAATAGTTTAATTAGCTATATTTTTTTACACACCTGTAATTGCATCACTTGGCAGGTGGATGCAGGAGGATTATGAGTTACCAAAATGAACACCTATCTCAAAAAGGAAAAAAAAATCATTTTCAGAAAGATCGAAGACCAATGAGAAGCAAGTTGAAGCTGGATGAGGTCCAGCTTAGAAGCTAAGTAGGGTTTGTTCTTTTTTGGCAGATGGGTTCATAAATAAAGGAAAGTTAGGGAAGCCAACACAGCTCAGACTCCTTGTGTGTTATGGGATCTTTACAGGGATGAGATGGAGGGGGCTCATCTATGACACTGTATAAAAAGAGATCAAAGTCCTGGCCTTTGAGGAATCAGTCAGTGGGTAAACTGGCCAAGAAGCTATGAAAAAGCTGTCCATCAGATAGGATGGATGTCACGATAGGATGAGGTCACAGAGTCAAGAAGAGGGAGCCAAATACAGCTTTCTCTTACTTACATCAAGCTGCTCTTCCTGAGACACCCTTGAGAACCCCACTTGTGGAGCTGGCACTACCTTTACTAGTTGTTGATTTGACTACTTCTTTCCTTGCCCAATTTCAGTTTTTTTTTCTAATTAGAAATAATCACAAATTTAAACTTAAATGAGATCATATGTGTAAAATGTGTATGACTAGACAGAGGGGTGCTCATAGTAAAGGTTTTTAGAAAAGTTATCTTTGTTATTTCTATTGACATGTATTTTTTAAATGTATTCTTCTTTCACTATTACATCCTTAATAGCACTTTCCCCTCTCCCACACCTCCCCTGTCCCCAAGATTCACTTCTCCATTTCCCTTTCCAAAAGAACAGGCCTTCCAGGTATATCAATCCAATGCGGCATAGCAAGTTACAATAAGACAAGGAACAAACCCTCATATCAAGGTTGGATAAGGCAACTCAGTAGGAGGAAAAAGGTCCCAAGAGCAGGCAAAAGAGTTGGAGTCAACACCTGCTCCCATGGCCATGAGTCCCACAAGAACATCAAGCTACCCAACCATAACAGATACAGAGAGGATCTAGCTCAGACCCATACCAGCTCCATGAATGTCACTAGAGTTTCTTTTAGCTCCAGTGAGCCCTGCTTAGTTTATTCTGTGGGCTGTGTTCTTGTGATGTATTAATCTACAATCTACAATTAGCACCTACAATCCTTCCTGCCCATCTACCTCAGGATTCCCTGAGGTTGGCCTAATGTTTGGCTATGGGTCTCTGCATCTGCTCCCATCAGTTGCTTGATGAAGCCTCTCTGATGCACTCATTTGCCTGAAAATTTCATGATGTTCTTGTTCTTTTAAGAGCTGAGTAGTGTAGCTACTCACTTCATTGTGTAGATGTACCACATTTTGCTTATTCATTCATTGTTTGAGGGACATCTAGGTTGTTTCCAATTTCTATCATATTTCTATTTATTATATTAAGCTGCTATACACATAGTTGAGCAAGTGTCCTTGTGGTATGATGGCACCTCCTTTGGGTATAGCTGGGTTTTGAGGTAGATCAATTTCCAGTTTTCTGAGAAACCACCATATTGATTTCCAAAGTAGCTGTACATACAAGTTTGCTCTCCCACCAGCAATGGAGGAGTGTTCCCCTTGTTCCCAGACACTCAGGGCCCCCAGGCACTGCTGAAAGGGGCAAGTAAGTGATAGGAAAATGGAAGAGAAAGAGAAACAGAAGGATGTGGGTGCAATGAAGACAAGCAGGACTGAAGACTTGAGGGCAGTGAGGAACAACCTGATCTCAGTAGCTGTTGATGCCACCTAGGACCATGGTGGGGTCCTGGTCTCTACTGGCACCAGGGGTCATATCTGGATTCATGGCCCTGAAACAGCAGGGGTCCATTACCACCAAAATCCAGGGGACATCCCTGGTCTGGGCTGCCACCTGGGGTCATGTTGATGTGAGTGCTGTGCAGAACTGGCCCACCCCTCACCTAGACATCATGGGAGAACTGTATCTAGAAGTATGAGAACAGGAGCTGACCCTGCCCCTAGCCAGATGCAGTACTGGGGAGAGCAGGTCCTGCACATTTCAGAAGTTGAGAGTGAGCGGTGACCAAAGATGCGAGCTTGGGAGAGCTGGACCTACCACTCGTCTCCATGTTGTGGCGTGGATAAGGGGGAAATGCTCTCCTCTCCCTTACCCATTGTCACTCATGGCAGCTAGGAAACCTGGCCCTGGGGTCTTGAGATCAGGAGAGCTGTCCATGACCTTAACCAGTGGCAGCACTTGGGAGAACAGGCACTGCACCTTGCCTGATCAGCACAGTAAAGTTGGCCCTGTGGGGTTTGTGAGTGAGCCAGACCCATGGGTATGAATTTGGGAGAGCTAGTCCTGTCTTTTGTCTGCTTTGCAGTGGTGTTGATGAAGGAGAGATCCCCTCCCTTTTGCCCTCACCACCAGTGGTGGACAGAAGATCTGGGACCATAGGGTCACAAGAACAGGAAAGCTGTTCCTACCCCTCACATGCTGGAGCACTCGGGAGAGCAGGCCCTGTACCTCATCTGGACAGCACAGTAGAGCTAGCCCTAGATGTGGGGGTTGCAGGTCCAGAACTAGGGCTTTGAGTTGGCCCACCCCAGCATATACCCCATGCATGAACTGATGGAATGTATAAAGAGACCAACTGTACAGACACAAAACTACAGGATGTGCATGACACAGGGCAACAACATGATATCTGAGAAAAGTCCCAGTGGGATTCCAGCATTGACAAAGTAGCAGAAGCCAGAGACCTCAAACCAGGGAGTCATTGTAATGAACAAATGCAAACAAATGTTGGGAGAGGTTGCAAGGGTGGAGGGTGGGTCTGCGGGAAGGCAGGAGATAAGTGGGAACAGGGTGCATGATATGATTCACACACACACACACACACACACACACACACACACACACGCACAAACAAGAAAAAGTAAAAGAAAAAAAGATTTTCTTGTGTAGCGAGGAGAGAAAAACAATGAAAATGTGTAATGTAACAGGAAGAAAGGAATGCAATCTGATGATTTTTGAGCACAGGCAGTGGTTGCTGACTTCTGCAGAGAGGGGCTGCTCCTTTTCCTTCCCTCTAACCTTTACCCTTTTATTCTTCTGCAACAAGATTAAGCATTGTCCATGGCTATATTTTGTTAGAGGTCCCTTTGAGCTCCAGTGGAAGCCACATGCAGCCTGTATTTTCAGGGAACTAGAACTTCAGACAACCTAATGAGAGAAGAAAAAAGCCAGGCTCCAAAGACGTCTGCTTGTCATTGAGCTGTAATTTCTTTCCCCAATTACTTCTCTTCTGCCAGCTGGGCCATGTGTCTCGGTGCCTCACCCAGGAGACCTTCTATGCTCAGTAGTCTGTGCAGTAGCAATAACTCACTCCGGAAGAAGTACTTCCCTAGTCCCAGAAAGGAACATGGATGTGGGTTCTACGCAATGAAGATATTTTGTGTGTGCACATGACCAAGTTACAAATACACTCTCTTCACTAATTAAAGGTATTTATGGTGTTGATAGAATATTTCATGTTGACTCTGAGATACAACATTTCATACTCATTTTAGCAACCAGACAAGCAACTTTAAGGCTACATTTATCTCATTTTCTATTTATTATACTTCAGTGCAATTAATTCTGTCCAGAGCTGCAGTCAGCATATACTGAAATACAGTACTCATTTTACCAAAATGATAATTTAAAAATCTAATCAATGAAAAACCTCATGATTGTTTGCATTATAATCTACCTTTTTAAATTGTATCTAAATTTCCTAGGGTGATAGTGTGTTGGTTTTATATCAGCTTGGCACAGCTAGAGTCATTTGGGAAGAGTGACTCTTAATTGAGGAAATGCCTTCATAATCATGGCCTATGTGATGATTTGAATAAAAATGGCCCTCATAGATTCATAGGGAGTGGCATTATTGGAGGTGTGGACTTGTTGGAGTAGCAGTAACTGTGTTGGAGAAAGTATGTAAGTGGGGGTGTGCTTTGAAGTTTAGATGCTCAAGCCAGGCTCAGTGTCACTCTCTCTTCCTGCTGCCTATGGATCCACATGTAGAACTCTCAGGTACCTCTCCAGCACCATGTCTGCCTGCATGCTGCCATGCTTCCTGCCATGATGATAATGGAGTAAACCTCTGAGCCTGTAAGCAAGCCTCAATTAAATGTTTTCCTTTATTAAGAATGTAATGGGTGTGGTGTCTTTTCACAGAAATAGAACACTAAGAAAGCCTATAAGCAAGTTTTTTAAAGATTTTTTTTTGATTATGTGATTGATGTGAGAGTGACCAGAGTACTGTGGATAGTGTGATCCTTGGGCAGGTGTCCTGGTGTTATGAGAAAGCAGGCTGAGCAAACCACGGAGTACAAGCTAGTAAGCAGCCTTCCTCCATGGACTCTGCTTTAGTTCTTGCCTTGAAGTCCTGTCTGACTTCCCTTCATGAAGGACTTTGATCAGGACATATAAGCAGAAAGAAAAGCCCTTTCCTCCCCAGGTACCCTTTGGTCATGGTATTTTATCACAGAAATGAATGACTAAGATCAACAGTGATTCTTAGAAATTATCTCCAGTTCTGTCTGGTTCTAGGTGTGGAAGAGTAGCTTGCCTCAAGACCTTGCCAGTAACAAGAAAAGCAGAAATGACCCTTCAAGGAGAAAACTGTCACTGGATGGGGGATGCCTCAGTGCTGATTGTTCTGGAAGGAAATAATCTGTCCCAAAAGGCACAGAGCATCTAGAAACAAGAAGAAAGCCACAGTGTTACTGATGTCATGTACAGCACAGAGGAGTAGGGTTGCTGAGGGGTTGGAAATTTATGGAAAAGTCATGGCAAGGAGGAATCCTCAAAAGGAAGGGTCCCTGAGTCTGTGTCTAAGTTCATTTGAATCCTTAGGTAGTTCTGGAAATGTCTATGGGGATGATGGTGGCTCTAAGACCAGCAGAAACAACTATTGAAAGGTTTAATAAAGTTTCGGTTGTTCTCTGCAGTAAGAGAGGTGGAGTCTGGCGTATTGAAGGGGCTTGGAAAACTCAAACTATTCATTGAAACCTTACACAATTCATGCTATAGGACAAAGATTATGCCCGAGAAATAAACTATGCAAGATTCATGCTAAATCTACACACAGAAGCCCAGAGATCCTCTCTAAGTAGCATGATTCCAAAACACTTTAAGTTCAGTAATTGGCCAGTAACTTAACTGTCTCTCAGAACAAAACTTAGCTTCCTCAGAGATAACAAGGTTTGATCATTTAAGGACATCATCTGCAAATATCCAGTACATCTTAGAAATCAGAGGGTATTTAAAGACACAGGAAATTATAAGTCACAGTTAAGAGAAAGATGGGACAAAAGAAACAAACCCTGAGATGACATAGATTCTGGAACAAGACTTTTAAAGCACATGTAATAATACTGCTCCAATGGCAGTTATTGGTTCATAGTTCTCAGTTCCGAGTGTTTCTGTTCTATGTCTTCTGATACTGGGGCTAGGGTCTACAGGCAAGTAAGTTTTGCTAAAATCTGTGGTATTAGTGATCATCGTTTGAGGGAACCAAGAAGGAGGAAAGATATCCTTCTCCTAGTTCCGAGTGTTTTCTGTTTTTTGACATTATAGAGTTTTCCTGTCTTCCAACCACAGTTTGACATCCAGCAGGATACTTTTTTCTTTCTTTCTTAATTGAAAAAAAATTCATTCAGTGTATTCTGGTCATGGTTTTCCCTCCATAAAATCCTCCAAAATCCTTTCCACCTGCCCACACCTAAATGCCACACCTTTTTTTTTCTTTCTCTCTCTTTAGGAAACAAACAGAAAGGCAAGAAAAACAAGCAAATCAGAATTAAAAAAACAAACAAACAAAAAACAAACAAAAAAACTCCACAGAAAAAACCCCACAAGAAACACACACACTCAGAAAAACAAAACCCATAAAAACACAAAATCAAAAATCATTATATACAAACAAAAGACCAGTAAGACAGAAAATGGCAAAGAGACATGAGAAGAAAAGCCTACAAATACACAGCTGAGTTCCTTTTGTGTTGATCATCTACTGCTGGGCATGGGGCTATCCTTAACTGTGGTTAATTTTCCCAGTGAGACTCCACTGGAGAAAACTATTTTCCTTGCAAGAAGATGTCAATGAAAGATAACTATTGGCTAGGGATGGGAGCCCCTGTCTACTTCCTACTCTTAGCACTGGGACCTTGTCTGGCTTGAAGTTGTACAGGTCCTGTACGTGCTACCACAGTCTCTGTGAGTTTGTATGTGTGTCAGTCCTGTTTTATCTGGAAGACAGTTTGGTGTCATTCATCCCCTGTGGCTTTTCTGTCTCCTTTTTCAGCTGAGCCCTGACGAGAGGGGTTTGATGAAGACATCCCGTTTAGGATTGAGTATTCTAATGTCTCACTGCACATTGTCCAGTTGTGTCTCTGTCGTGTTTCTCATCTACCAGTAGGCAATTTCTTATTTGCTCTTCTACCTGAGCTCCATCATGACTTTTCTTCCCACCAGTCTGCCATTACCACCCTTCTCCAAAGTTTGAATCTCAGCTTTGGGGTTAGATGGGACTTAATCTGTTTTTATTTATGTCTTTGTTCTTCCGTTTTAGCCCCAGAGACAAGGGCTTCCCTTTGTGTCTGCTATTTATGTATTCCTCAGAGATCTCTTTTCTCTTAGTAACTGCCACTTCTTTATATAATATGTTATCCTAGTCAAACTATTAGTCAGTTTTCTATTGGCTGTAAGATCCCAAACTGCAGTTATAACATATATTCAATATTTTGATCTGGACAAACAGGCATTAACAAATTGATGCCTGTTCTCATGAATGAGATTTGTTTTGTGCAGTATTTAAACAATGAAAATAAGTTAGTTAACAATTGATATACTTTTAAAACAATACTAAAATAATCACAATATATTTTCTGCAGAGAATATGATGAAATTTGAGTCAGCTTCAAATTTCAGCTATGTTGTTTACTTTTTATATGATTTTGGGAGGTGGATCTTAGCTTTTCATCATTCTGCTTCTTTAATTGAATTCAAGAAAATAAAACAATTCAAATTAAGGGCAAAATGTATATTCAAAATTAATAGAAAATCTCAATAGAGATTCTGAAATTGTCTTAGTCACTGTTCTATTGCTGTGAAGACACACCATGACCTAAGGTGACTCTTATAAAAGAAATTATTTAATTGGGACTGGCTTACAGCTTCAGAGGTTTAGTTCATTATCATCATGGCAGAGAGCATGGCTGCAGGCAAACATGGTGCTGGAGAAATAGCTGATTTCTTTGCATCCTGGTCTGCAAGCAGAAGAAAGAGACTGAGCTTGGCATGGGTTTTTGAAACATCAAAGCTTACCCTTAGTGATACACTTCCTCCAACAAGGGCACACCTTCGAATCTTTCTTAAAAAGTGCCTAAGCATTCAAATACACAACCCTATAGGGACCGTTCTTATTCAAACTGCCACACTGGAAAAACAAAATGCGCCAGCATAAAAATAAGTATGATAACATAAAAATGTAGAATTTCAACAATAAAAATTCATGGCATGGATTTAACAGCAAACATCAACAAAAAGCACTGTGAATTAAAAGATTAGCTAAATCTGTATTTATCTGTAGAATGGAAAGAACAGAGAATAAAATATAGTAAGTTAACAGAGCTTTGAGGACCAGTAGGCACTGCTGCAATAAAGTAGAAGGCACAGAGCCTCACAAAGAAAGGCGAAAAGAAAATAGAAAATAATTTGTAAAGATGTCGATAGACTAAATACATGTATGTTTATAGACATCTAGAAGTCTCCAAAAAAAAGGTAAGTATTAGGAGTATAATTCCTAGCCATATCATAGTCAAACTGCTGAATATCAATGACGTAATATCTTGAGAGACAAACAAATGACTTGGTCTCTACAGAGTAACAGTCATATGAATGAAGGAACAGATCCAGGGAAGACTTGAGTACAGGATGATCTTTAAAGGAAAGAAAGGATCAGCTTGGGATGCTGTCCCTGTGAGAAGAGCCTTCAAAATAATTGTTAGATAAAAGCACATAAAGCCTGACACACTAAATGTAATAGAAGAGAAGGTGAGGAAAACCCTTGAACTCATCAGCACAGGTGACAACTTCCTGAACAGAACACCAATAGCTCAGGCTCTAAGACCAACAATCAATAAATGGGACCTCATGAAACTGAAAAGCTTCTGTAAGGCAAAAGAAACTGTCATTTGAACAAAACAGAAATTTACAGACTAGGAAAAAAATTTTACAAAACCCACATCTGACAGAGGGCTAATATCCATAATTTACAAAGAATTTAAGAATAAATGCCAAGAAACCAAATAATCTAATCAAAAAATGTGGAACAGAGCTAAACCAAGAATTCACAAAGGAGGAAGCTCTAATGGCTGAGAGACACTTGAAGAAATGCTCAGCATCCTTAATTATCAGAGAACTGCAACTCAAGACAACTCTGAGATTCCATCTCACACCTGTCAGAATGGCTAAGATCAAAAACTCAAGTGACAGCACATGCTGGTGAGGATGTGGAGAAAGGGGAACCCTCCTCCATTGCTGGTGGGAGTGCAGGCTTGTGCAACCACTATGGAGGTCAGTCTGGCGATATCTTACAAAACTTGGAATAGCTCTACCTCAAGACCCAGCCATACCACTTCTGGGTATACATCCAAATGACTCCTCACCAAACCACAAGGACATCTCCTCATCTATGTTCATAGTAGACTTATTTGTAATAACTAGAAACTGGAAACAACCCAGATGTCCCTCAACTGAAGAATGGATTTTTAAAAATCTGTGGTACATTTACACAATGGAGTGTTACTCAGCTATCAGAAACAAGGAAATCATACAATTTGCTGCCAAATGGATGGAACTAGAGAAGCTCATCTTGCGTGAACTAACCCAGACTCAGAAAGATGCACATGGTATCTATTCACTTATTATTGGATTTTAGCCATCTAGTACAGGATAACTATCCTACAACCAATGCACCAAAAGGAAGAGGAACATAAACTTCCCTCATATGACTCCTGAACTGAGGAGGAGACTAATATGTAGGGACAACCCACTCTGGAGGAGTAGGATAGGAGGGAGAGGGGATAGGGGGTGGGGGGTTGGGCCTGGGAGGGCACTGTGATGGAGATGTAACTTGAAGTAATAAATAAACACAAAAAACAAACAAAAAAAAAATTTTTACCTCAGGACTGCACCAGAAGTACACCCCAGAGACTGCTCATGACAGAGAGACCTAAAAATTCCTTGCTACAGTTATGAATAAAAGCCACTAGAAATACAGAACTTAGTTTTCTTTTGATTTGAATAGAGTATATAAATTTGAGGAAGGCAGAATTTATTGTTTGTATTGATCTAAAGTGTATGAAAATGAGCATATATAATTTCCTACCTCCTGACAGTATACAAGCTTCTGCAGCTGTGACTTCAAAACCATGATGAACTTCCTCTTGAACTGTGAGCCAAAATAAACTTTCTTTCTTTAAAACACACACACACACACACACACACACACACACACACACACACACACACACACCATAAAATGAAGGAGGAAGTAAGAGGAATTTTTGTGTCATAAGGTTTTTATATTTAATGAAAAGCAGAAAATGTAGAAAACATTGGTTCTAACAATAGTGTGACAAATTTAAGGTGTACAAAACATAAATTTAGTGCAATTTCCAAGGGACCCAGGCAAACATAAACATAAATGTTCAGAAACCATTTAAACACAATGGCTTGTCTATTTGGGTACTCTTAAATTATGAAGAATGGAGAGGGAAAGGCAGATCAATGGGTAACCAACAGTAAAAAAAATGGTAGACTTAAAGTCATGTAAATAATTAAACACAATTGAACTAAGTATTCCAGTGAAAAGGCAGGTGTTGTTAGACTCAGACATACTACTGTTGCACCCGGGAGGCCTGTCACACTCCAGGCCTGGGGATTGAACCTAGGGCCTCATGTATGCTAGCCAAGCACTCTACCACTGAGCCACATCCTAGCTTGCTCCCATGCCCTATTTTAAAACAAAGAAAAGCCACCACCACCAACAACAAAAACAACTTTTATTTTGAGACGATATCATTGGGTTATGCAGACTGGTTTTGAACTCATTGTACCGCCCAGGCAAACCTTGAAACTATTGTCGTCCTGCCTCAGTTTCCTGAGTAGGTAGAATGACATGCTTGCATTAGCAAGTCAGGCGTGTGTTCTTGCCACAGATGGTGGGTGGTACCATTGTCCACATGCTGTTCCCAGTGGGTGGCTATGGATTCGAGGTCTGGAAGGTGGGTATGTGGAGTGGCCACACTCCTTAACCCCAGGGCAGCCATAGTACCAGTGTTCACAGGAAACAGAAGTCTGAGGCTGGGCATGCGCAGAGCACTGAGAAAACTCAGTTTTCTCAGGTGTTGGCACCAGTAGAAGGACTGAAGAAATAGGGTTGAGGGTGCAGAGTCATTGCAGCTCCTAGTGTGAAACCTTGGTGGGGTCAAGGCAGCAGGCAGCTCCTATAGCTAGCTAGAGAGCAGCTCCCTTTGTGTGCATGAGGAAGGAAGAGAATGCGGTAGCAGCTCCCTTTCTGGAATGGGAAATAGGCTTTAATTATGCCAATAAAGGTGGCTTCCAGTGTTCAGTCCAGAGCAGGTAGCCGGAGGGAGTCGCAGTGAGCAATACTCCTGGGGACTGGTGCGAAAGGTGTTTGGAGCCTGCAGGTGCTTAGGGCTGGTGAGGCCCTCCGTGGTAAAGGCCTTTGTCTGATAGGACCAATATAGAGCAGACCACCGAGTCTGTAAAGGCCTCCATTGTGTGGCATGCGGTTGGTAGCTGTGAGTCTGAGCTCCTTTGTTCCTGATTAAGACAGAGGTCTCTGCCAAGCAGCCGATACTTCCTGCTCTCTCTCTCCTTCAGTGTTGTATTGCTACTTACTCTTAATTGGACTCCTGAGCTCCTCTTACCTATTTTTGTTCATGGCTAGCTGTCTTTCTTTCTTTCTTTCCCTCCCTCCCTCCCTCCCTTCCATCCTTCCTTCCATTCTTTTTATGGGAACACAAAGGCTGGTTAGCTCCTCCTCTGCCCATATTGCTGGTGCCAGCTTTCAGTTATAAGTTTGAAAAGAGATTGGACAATGTCTGAGTTGGAAAAATGCCTTGGAAAGCAACCTTTTAAAATCAGCCAACATGAGCTGGTGAGATGGCTCATGGCTCAGGAGGTAAAGGTGCTTGTGTCCCTGGGACTCATATAGAAGAAGGAGGCAACTGATCTTATACATTGTCTTCTGACCTCCATATATGCTTTGTATCATGTGTTCGCTCGTGCACACACAGGCATGCGTACACATAAATAAATAGAATAAAAACTGTAAAATAAGTCCAAAATAAAACAGAGAATATGAGTAGCATACTCATTTGATACTCAACATTTTAAAATAAAAATTCTCAACAAAGTAAGCAAATTATAGACCTAGGTGTTTCAACAGTCTCAACTTTGTAAGGAATTAAGATGTTCATCCTGTGTAACAAACAATAGTATCAAGTCTGTGTGGGAGTAACAAATTGCTTTCTGATTGAAACTGAAGCCTGTACACAGGAGAATTCAAGCCTCATGCTGTAACCTAGTCAAAGGCCTGAACCTGGGGATGTCATAGGTCTTAGTGAGGACGCCACAGCCATGGTTTTGCTAAACAGATGTGATGTGTCTGTCAAGTTGCCTTGTAATAGTTATGTTTAACCTCATATGTTAGTCCAGCTGTCCGCTGTGGTCAGAGAAACTTTTCTCTGCTGTGGGCAGTGACAACAGCCGAGACTCATAACTAGTCAGTGTGCTGAGAATATGTAATTGTTGAGTGCTCAGCCATAAATGGAACGTCTCTACTACGCTGTCCATGGCTAACAGAATGCTGAGGAAGAGGAGTTGAAAAGAGCGTAAGATCAGGGGGATGGCTTGGGGTCTTGTGAGACACTGTCTTCTGGGCACTTCAGGATATGACACTTCTGAACTCACACAGTTGTGATTACCTCTCAAGATCTACACAAGGTTGAGTTCATCAGCATCCTGCTGTGGAGTGGGGAGGGAGCCATGAGGCCTCCTCTCCCTGAAGGACCACAGGTAGTTAATGGTTGCTGGGTGATGGAGAGACATTTTCTTTAGTGGCATAGCCACTGGCCAGGTGTCTATTCCACTTGTAAATAGTCCCTCATTTATGTTCCTGTAGTAACTGTAATGGAACATACTTAGCTACCACCATCACCAAAACAGAAATTCCAAAACCAAACCAAACCAAAACTCAAAAAGACCAAAACCCAGGCTAAACATCCAGCACAGACACAATGACAATGCCACCCATGAAAGTACAGAGATCGACAGGTATGAGATGGGGACAAGAGAGAATGAGAGAGGAGGACCATGATCAAAATGCATTCTATATGAGGATGTCATGGTGAAACTCATATAGAATTTCTCATATATAAGCCAGTAGAACATTAAAAAAGGAAGGCAAGATGAAGTCACACTTCTTAATTGGTTCTGTCAGAGCAGAGCAAGCCTGATAGTCATCCCTGTGAAACATATTACAACAGCAACAAAAACAACAAATTTGAACAATACTTGTCATGACTAGTGATAGTATATTTAAAAGGTAAGTAAAATATTAAATCAAGTCCATTTCTGTACAAAGAAATGTCATTGTTATTTACTGAGTGTAGTTATTTCCCAGGGACATAAAATCAGTTTAGCACTGAAATCTGAAAAAAAAGATGTGTGTGTGTGTGTGTGTGTGTGTGTGTGTGTGTGTGTGCATGTGCAAATGTGTTTATTTAACCACATCATACAGAATAAAGATGATGAGGTACAAATGATTCCTCTAACAGACACAGAAAAAGCATTTAACAGAATCCAATGTGGTCCTCTCAGGACTTGCATGGTTAGTGCTCAGGTTTGCCTTGTATCTACTGGTCACTTGTTCTCTGTCACAGTGTTGCCTTCTATTGTCCCTAAATGCTGTTTCCAGGTCTTCACCACAGGCCCTCTTCTCCTTTCTCATCACTCTTCCATCCGTATGCATCTGTGGCCTTAATTCCCACTCATCTTTGCTGCTCTAGCCCAGCCGTCACTCATTCCAGACCCATCCAGGTTCATACAAACAGCTGTTTATTCTATTTTCACTGTTTGTATAATTTCATACTCAATATATTCAAGGATAAACATTTATTGACTTTTTTTGAGACAGAATCTTATGTAGTCCAGAGAAGCCTTGTGTTCTCATGTAGCCGAGATGGATTTGAACTTCCACCTCTATAGCGTCAGGATTACAGGAACAGGCCACTGTACTTGGCTTCAAAGTTAAACTCTTCATGCAGTTGTACCCCTGCTTGCCTCTCTCAAGTTTTTTTTTTTTAACTTTTAATCAAGAGTCCTTATAGCCTACAGCTGTTTAAGCCAATGGTACTACCACCCCTGTGAACTTGCCAGCAAGTCCTGTAAGTTGCACCTCTGCTCTCTTTCTCTTTGCATTGGATGATATCACCTACCTTGGGAGACTCTTGAGGCTACTCACCTGATTCTCTTGTTTCTACCAGTCTACAGTGAGCCAATACTCAGCATTTTAAAGACTAATTTTTGCCAATTATTTTATAAATGCAATGTATACTCTCAACCTTGATTGTATACTCTCTCAAGGCGGTCCTTGTTCTCTTTAACCTAACAAAGTCAACATTTCTAACACCCATGGTATCTTATCTGAAGGTTTTAATTTTTGCCTAGTAAATCAAATCTGTTTAGTTTGAAGTTTTGCAGGCTTTGTGACAGTAGATAAACCATTAACTTCTTTCCTTTTCTGCATTATTAGTGATAATTTTCCTTTCATTTTGGGGGGTTATTTGTTGAAAGGAGTGATTGCAAAGTCTTCTCAGCAGTGTATTTTTAGTTGCTCTGACATCTACCTCATCAATAAGACTATTCGAATTTGCTGTTCCTTTCTAAGCCAAAGACAGCTGATTTTATGTTCAGAAGATTTTTCTGTTGGATATAAATTTAATTTTCATGTTTTAAACATATTAATGTGTTATTTTAAAAAAGATCTATAGCATCTGTTAGGTAGGTCAACTGTTTTTTTGAAGTGCTTAAGTTGTTACTTTATGTTTCCTTTTATAAGGGGCATTTTAATTTTATTAATCTTGTATAAACAAAAAAATGATTTCATTAACAATAATTTGTCTTCTATTTCATTAAGCTCATATTGTAATATTTTCTTCCTCTAGATGGGTGAACACCAGGAGATAAAGTAGAGGATGAGGGTGGCCAGAGACTCAGCACAGAGAAAAAAGTTGTAAGGACAGATAGTCCCACCCTTGGGTGTTAGAAGCAGATCTCCTAAGTTGAGGATTACCCTGGAATCGATAGTTTTGTGCCTCAGGTGAGTGGGTGGATCAAAATTTATCTTCCCCTGCTGTGGAACCTGAGAACCTGGTTCCAAGGCTGTATGAGATGTCCATAGTTCCATCCATCCAGTGGAGTGAGTAATACCCAGGAGTCTTGAAAGTGTGAAGATAGGCCTGGCTGCCACTCACTCCCAGTGCACTCAGAGACACATGCAGCCAAAGCATTAGCTCCTTCAGAGGGTGTGATCTGAAGAGTCTGGTTGCAACTCTAAGTGTGGCAGTAGGGGCCCCTGGTATGCAAGGAAGGGAACTGCCACTGTGAGCCCAACTCTGGAGGACACCGGACACTTGTTCCACACAGCCTCAGCAACAGTGCAGACCGTGAGAGACATATCCAGTGCAAGGCCAGCCAGGCTATATGAGACGCTGTCTCAAAACAAGAAAGAAGACAAATACCAACTCAACCAGAAGGGCAGGAAGCAAATGATTTAGCTCATATAAGTTAGTGATCCCCTAAGCCAGGAAAACATGGAATGATATATTTTAAGTTCTGAAAGCAAGTCACTGCCAGTGAAAATTGCTATATCCAGAAAATATACCTTTTAATTTGACAGAGAGATAAGGGCATTTCAAGACAAGTATAAAATATGACAGTTCATGACTAGAAGCCAGCAGTTCGGAAGATACTTAAAGAAATAGTATACACAGAGGAGAAAGGAAGTTTCAAGCACAAAAACACAAGGAAGAATACATTTCACAAGAGGACTGTATGAATGAACAAGAACTAGGAAGGCACCGTCATACCCAAAACAAGAAAACCAGGAACCCGCCCAAACTAATAGTGTAGAAAGTAAGAATAAACAATGAAACGACCACTACAATAATGGTGATCAGAAAACATCTCTTAACAGTAACCTTAATTATAATTTGTCTCCACTCACTGATAAAAGAGATACAGACTTGTGAACTGGATTAAAAATACCACCTCTCTATTGTCTCCAGGGGACACTTCCCATTAGTAAAGGCAGCCATTGATTGAGAGTTTAAGAATGGACATCAATAGATCTATCAAATTCTGACATTCAAGAAGGTAGATTGCAGGCCAAAATTAGCCAGCAGAGAAAGAAGAGATAAAAACACACAAAACTGTGTGTTTCTCACATGTCGTAGGTTTCATTCTAGTTCAGTTGCCTCTACCAAAGCCTTCCCCCATACCCCAAGACCCTTCTCACGATTTCCTTCCTTCCCTTCCCTGCAAATTCCAAGAATTTGGAGAACACTTAATAAAATACATAGCAATCATAAATAAAGACGCACCAAATGTTAGGGCTCCCGACTAATGGACAAAAATGGTCAGTAGGTCCTGATACGGTAACAGTAAGCTGTGTGACTGCCACAGTTTTGTCCCTAAATATTTCATCTAAACTAGAAATCTATGAAATGTCAGAATTAAACTATTCTATAGATTATATGCACCCAACGGATAAATTCACAATATCCACCAGCATATACAGAATACACATTTGTCACAACAGGCTCTGGAATCTTCCCTAAAACAGAACACCATAAAGGTATCACCAGAATGGAGGAAGATATCCTAAGAAAGGTGGTACATAGAAAAAACAATTGAATACATATGATGAGGAAACAGAGAAGGGAAGGAAGGAAATCATGAGAAAGGGTCTTGGGGCATAGGGGAAGGCATTAGTAGATGCAAATGAACTAGAATGACAGGTAAGAAATACACTATTTTGTGTGCTACTCTGAAATGAAATTAAAATAATCCCATATTCTTAATTTTAAAAACAAAAGTGCCTTAAACATACTTCACAACATTTTCAAGTAGAGCATACTAAAAGCAGATAAACATATAAAAACGTGTTGAACAATGTCAGTTACTAGAGAAGACAAGCTGGAAACATAGTGTAGTAAGGTCACAACCACCTGGGTAACTAAAATTTAAGGGGTTAACAGGATCAAGCATGTTTCCAAGAATTTGGAGGAAATCACAGCTTTAAAAAAGTAACAGCTCTGAACTGAAGTAAAGTCCAAAAAGTAGCTGACAGGGTAACAGACAGTTCTGAGGTTGCCACAAGCAGCTAGTGATTAGGGAGCATAGGGGAAGCTTGAGACCTGGGGGCGAGTGAGGGGAGCCAGAGTTGCAGCCAGCACGTGGTTCCTTTCACTGAAGGTTTGAGGACAGGAAGTGTTAGTCTCTGTCTTGTTACCTGGAAGCTGTTCCAAGGTGTGATGCAAATCCTCCTCATTCTTCACCCCCCCCAACCCGTGGCTCCATGAATGTATATTGTTCAGGTATACAATACTATTGCATATAAATTGTTATCTGTTAACAATCACGCTTAAATATAAGGAAAATACATTGGAAAAGGGAATGTTTTCTTATTTAATTTATGATTATTGAGAGGGGTATGCCTGTTATGTCATATGTGTAGAGGTCAGAGGAAAACTTTCATGAACTGGTTCTCTGCTTTCAGTTTGCCGAGGCAGGGTCTCTTGTTTGTGTTGCTCTGTAGATGCCAGGCTACCATCTGGGTGGTTCTACCATTTCTGCTTGCCATCTCGCCACAGAGCTGCGGGTATTACAGGTGCATGCCACTGCACAAAGCTCTTTGTGGGTTTGGGGACTGAATTCAGGTTACCAGGTTTCTGAAGGAAGCATTTCTTCCCTGGGTCATGTTGTTAGCCCAAGAACAGGGAATTGGTAGCATGCTTATTGCTTCATATATGCTGAGCGAAGGCTATTAATCTGTGTAATTTTCATTCAGAACTACGTGCATTTCAGCTGATTTCAAACACATATCAAGGCTGTATATTGTTTTAAAACAATGATTACCCATATGCAGATACCAACATCGGCATGTTTTAAGCCAATAGTTTAAACTCCATTTTAAGTGAAGAAAGAAGAAAACCATGATTTATTTACTGCAAACAACAGCACTGCCCTGGTGTTGGATGTTGACTATACCATACTGTGGACAGCAGCTATGAATGTGAAAATCAGCAAAATGACCTTTCCTTCTGCTTCCCGAGATAAGCAGCTTAACACCCCAAATAAGATACACAAATGGTTATCTCTGGCAGCTGCAAAAGCGAGACGTATTTATAAACCACACTTTGTGTGTTTCATATTCTTCTCTGAGGACTTCAAAGTCTGGCATTTTCCTTCTTACTATATTGCTCATATTTACCCTCTACTTCTGAATTCCAAGGGTCAGAACATAATTCAAGACCTTGAACTCTAGTTTTCATGGAGAATGAAGACGTTGTAATAAGACAGTTTGGTGACACTTTTAAGAAAATTTTATTACATTCTATTTCAGTAATGGAATTCCCAGACTGAGGGACACTAGCTTGACCCAGATAAGCTTATATTACAATTTACAGGGTTAAAGCCCTGCTCCATATTATTATATCAACATTTCCTTTTTGCCTTCAACTTTTATGTGTGTGTGTTAGCAATGCATGTACATATGTATTCCTGCATTTATATGTGATAGTGACTAATATGCATCCCATACATATGAGTGCCCATAATATGTAGAATATTAATACACATATCACACATGAGGAATTGTGCATTTAAAATCAGAAAATTACTGATATTAAAAATTGATGTACTTTATGGGTGAGTATGTGAAATTTGAAATTACGATTGGTTACTATAGGAAACACATAATAGATGAATTCTTTCCCTTTTGAACTTTGGCTTTTTCTCCCTGTCCCCCTTTTCTCTCTTTTTCATCTTTTAGAAACAGTTTCATATAGTACAGGCTAGCCACAAGCATATTATGTACAAGGCTGCCCTTGAACTTCTGATTCTCTTGGTTTTGTTTTCCAAGTGCTGGTGTTAAAGGCATGTATCATCAATACTTGGATACTGAGTTTAATTTTAACAGTTTTCATTATTTTTTTTCAGCACTTGGCAATCTCTGTGAAATTGCCTCAGCTGATTATGTCTCCTTTAAAATGTAAGTTAAAGTCCGCTCTAGTGCCCCAGAATGTGAATGGTTCATGGTAGGACCTTCCAAAATATAATTAAGACTAGATGTGGTTCCTGTGTGGTTTCTAGTCTGATTGTTGTTCTTATAGGAAGAAGGAGTTAGGACATATATACAGAGGGAAGGCCAGGTGAGCATTTGACAAGAAGGTGACCATCAATAATGCAAAGGGAGATCCTCTAGTTCCATCCATTTGGCTGCAAATTGCATAATTTCATTGTTTCTGATAGCTGAGTAGTATTCCATTGTGTAGATGTACCACGTTTTTTAAATCCATTCTTCAGTTGAGGGACATGTGGGTTGTTTCCAGTTTCTAGCTATTACAAATAAGGCTGCTATGACCATAGATGAGGAAACTTCCTTATGATTCCGTGAGGAGTCATTTGGGTGTATACCCAGAAGTGGTATGGCTGGGTCCTGAGGCAGAGTTATTCCAAATTTTCTAAGATATCGCCAGACTGACCTCCATAGTGGTTGCACAAGCCTGCACTCCCACCAGCAATGGAGGAGGGTTCCCCTTTCTTCACACCCTCACCAGCATGTGCTGTCATTTGAGCTTTTGATCTTAGCCATTCTGATAGGTATGAGATGGAATCTTGAGTTGCATTTCTCTGATGATTAAGGATGCTGAGCATTTCTTCAAGTGTCTCTCAGCCATTAGGGATTCCTCCTTTGTGAATTCTCTGTTTAGCTCTGTTCCCCATTTTTTGATTGGATTGTTTGGTTTCTTTGCATCTAATTTCTTGAGTTCTTTATAAAATTTGAATATTAGCCCTCTGTCAGATGTGAGGTTGGAGAAGATTTTTTTTCCCAATCTGTAGGCTGCCATTTTATTTGAATGACAGTGTCTTTTGCCTTACAGAAGCTTTTTAGTTTCATGAGGTCCCATTTATTGATTGTTGGTCTTAGATCCTGAGCTGTTGGTGTTCTGTTCAGGAAGCTCATCCTGAGTGAGCTAACCCAGACTAAGAAGGATGCACATCGCATCTATTCACTTATAGTCAGATTTTAGCCATATAGTACAGGATAACTATACTACAACCAATGCATCAAAGGGAACATGAACATAGACTTTTTCTCTTGTCAATGGGACACTTTGCCCTAGTGATGCTCCCCTGTATTCCCCAAGTGTATGAGGAGGCTCTTGGCCCTCATATGACTGCTGAACTGGGGCAGGGGACTGTTATGTAGGGACCTTCCACTCCAGAGGAGTGTGATGGAAGGGATGGGGGTAAAGGGTGGAAGGGTGGGACTGGGAGGGGGTGGAGGGAGGGGGCAGTAATGGATACGTAACTTGAAGTAATAAATCAATGTTTAAAAAAAAGAAAAAAGAGAAAAAAATAAAGCACAGGGACAAATTTAGAGATAAGGGACCCTGTCAACAGCTTGATTGCAGACTCCCAGTTTCCAGAATCATTGAGGAAATTGTTTTGGTACAAGTCTTCCAGTCTGCAGTATTTTGCTGTGGCATCTGAAACTCACCAAGATGCTGGTATCCACATTTTCAACGGAGAAGGCAGGGTGGGAGGGGGCTGGAATGGATGTGGGTCTAACTGCTCTATCTCCCATGGCCTTGCTACTCCTTGGTTGTTTCCTGTAGCTCTCTGTGTCTGGTGGCATCTCCTAGAGCAAGAGGCAGCAAAGGGGCCTTGGTACTTCTGCCAAAGCAATAATGAAGGAACACTGCCTGTGGAGTAATAATGCAAGCCTGAATCCTGGCTGAGCCTGTTAAGTGTTTCCAAGAGTAAGGTAGCCTTAAGTTCTCCTTCTGTGGTCATATTGCCCCCTGGTTGCTTAGATGTGCACCATACTGAGTACAATGTCTATGTATTATTTCCCTGAAACATTACCCCTAGAATGACACAGCCTGAAAATTGGAGGATAAAGGGGAACGGGGATACATGCCACCACATCCATATGAAGCTTAACCTTCAGCATCCTGTTTCATGAAAGCCAATTGGACAGCCCTTACATGAGCAACCATATGGAAGAACCAACCTTATGAACCAAGCCTTGGGAGAAAATAGAAAATTTTCAGTTAGTAACCGAGAAGGGTTTTCAGAAAGAAAGCATCAGAAGCAGAGCTACCAATAGGCTATAGGGCTTGAACACAGACCCTACATGAAATTATTTTCCAGATCATTCATGACTATGAATATGCCATGATCATCTGGCTCCAGCAGGGCCAGGGTCTGTCTTGGGGAAGAGTGGTTCATCTAAATGACAGTGCTTAAATACTGTGACTAAAACATCAAGATGTGATTTGGGGGAAAACAATAGAGAGCTAACTAAATTTAGTTCATATGGAACTGGGTAGCCAGAAGGAAACCTGGAGAGGCTTTTCAGGTTTGGACCGAAGCTGAAGATGAAAACGGAATTCTGACTAGTGTTTCTAGGTGTTGCACTGGACAGAGGTGAAGGTCAGAGGCTGGTTGTGGGAGTGATGAGAGATTCCCTCCATATTGCCCCACTCTCTGCTGCCCTCCAGGGGTAGGGATGCAGAAACAGCTTCAGTTGACTTCCTTGTCTTCAACTTGTGTTCTAGGTGAGTGTAAATGCTTCCTCCATATTGAAATACTGCCTCATAAAGGGGCATGGTGGAGGAGAGAGATCCCTCAAAATCACAAGAAAGCTTTAAGAACCCATAGGAAATTTACACGGTTCACAAGGCCCTTCTCTGAAGCTATGTAGGCAAGAAATGATTCTGGGGTAGATGACACTCTTCAGTCGAGCTGCTTGCAAGTTTTGGAGGGAGCTCAAAGGACATAGCTCTCAAGAATCGCCACCTGTGATGCTATGGGCTTTTCTTTTCGTTCGTTCTTTCTTTTTCTTTTTCTTTTTCTTTTTCTTTTCTTTTCTTTTCTTTTTTTTTTTGTAGTGTTCCTGTTTTTGGGCGATCCATGCTCTGTAAGTAGGAGTAAGACTCACTGAGCTAGACACAGTGGAATCATTCAATTATCCTGATTTTGGTGCCCTGTCTTGTATGAATAGACATGTGTTCATGTCTTCCCAGGAGAAGCTATGCAATGCCAGGGAACATACTGCAACATTAGTCAGAATGTGAGTACTTGCTGCAGGTAGGCATCAATAAGGTCCCAACTTGAATGGTGTCAGACATTAGCAAGGAGCCAGTCACCCCACAGGACAGATTTGCTGCCTTGTGAAAGTGCTGAGGATTCTGTCATTAAGATTCACTTGGAACACATCTATGTGGTTGGAAAAGATTATTTGGCCTCTTCTGTTCGGAGCACGTGTGAAGGCATGAATGAGTGAGTTCATCAGCAAGTCCATCAGTGAACGAATCAATAAGTGAAACAGATGTGGCAAAGTCCATTTATAGTCCTGTGAATGGAATGAGCCCAGAAATACGATGGCACTCTTTGTAGCTATAGTGACAAGACACAGAGAAGCTGACTGGCTGTTCCTATTGTCAACCCGGATGCTGCTGCCCTTGCACACAAAGACAATGATGAGAAAGCAGTGTGGGGATTTTTCAATGAGATATTTATTGAGCTATAATGGTAAGTTCTGTGAATGCTAATCAGGGAGTTGAGTTGCTCTAAATAGGCACTTTGCTCCACAGTTCACTACCAGCTGTGGAGACTGAATGACTCTTTGTTTCCCATTGATATCAGATATATGAAAGGGTACCACACATGTTTTACCCAACCAGACTGAACTACTTGTAGTGGTAGAAAAGCCAAGATCCTCATCCATCCATTCATCCACCTATCCATCCAGCCATCCATTTAACCATTCTCTATTTTGGTTTTATAAACTAGCATACAATAAAATTGATAAAATAATTTATTGTAAACAAGATTATCCCAATCTATCTCTTTTCTGTTAAAAACAGAGAACAGGCAAATGTTAAACACTGCACTTAAAATATTAGGAAAAGATGGCTCATGTTGCAATACATTTTATATACAGGTACAGGCAACTTCCTCTCCTAGATTCTACTGTTGTTCAGATAAAGAACATTTAAATTAATTCCACATATACTTATTGCTAACTAACCATGTATCAAATGCCATGCTAATAAAGAGGACATGGATTGTGAAGAATAAAAGTGTGTTAGGAGATAGAAGAGGAAAAAAAGTGGGAGTGACAGAAAAAACAAACTGGCAGCATTATTGCACTTCACAGTTAAAATAGTGTGTGGACTGACAGACATCCACTAAGGTTGTGGTGCTTGGCCTTGCTGGGACTTTGAGGACAAGTGTTGAGACAGTGACAGAAATCAATAGCAATAGACTGACTAACCAACTGCCGTGGCTGTGTACCACACCTGCCTAAGCATCACTTTGGCTGTGTAATCTTCCCTGAATGTTGCCAGGTATGGACAACTATTACCCTGACCTTACATCCTAACAAAGGGAGACACAAAGAAGAGTTCTATCTATTCAGGCAAAGTCTTGGGCAGAGAAAGAAATCAAGGCAGTGTAGGAGTCACCTCAGCCCTGAGAAGCAGGGTGAGGAGGAGGTGAATGCAGAGAAACAAACAAGGGGAAACGTGATTGACCTTCAAAGCTTGGCATGAGTGTGAAGGACTTAGGGTAAGCTCCTAAGGGGAATCACAAAGCTTCCCATCATCCTAGCAGCACAACTTTCCCTGGCAGCACTGGGTTTCCTGGGCAGTGAAGGTAGACTTGCCCGGTCTTCCTCTGCACCCCTAAGAATCCTGAGTGATGTCAGTGTTTACATCCTGGTCACAGGCTGCACCATCATTCAAGATCCCAGACCTTCCCTGCTGCACTTACCTTCCTTTTATTCATCTGCCCATCCCTTGGCCATCCATGATCGTGATGACCCCCTTGCTCACACAGTGTGAGAATTGCTTACTAAGTTCTTGAAAGATATGATTAACTTCTTTTTAATATTTATTAAATACTGGAAGATATCCTTTTGCTCGATATTTCCTAAGAGTTGAAAATAAAACTCCAAATGCAGATACACATTCATTCTAACAAAGGGCATTGTTTTAATAGTCTACATAACATTCAAAAGTATTGATGTGATAGTTACACTCTCACTTAAAGAATATTTATGCCTGAGAAAGTATCTCAATATTAATAGTTAACGTTGGGACGACAAAATTACTATGCTTCAAGGAAAATATTTTTAAGGAGTCATTTTTAGATTCCAAAGCTTTTGTGCTAAGTTTTACAACTAGAAGAGATTAAATGGGACCCGACAGGAACCAGCCTCATTATTTCTGTCTTGGTGATGCTTAACTCTAGCCATAGCGGGAAAAGAACAGATAACAATTGTGTTATTTTCTATTTAGAAGTAGTGACAAGCAGCTGCCTTTAATTCATGATTGAGAGGGTAGGCAGCATTTCTAAGACAAAAGTAACAGAATAAGAGCGGCAATCTAATGTAAAAGCCTAAGATTGTATCATTCAGGTTTGGTAGTTGGTAATGAAGCCACAAGCATCCCTGTCTGCTTCACAGCAGCTGAGAAAACAGCCCCACTTGCTATTCTAGAATGGGAGCTCTGACAAACATTATCTTCCAGAGCACCTCACAGTTGCTCCTCCAGGAAGCCTCAGCCTCCTTTGACTCCTTTGTTGATTTGAGTCCCTCTGATCCTGGGGACCATAGTACCCAGGCTCCTACCAAAGTATCTGGGACTCTTTATTTAGCTTTCAGCAAGATAATAAGTTACTTTAGCTTATATCTGTGTTTTATATGAATATACAACTCTTGATCTTAACAAAGAGTTTAGTACATAGTATCTGCTGAATAAATATGAATGACTGAATGGGTGAATGGGTATATGGATAAGTGGGTATATTATGTGTGTACATATGTATGTATGTGTGAGTGTGTGTGTTGGTATATTGATGTTTCCCACAGTAGAATTCCTACTAAATGTTTGATACTAGAAGTCCAATTCTAATGCCACTGAGCTGCCTGCAGATGTCACTCAGAGATAAGGCACCTGTCAGTCTTTCTTGTCTCTTGGCTGCTGTTTTCACAGAAAAAACAAGAAAACAGTGGTTTAATGATGTGTCCAGCTTATCCTGTGCACTATGTGTTTCCTCACCAATCTCTCTCATGTGTTGCCACAGTGAAGGTGTTTCTTGAAATTATGGATGAGGAAACTAAGGAATAACTGTGCCATTGGCAGCAGTGGGGTTTGTCGAAAGGCATATTAGCTTTACCTTCAAGCACTGCCAGCCATTTGCCAGGGTTTACTTTACACAAATTGGTTACTTTTGAAAAGCTCTACTTAAACCTCTGTAGCTGGTTACAATAATTTCTTCCATTAGGCATGGTCATGAACGCAAAAGGTACTGTGCAAGGCCATTAGCACAGTACTGGTGACAAATTAAGTAGGTCTACCTTACTACACATCCTTATAAATGCGCTGGCATCATTCTTATCAGAGCCAACCTAATTCCAGCTTGTGAAGTCTGTGTCCCCAGCCTGCTGCAACCTTTTCTGACCATGAAACATGCCGGGAAAAATGTAGAAAATGTTTCTTTTTAAATTTTTTTATTATGCTTATTTATTCAGATTACATATCCATCACAGTCCTCTCCCTCCACCATTCTTGGTCCCATCTTCCTACCCTCTTCCCCCTTCTCCCACCTATCCTACTGGTGTGGGGTGCCCCCACATCTCAGCCCTCCCCAGTTCATCAGTCATATGAGGGCTAAGAGCTTCCTCTTCCACTGAGGGCCTAGCTGGAAGCTTAACTAGGGCAAATGTCCCACTAACAGGTAACAGAGCTATGTTTCTGTTCTTTTCAGTCTGTTGGTTGTAGGATAGTTATCCTGTACTATATGGCTAAAATCCAGTTATAAGTGAATACATGCCGTGTGTATCATTCTGGGTCTGGGTTAGTCCATTCAGGATGAGCTTTTCTAGTTCCATACATTTGGCAGCTCTTTTTAATTATTAATTGAATTTATTCTTTAAAGAGTACACATATGTCCATAATGCATACTTATCAGTCTCATTCCCCACCTACCAACCCTCCTACGAGGATCCCCCCCACCTTTCCACCAAATCTCTTTCTCACAGTTACACAGTGAGAGATCACACTCCTGTGACTAGTTATGGTCGCCAAGGTGTATCTGTTGTAGCAAAGCAGAGGATTCATGATATGGACACATGGGAGTAGCATCTCGGGGGGGGGGGTTATCTAGCTGATCTTGAGCCGATAATCGGAGCTCTACATGGTTTTCCTTCTTCCTCTGGGAGGTGGTGTTCACACACTGATACAGTGAGACATAATAAGAACACCATCAAAAATATTTGTAATAGTATTCATCATCTTCTACATTGCTGCAGACTCTTGTGTATTCAGTACATGTGTCACTAGAGCTGAGCCAAGGTTTTTTTTTTAATCATTTAAATATCACAACACTCTTGACACAGTGACTTTATATACATTAAGAAGTTAAAACTTGATTATAACAGCTCTGGCTCTGTAAAGCACCATGTTAAGCTCCCACGGTCTTCCCACAGGAGAGGGATCACACAGAAGGGTTTCAGGTATTTCTGAGTATAGGCAGAGAGTGTTCATTAATTTGCTGTGGCTCCTTACGTTGCTTCACAGAAGAAGAAAAATGTCCCTGTCCCACATCTCCCATTGCTGTGGTACCATTTCTTGGCCAGTAGCAGTCTTTTGTGCATTTTAGGAGCATGCATGAGTCAGGTTCTCAGGGTCTGCCAACATCAGGGCACTGACTCATTCATGTCTCAGAGCCCAGACTTCTCAGAATGTCTGCTCCTCACCCATGCAGGAACACAGAGAGCCTAATCACTCTGGGTGCTGTGGAAAAGGAATCTTGGACCCTATCACCAGGATTTTTGTGCCCAGAAAATTGCAAGAGAATGTGTTCTCAAAGGAGAAAATGTTTCCTCCACAGCCTGGTCATGGAGTAAAATGGTGCTTGTTAGTACTTTTCATCAGCGCTTCCGGTGACCTTGCTTCTACTTCCTGGTCCTCAGGCTTGTGTGAACAATACTCACACATACTCTTGCAATGAAACTTCAGGAAGATTCTTCCACATATTATATTCTGATTTAATCATTTTCTAATTCTAGACGTGTGTGGGCATGTCAAGGACACACATGAGCTCACCACATTCTAGGGCATCGGATGAACAGGTGGATGGATAAGCAAAGTCATCTACATAGGCAGCATTCTATACGTTCAAATCCAGAGATGTGCCAAGAAGGCGGTACTTTGTGACAACTACTTAGACATTTGATAAACTTCCTCTCTCTTGCCAGCTTGCTTCTGTCAGACTCTTTGCACACGTGTAATGTATCACTGAAGTTTGAAAACATTTCTGAAGAATTCGTAAGAGGGATAAAGGAATAAAGGATTAACTTCACATATCCCAGAGATAAACATCATGGAGGAAAAAGATGACAGTGGGCATTTCCCTCTAACTTGCTTTAGGGTCGCAGAACTGGAAGCTGTAGAGAAGGAAGGATTTCTCTCTCTCTCTCTCTTATAAGTAGCATTATAGTCACCTCATTGATGTATACTTCCTTCCTCCCAAATTTTGTCTCAGTAATTTACACTCCTCAATGCCTCCTTTGAAGCCTTATATTCTGCCTTGACCAACACATAAGTAGAGACATAGTAAGTAACCTATGTATTGTTCAGTAACAGTGATTCTCAACCTTGCTAATTCTTCACCCACAGTAACAGTGATTATCAACCTTCCTAATGCTTCACCTCAGTAACAGTGATTATCAACCTTCCTAATGCTTGACCCTCAGTA
>CAJQZJ010004767.1:3086131-3115790 GCA_907164525.1 Lophiomys imhausi
ATTATCAACCTTCCTAATGCTTCACCCTCAGTAACAGTGATTATCAACCTTCCTAATGCTTCACCCTCAGTAACAGATTATCAACCTTCCTAATGCTTCACCCACAGTAACAGTGCTTCTCAACCTTCCTAATGCTTGACCCACAGGTTGAGAACCCCTGCTCTATAACAGTACAGGAATCACCATCCTTCCTTGGTTTCCATGGAGAATTTGTTTTAGCCTTCTTGTCAGATACAAAAATCCTCAGATAATCACGTTTGTTGGTCAAAAAGGCAAAGTCTGCCTGTAACCTGAACCCTATCCTGTATGTGTGCCCATCCTACATGCTTTTCATCACCTTAAGTGCCTGCTAAATATCTGAAACTATGAGTGTCTGTGTTGCATAGAGAGTGACTACCAGTCATTATGGAGACTCATTTGCATGTTCTTGCTTGCTACAGAGAGAGTTTTTTTCTAATGATCTGTACATGGCTCTCCTGTTTGTTCAGTCATCTCAATTTCTATAGAGCCAGTGGATGTGCTCTGGAAACAGCTGTTGTACTTTATTGCTTAATGAAAGAAAGTAAATGTAGGTAGACTATATATTCACCACTACCATCCCCCAAAAGCTTTTCACATCTGTGCCTGGCTAATCTGGATGTTGCAGAACTCTGGACAGAATGAGTGTGGTGTGTCATGAGCACTTGTCACCAGCAGAAACTTGGAAACATGTCTCCATAGATGGTAACCTGTGCTTGGGCTCTAGTTGCGTGTATTGCTAAGATGCATGAACAACTTGCTCAGCCACTTCAGTCCCACATCCCACATGGTACTCTAAATGATTTAGAGGGAATGGATGAAAACATCCTTGGTATGTTAAGGAAAGATGACTTAGTACAAGAAATTATTTATGCAGGAGTAGAGATGATTAAAAGCCAAAAAAGAAAAGAGGTGAGAGTAGGAGTCTAGAAAACAGGAGTGATGAGAGGCCCCAGATCAGGTCAGTCTAGAAGGTTCTCAGCCACACCATGGGAGTTGGGAGAGTAAGTTCTACTTGGTAAGATCTTAAGCCTAGGAAAAGTATAATTGGTACCAATTACCAGAAGTGGAAGAAAGAAGGGAGGAGGGAATGTCCTGCCTCCCCCGTCCTCCAGGGTCTCACTCTTGCCACAGATTCCCATGAGACCTGCAGGAAGAGGGCCTAAGAGAAAAGGCTCCTACAGTAACAATACAAGGCATAGGAAGGGAAGGATGATAAATGAATCTGAGAGAAGACAGAATGCTGATCTGTCTATTTTCTATTTACTATTTTCTAGTCTGCATCAGGGCTAAGAAGGGTGAATGAGATAGAAATTTGTTGAAAAAACATTTAGAGGAAATTCATTCCTAAGCTTTGCCCTTCATTCCTCTAGAGAGCTCCTTATTGCACTGGACCTTGCTCTCAAATCCTTTTGGAAAGAATTCCCATACTTAGGCAGAAGTGTCTTAAATCTACCGGGACTCAGATGTCTTACTATCATCATTGGCTCCATCAGTTAAGCAATAGATTTTCCTCTAACACCTGGCTTTCCTTTCTATTCTCTCAGCCAAGATTCTTCAAAGGGGAGTACGCTTATGGTTTCCTCCACTTGCCGCAATTCACCTTTTACCCCTAGCATCCTTAAATGCAGCAAAGATTTTTAGGAACTATCTTACGAAATCCAATAATACTCCCCTTTACAAAACTTGGGTGCTGGATTTGATTCTGTTGATCTTTCCTTAAAGTTCTTTCCTCACATATCTTTGTGAGACTAGGCCCTCTGAACTTCCCTTCATTTCTATTTTGAAGTAGGGAAGGGCTTGTTTTACCACCTGATGATATATGTCTCTCTCTGTATGTGGGTTGCTGTATTGAAGTCAGAAGCCAAACTTCAGGTGATATACCTTAGGAAACTGTCCATCTTATTTTGAGAGAGGGACTCTACTTTGCCAGGAACTCACTGATCCAGCCCAGAACTGAAGTTACAGATGAGGAGAAAAGAAGTCAGTGCCTATGAGAAGGGAATAAAAACCCATTTCTGGAACAGGAGTTAGAAATTGGTTTCAATCTCAACAATAATCTCCCTTTGACTACAGTTGAGCATATTTCTCACTCCCAATTTTGTGTCAACAACAACAAAAAAGTGAGTGCCTATGATATTCCTGATAAAGCTAGCACATTTCTCTGGGAAAGGAAAACAAATCCAGAGTTTAGTTAGTTCTGAGTTGAGTGGGTGCTGTCTGTCCTCACCCTCCGGCCTTGTTACAAGACAGCTTGTACATAAATGGTTGTCCTATTGCAAGGAAGCTGAGCTGGGTGTGCTTACCTTCTTGCCTGTCATTCAAAGTGATTTATATAGTTTTACACAGAAGGGCCAAACCACTGGAGGGAGTTCAGTTCTTCAGTGTGAATTTTAGTGACACAAATAAATGGATGCTTCTACAGAGAACAGTCTGTGCTGTTCTTTTTATCTCAGAATCTCTCTCTCTCTCTCTCTCTCTCTCTCTCTCTCTCTCTCTCTCTTTCTCTCCCTCTTCCCCACTAGGTCTTGGGACTCTATTTATCATCTTGTACTATACCCAAGCCAGCTGGCTGGGCCTTGCATTCCTCTCTCATTCCTGCCCAGTTTGGCATTTTCTGATTCAACCATTTTCTGAGTACATCATAGTTCATCTCATATATTATCCATGACATGTCTCTGACTGACTGTACCCTTTCTTGTCTGTGTTTTATCCTTCTAAATTGAAACTTTATTTTTTAAAACTCAACATTTTGTGGTGTCTGGCTTTCCTGGGTCAGCCATTTCTACCCTTGTGGTTCCTCATCTCTCTTGCCAATTGTCTCCTCTTTGTCCTATATCAGACTGGATGAGAAAATATCCTGGGATGAAAGAAAATAGCAGAAATGGTCAAAGTTTGCTCTGAAAGAAGCATTTCTGTGGCTGAATACTTGTATGCAATTAATCACCAATCAGAATTATTGGAGCTCTAATTGTATCAGCTCTTTTTCTCATTGTTAGGACAGAGTATCAGACAAAGGCAACTTAGTGGAGGAAGAGTCTGTTTTGGCTCACAGTTGGAGGGAACAGGCCATCGGGGCAGGGTAGGCATGGCAGCAGGAGCTTGAGGCAGCTGCCCACCCATAGTCAGGAGACAGGGAGTGATGAGTGACTAGCATCAGCTCCCCTTTTCCTTATTATTCAGCGCTATGGAATGGTGCTGCCCACATAGAGGATGGGTCTTGCTGTCTTAGTAAACTCAAACTAAAAATTCTCCCATAGATATACCCACACATCCGCTAGGTGATGCTGCATCCTGTAAAGTTGCCAGTTAGTACTAATCATCATACAACTCATCAGTCCCTAATGGTGCCAGACACTAGGGCTGAGAACAAGGAATCTATCGTAATGTAGTTCTGAACTTCATGAAGTTTGTGATCTAATGGTGCAGATGAATGAGCAAGTAACAGTGAATAAGGAGGAGCTGGACCTTCGTTCCAGTCTGGGGTCTGTCATTTACTATGTGTTTTCATGGGTGAAACATTGCTTTCCTACAGCATATGGATGAAAATAATTACACCTTTGAGCTCTTATGAGGATGTAACAAGAAGATCAATATAAATCATCTAATGCCTTGCATATATGAAACTCCCATTTTTGAACACCGTACTACATTTTCCCAAACTACTTAAACAGATAGCACTTTGAACATTTGAAATAGAAAATAAAATGACAAGTTATGCAAATTGCACTTAGTTACTGTGGTGGCAGAAAATCTACAAAGACCACAGGGGAGAGAAGGCACCAGAGAGTGCCTGCTGTAGGAAGCCACTCCATCCTTTGTCTGGAGGGGAGTGAAGAGTCCTTAGACACAGTCAGTGTGTGAAAGATGAGCAGTGTGGGAATATGGAGGGGGCTTCTGGAGAAGGAGCTCTTAACAAAATGCATGCATGAGAGATGTTCTCACTTCTCCTTAGTCTTATCCATCCCCAATATTCAGAAGAGATCTCTCATTGGCTGAATTCAGAAAGTTGAGGTTGATTCAGGAAAGTTCACCTCAGTCTCCAGTAGCTTCCTGCAATACAGGCACAGAAAGGCAAGTGTTAAAAATTATGTCCAATATTTGCATAAGCAATAGTTTTGGTCATATGTACAGAATGGGGTTTTGGGGCCATTAGGGATGAAAGATATGTATACTAAACAGAAACATGACATCATTGGGAGATCTATGATAGCTGTGGGGAATGTAAGTCTACATAGGAAATATGTAGTTTATGCTTTAAGAAAGCTAAAATGTTAAGTGAGGTAACCCAGGCTGAGAAAGACAAATGTTATATGTTCTTTCATATGCAGATCCTGGCTTCTAATTTATATGAAGATGTATGTGATTATGAGTATAGGTATAGGTCATGAAACTAGAAATAGACCAAGAGAGAAAGAGAAAATAGGGTTTGAGGAAAGGAGGAGAGGGTTGTAGAAGACATGTGAATGGGAAGGGGTAGAATGGAGGTTGAAGGACTCAAAATGGGGGAGAAGGAAGATGTAAGAGGATCAACGAAACCAACTATATATCACAGTGGCTTAAATATATATTGTGGAGTAGCCAAATTGAGCTAATTGATACAAGGTTTATCTCACTTATTTATGGTTTCTGTGGCGAAAAAAAAATTTGTTTTGAAGCAAGTTTCGGCAACACTATTTACAAATAACAATTGCATTGCTATTTACCCATGTTAACACATTGTGCAATAGCTACCTTGAGTGGGAAGCACCTTCCTTCCTTTTTTTTTCCTTCCTTTATTCCTTCCTTTCTTCCTCCAGTTCAGCACAAAAGGGATCAGTGAGGTCCCCAGTGAGTCTGAGGTCCCAGAAGCTCCTAAAGTTGCTGGTACAAGTCTATATTCAGGAGTTGAGGTATCTGGATGATGATCCTTGGTGACAAGAGCAGCAAAAACCAAACCTAGCAGTGAAGATGTGAGCATCCAGGAGAGCTTCCTTTTGCTGCACTCTCTGGATCCCACCCAGACCCTGGTCTACTGGATGGTGTCATCTGCATTTCAGAAAAGATCTTCCCTCCTTAGCTTTCTGACCTACACATCAACCATTCAGGAAATGCTCTCAGAAGTATGCTTTACCTGTTTCTAGGTCTCTTTCATGAGTGGGTAGGTGGACAACCATGCTGGACCACTGGAGCCACAAAGTCCTCTGTGTTCTACCTCTGAAGGAGGCTTACATCCTGGTCCTTTATGCTCTCATCGTCACCATTTAACCGTAGGCTCTTGACTCCAAGCAGAATATGAGTGGTGATTGCTTTACTCATTCACAAATATTACGTATTTTGTATTTCCATTGAAATCATGCTTTCCAGAATTATCTTTCTGAATCATCTGCCCTTAACCTCTCATCATGTGGAATTGAGGTTAAAGATGTTAACCTCAGAGAATATTTGCACTTAGTCTCAAACAAACAACAAAACCAAAGTGAAAATACATTTTCTTCCTTAGCATGTGTTAGTATGATTTTGAAAATAAAAATGGTAAGATGGAAATATTTTGGAATGTAGGATATGAAATCATTTTGACATTTCTAGTTTATATAAAATTCATTAATGTTGTATGTTCCTCTTTTACCTGGGATTATAAAATTCTTAACATATGTAAGTATACAGGAACATTAAAATGTTCTCTGATAGGTATCAGGAGCTAACACTCATCTAAAATTATAGCCTGTTGGGCAACTGAGGCAGTTGAGGGGACAGAATAAATAACAGAAATAATTGTTTCCATAAATGCTCCACAATCCATTTGTAATCTTCCTCACTTCTGCAGCCTCATGAAATGTCTCATCTCACTGCTCATTATACTGGGAAGAGTACTCTCCTCAGCTCCCCAACCATACAATCATCCTGGCTCATCACAGGGACTGGCTGAAAACATACCCACCATGCATCTGAGATCACAGGCTTTTCCTCAAGTAGTTCATTTTAGAAATCGTCGGTTTACTGCTTATCTGTCTGCCAAACTCAGGCAAAGTTCTTAAAATATTGCAGTGTAAATATCGAGTAAATACAGTCTTGATACATCACAATTGCTCAATATTTCATACTTGTCATATTATAATCTGATTTTAGGACCTGAGTACTGGGATGGGAAGAGTGGACATGTTGTTATGGAGCTGTTTATAGGTGCTTAGTCATGCTCAGAATTGAATTACGGATTGAGTCACCTGCTTTACTTCCTTTCTCTCCAATCACTTAAACACCATTCATTTTTGTCTCCATTGTACAGAGTACAATCTTTGTGGCCCTTACTAATGTGTAGAAAGTAAATTCCCAATGTTTCCTAACATCTGCTCTAGGTGTTATTAGAGCTTAACTCAGGGGAATATATTGTATTATTTCAGAGAAACAAAAATCAATCCAATTCTTCTCTTAAGTATTCATTTTATTTCCATGAAAAGATGAGCTAATGAGATGGACCAAGCAAATTCCAGACATAGGACTGGTGGTGGAATGTCCAGGAACTGCTCAGAGAGAGGATCAAAAGCCACAGTCAGGTTCTGCTTAAGTAAAATAGTAAAGGTCACCCTTGCCTATTTTAGCTGCTTTGGGGAGAGAAAAGGCAGACCTAAATATACTTAAGGGCTTAACACAGAATGGATATGAGAATGTCAGGATTGTATGACTGCTGCAGTATTACAGGTCCAGTGGAGTCTAAACACAGTCCATTAGTATGAAATGTTGAAATCCCACACTGAGAAAACAGGAGGCTCAGAACCCCAGACTTGGTGGGAGGCAAGTCAAATTCAAACAAGATGGTGAGCAGGGAGTATGACTCTGCATATGTAAATAACACTTGCACATGATCGTTGAAGCAAAGTAGTCCCTGAGCCAAGCACCTCATGTAAGCCCGTTCAGTTTTTTTCCTGAAGTAACCAAAGAGACTACTTAAAACAAATTTGAGAGGAGAGGCAAGATGGTGGTGACCAGCGCTGGCAGAGTTTGAGCTACAGGAAAACCTGCTAGGTGACTACAGAGCTACACTCATGCTGTGCAGCAGTCCAGAGGTACAGGCCCATCTGGGTTCACCTAGGCACTCAGAAAAGCAGAATGGCCAGACATGAGAGCATGAGCCCTACCTGCCATCTCCAGAAGATCTTTTGGGTTTGAGCGAAACAGGGCCCTAGCTGGAAACTTTAACCTCCAAATAGAAGCCCTTCTGAGCTTCCTGGGTCCCCAGCTTCCACACAGTTCTTCCCACACCCACAGGAGGACCAGCAGAACCACAGGAATGGTAGGATTGGGGAGATTCTTCCTGGGGATTACAACATGGTGGCAACTGACCAACCTGCAGATGGATGGTCGAGTGAGAATGTGGCTGAGCTGTCCCAAATTGAGGCACTGTGACAGGGATGTGGACTCCATCTAGGATCCCCACTGCAAGTGTGCTGTGCTCTTGGGCCAGACACTTAGTCTGCAGCATCTAGTGTTCTGCACTAAGGTGGGCCATTGCACAGTTGCTTGAGTAACGCAGGCTGCCCCTTGTGCTTCTGGCTGAGAAGCATAAACTGCACCTGGGATCCCCAGAGAACTGCAGGGGTAGATCTTGCTCACAGACTTGTCACCCAGGATGTGGGGGAAACAATTGGATACTCTGCCAGCTCTAGTAGGCTTCCCTGGGACACAGTGCTTCTGGCTGAGAAGTGTAAACTGGGTCTGTGATTCCCAGAGAACTGTAGGGGTAAACCTCATCCACAGACCAGACACCCAGGCTGTGGGAACAGTCAGACACTTCACTGGCTCTAGTTTGTAGTCTTTGGCCTGTCAAACACCACTGATCTCACTAGGAAGACCAGATGGATCTCAGGAAACTGGAGGATGGAATAACACACCCCAATTTAATCCTTGACCTGTGCACCCAGTTGGGACACAGCAGGAAGGGGTGAGCTGCAGGTGGCCTACTGAGATCCAGCCTGCAACAAAAGGCCCCACCCCTCCACAATCTTGTGGAGAGCTGTGGGTCACCAAGATCATATGGCCTCCACACCAAAGCTCATTCCTTGGCACCAAGTCCAGGGGTCACCAGGACAATCAACTAACAACAACTAGATGGCTAAAGGCCAGTGAAAGAACAAAGTCAACAAAAATCATGGAAATATGACTCCAACAAAATTCAGCTATTATACTACAGCAAGCCCTGACCGTCTCACCACAGCTGAAACACAAGAAAATGACAACAAATCAATACTTATGAAAATAATAGATCCCTTAAAACAAGAAAATAAATCCCTTAAAGAATTTAAGGAAATCACAATTCAACATATGAAAGTAATGGAGAAATCCATTAAAGACATCCAGGAAAACTCAATCAAGCAGGAGAAGGAAAGGGACAAAACAACTAAAGAAATACAGGCAAAATCAATCAAGCTGGAGAATGAAATGAATAAAAATGATTCAAGACCTGAAATTGGAAATTGAGCAATAAAGAAAACACAAGCAGAGATGATACTGGAGGTGGAAAACCTAGGAAAGAGAACAGGAACTACAGACACTAACATCCCCAATAGGATACAAGAGATGGAAGACAGAATCTCAGGCATGGAAGAATCAATTGAAGAAATTAGTACAACAATCAAAGAAAATGGGAAATCTAAAAATTTCCCACCCATAACATCCAAGAAATCAAGGACTTAATGAAAAGATAGAACCTAAGAATAGGCATAGATGAAAGAGAAGACTCCTGACTCCAAGGACCAGAAAATATTTTTAATAAAATCATACAACCCCCTAACCTATGGAAAGAGATGCCCATAAATGTCCAAAAGGCATACAGAACACCAAATAGATTAGACCATAATAATAATAATATTTTTATATATTATTATATATATAAAATAATATCCCACCATATAATAATCAAAACTCCAAATGTATTGAACAAAGAAATAATATTAAAAGCTGTAAGAGAAAAAAGGCTGAGTAACATATAAAGCCAAACCCATCAGAATCACCACTGATTTCTCTTCAGAAACTTTAAAAGTCAGAACGGCCTGAGCAGATGTCCTACAAGCCCTTAGAGACCACGGATGTTAGCCCAGACTACTATATCCAGCAAAACTTTCCATCACCATAGATGGGGAAAACAAGATATTCCACAACAAACTCAAATTTTAACAATTTCTGTCCACAAATCCTACAGAAGATCCTAGAAGGAAAATTCTAACCCAGAGAAGATAACTACATCCAAGAAAACACAGTAAACAAATAATCTCATTGCAGCAAAACCAAAAGAAACACTCAAACACATTACTACTACTTACACCAAAATAATAGGAAGGAACAGTAAATGCACATTGATATCTCTCAACATCAATGGACTTAACTCCCCAATAAAAAAGACACAAGCTTACAGAACAGATTCAGAAACAAGACCCATCATTTTACTACATACAAGAAACACGCCTCACCAAGAAAAACAGACTTTACCTCAGAGTAAAGGGCTGAAAAAAATGTTTTCCAAGCAAATGGTCCCAAGAAGCAAGCTGGAGTAACCATCTTAATATCAAATAAAGTAGACTTTCAACCAAAATTGATAAATAATGATAGGGAAGGACACAACATACTCATCAAAGGAAAAATTCATTAAGATGATATCTCAATACTGAACATCTATGCCCCAAATACAAGGGCACCCACATTTGTGAATGAAACAAAGCTTAAACCACACATTAATAGTGGGGGACTTCAACACCTTACTCCCACCAATGGACAGGTCATCGAGACAGAAACCAAAGAGAGAAATAATGAAACTAACAGAGGTCATGAAACAAATGTACCTAACAGATATCTGCAGAATGTTTCACCCAAACACAAAAGAATACACCTTCTTCTTAGCACCTCATGGAACCTTCTCCAAAATTGACCATATAGTTGGTTACAAAGCAAGCCTCAACCAACACAGGAAAACTGAATTAACCCTTTGTATATTATCAGATCACCATGGATTAAAGCTGGACTTCAACAATAACAGAAATATCAAAAAGCCTACACATTCATGGAAAGTGAACAACTCACTACCCAATCACCACTGGGTCAGGCAACAAATAAAGAAGGAAATTAAGGAATTCCTAAAGTTCAGTGAAAATGAAGGCACAACATATCCAAACTTTTGGGACATAATTGAAAGCAGTTCCAAGAGGAAAGTTCATAGCATTAAGTGTCTTTGAAAAGAAATCAGAGACAACTCGTATTAGGAACTTAACAGCACAACTGAAAGCTCTAGAAAAAAAAAGAAGCAAACACTCCCTAGAGGAGCAGATGTTAGGAAATCAGCAAACTCAGGACTGAAACCAATAACTTAGAAACAAACAGAATAAAAAAAAATCAACAGAATCAAGAGCTGGTTCTTTGAGAAACTCAACAAAATAGACATATCCCTAGCCAAACTAACTAAAAGACAGGAGGAAAATGTCCAAATCAACAAAATAAGAAATGAAAAGGGGGAAATAACAACAGACATTGAGGAAATCAAAAGAATCACTAGGTCTTACTTCAAAAACCTGAACTCCACAAAACTGGAAAACCTAAGTGAAACGGACAATTTCCTTGATAGATTCCACATACCAAGTTTACATCAAGATTGAGTAAAGAAATTAAATAGTCCAATAACCCCTAAAGAAATAGAAGCAGTCATTAAAAGCCTCCTAACCAAAAAATGCCCTGGGTCAAATGGTTTCAGCACAAAATTCTACCAGACCTTCAAGGAAGAGCTAATACCAATACTTTTCAAAATCTTTCACAAAATAGAAACAAAAGGAACACTGCAAAACTCATTCTATGAGACCACAGTCACCCTGATACCTAAACCACACAAAGAAATAATAACGAAAGAGAATTTCAGGCAAATTTCCCTCATGAACATGGATGCAAACATACTCAATAAAATACTTAAAAACCAAATCCAAGAAGAACACATCAAAAGTATCATACACCATGATGAAGTAGGCTTCATCAGAGGAATGCAGGGGTGGTTCATCATATGAAAATCCATCAACATAATCCACCATATAAACAAACTGAAAGAAAAAAAAGCACATGATCCTTTCATTGGATGCTGAAAAAGCATTTGACAAAATCCAACACCCCTTCATGTTAAAAGACTTTGAGAGATCAGGTATACAAAGACCATATGTAAACATACTAAAGGGAATAGTAGACAACATCAAATTAAATGGAGAGAAACTTAAATCTTTTGCACTAAAATCAGGGACAACGCAAAGATGCCCACTCTCCCCATATCTCTTCAACAAAGTACTTGAAGTTCTAGTGAGAACAATAAGACAACTAAAGGAGATTAAGGGGATATGAATTAGAAAGGAAGATGTCCAAGTATCCCTATTTGCAGATGGTATGATAGTATACATAAGTGACCCCAAAAATTCCACCAAAGAACTTGTACAACTGATAAACAGCTTCAAAAAGGTGACAGGATATAAAATTAATTCTAAAAAATCAGTAGCCCTTCTTTACACAAAAGATAAATGGGCTGAGAAAGAAATTAGGGAAACAACACCTTTCACAATAGCTACAAATAATATAAAATACCTGGGGGTGTAGAGAGCTGCGATGTGCCGCGCCCTAAAGATGGCGCCAGTTTCAGCCTTCCACCAGCCCGACGGTGAGCGCTCTCAATGATAAACAAGTCCATATTTGGCTAAGACCACTGATCTGGCTTGCTTCCGCATACGTGGGCCTCTAAGATAACACCACATGGCTTTACTTGATTGGCTGTTCATTTAGTATTTAGCCTGTGGGTTGGGTCTGCCCGGGCATTCGGAAGACTGTTTTCAAGGGACCTGAATAAACTGCTGGAGAAGAGCTTTTGTGAGTTGCGTCATCCTTGCTGGTCAAGGGGGACGTGACAAGTGGTGGCCCGTACGGGGACCCAAAAAAGACTCAGAACTCCTGCAGTCAGGCGCAGCGCTGGTAAGTTCCTGGGATAATTTGGGACAATAAAGTTTCACGGAAATAGCGAACATATGGTAAAGATTCGCGGAGATAGCGAACATACGGTAAAGATTCGCGGATAATAGTGAACATACGGTAAAGATTCGCAGAGATAGTGAACATACGGTAAAGTTTCGCGGAGGTTGCGAACAAAAGGTAAAGTTTCGCGGGGAAGCTGCGAACCGAAAGTAAATTTTTAAACATGGGATTGTCTGAGTCACATCCAATTTTTCTGGCTCTTCAGGAGCTACTTTTAGCTAGGAATTTGAAGATTAAGAAGTCTACCCTAGAGAGATTTTTGAATGAATGTGATTCCGTGGCTCCGTGGTTTGCGGTGTCCGGGAATCTTACAGTATCCTGCTGGGACAAATTAGGCAGGGACTTGGATTTTGCCTGGGAGCAAAGTACATTGCAGGGAGGAGCACGGCCTATTTGGAGACTTGTTCGGAGTTGTTTAGGAGATCAGAGATATTGCAAGGCAGTGGGAAAAGGACAAAAGGCATTAGAACAGTTAAAAGAGGAGCACTCGGTCAAATCTGGGAAAGATACTTTGGAAGAGGATAGCTCAGAGTCTAAAGAGGAACTTAAAATGTTAACAAAGAAAATGGAGAAGTCATCTTTGAGGAAGAGTTCTGACTGCACCCGGATAGAGCCCTCAGGTCCGGGACCGCCTGTGCTGGCGCCGCCTTCATATAATGAGACTTCCCCTCCGAGTGGTCCTAGTGGGCGGTCATTCTGTCCAAATGTCTGGAGGGAAGTGAGACATGAGCTGTACTACCCTGTCTTTCAGGATGGAGGGGGAAATCATTATCATGAACCTCTTGATTTTAAGGTAATTAAAGCACTCGCTGAGTCTGTCCGCACTTATGGGATTAATGCTGCTTTCACTGTAGCTCAGGTGGAAGCTCTTAGTCGTTATTGCATGACCTGCATGCCATAAATCAACAAATGCAGATCATGGGCACAGTGCAATGCGGCTTGCCGCTTTTATCATCTTTGCCAGCCTCATGGCCCATTATAGTTATAGATATAAGAGATTGTTTTTTCTCCATCCCTTTGTGTGCCAAAGATAGTGAGAGATTTGCATTTACTGTTCCATCCTGTAACCATGAGGAACCTGATCAACAGTTTGAATGGGTAGTATTACCCCAGGGCATGGCAAACAGCCCCACTATGCGCCAATTGTATGTGGGGGAAGCCATTGCTCCCTTGAGAAAGAATTTTCCAGATTTGAGATGTGTTCATTTTATGGATGATATCTTACTGGCAGCTAAGAGTGAACAAATGTTAGATCGGGCCTATGAAGAATTAGTTCAATTATTAAAAAAGAAAAGGTTGTTTATTGCTCCTGATAAGGTTCAAAAGGAAAATGTGGTTGATTATTTAGGAGCGAAGGTTGGACCTGAAAAGATAATACCTCAAAAGATTGAGATAAGAAAAGATAATTTAAAGACTTTAAAAGATTTTCAAAGGTTGTTAGGAGATATCAATTGGGTAAGAGGCTATTTAAAACTACCAAATTATGAAGTACGACCCCTATATGATATTTTGAAAGGTGACTCACCACTTAATTCTCCTAGGCAATTAACAGAAGAAGCAAGAAAAGCTTTATGTAAAGTGGAAGAAAGGTTACAGAGTGCCTTCCTAAAGAGATGGCAGGAAGGACAGCCCATTGAATTGTGCATATTTGCCACCTATGGTCAACCTACAGGGTTGTTATGGCAGGATGGACCATTATTATGGACCTATTCAAAGATTTCTCCAAAAAAATCCATAGAACATTATCCCACTGCAGTTGCTGCTTTAGCCTTAAATGGTATCCAACAATGCTTGCAGTCTTTTGGAGTTGCTCCTGCCCGTATAATAGTGCCCTATTCCAGTCATCAAATTAAGATTTTGTGTGGCACTGTAGATGATTGGGCAATATTGCAATGTAGCTTTGAAGGAGTGATTGATAACCATTATCCTAAACATCCATTGCTATCATTTTTTAAGGAGCACCCAGTGATATTCCCTAAGGTTACTTCAGCAGTACCACTTCAAGGGTCACCAAATGTGTTTACTGATGGCTCAAAGACAGGCTGCGGAGCCTATTTGATAGAAAGACAAGAGCCCGTGTTATGTCAATTTCAACCGGGTTCCCCCCAAATAGTAGAGTTGAAAATAGTAATTGAGGTGTTTAAAAGATGTCAATTTGCATTCAATTTGATTTCAGATTCAGTTTATGTGGTCAACGCAGTGAAAGTATTAGAATTAGCAGGTCCTATTAAGAATAGTAGTACTGTATGTGCCTTATTACAAGAGTTGCAAGTTTTAATCTGGCAGAGAAAAAGGTGTTTTTATATTCAACATATCAGAGGACATACAGGATTACCTGGACCATTAAGTGAGGGTAATGATAAAGTTGATCAATGGACCAGGATGGAATGCATTTTTTGGAGCTCATTCCTGGACCAAGCCAGACAGTTTCACCAATTATTTCATGTAAATGCAAAAACTCTACAGTAGAAATTCCATTTGTCTAGAGCAGATGCTAGACAAGTAGTTTTGGACTGTCCTCAGTGTGTGATTCATCATCATCCTCCCAGTGTGGGAGTAAACCCTAGAGGGTTGATGCCACTCAAAATCTGGCAAATGGATGTTACCCACATTTCAGAATTTGGAACCTTAAAATATATTCATGTATCTGTGGATACCTGCTCAGGTATCATACATGCTACACCTATGAGTGGAGAAAAGGCTCTCAATGTCATAGGACATTGCTTAGAAGCCTGGGCTGCATGGGGAAAACCACAGCAGCTGAAAACGGACAATGGACCAGCCTATACGGCACAGTCCTTTGTCTCCTTCTGCAACCAGATGGAGGTACAGCTTAATCACGGATTACCATACAATCCTCAAGGACAAGGAATTGTGGAGCGTGCTCATCGCACCTTGAAAGAATGCTTGCAAAAACAAAAAGGGGGAATAGGCCAAGGCCGTACCCCCAAGGAGAGAATGTCTTTAGCCTTATTTACTTTAAATTTTTTCAATTTGGATGCTCAAGGCCGCTCAGCAGCGGACAGACATCAGGATTCCCATGGTTAACCTAAAAACATGGTGAAGTGGAAAGACATTTTGACAGGCTCTTGGCGGGGGCCTGACCCCGTGCTAACATGGGCGAGAGGGTCTGTTTGTGTTTTTCCTCAGGATCAACAAGATCCAGTGTGGGTGCCTGAACGCCTTGTGAGGAAGATTCGTCATGAAAACCTTCCTAGGGATCCTGGTGATAGTAGCAGTGAGTATGTCAGGAATGACCGAGCCGAGATGGGGGATCCTGTTGATATTCCCAAAGCCGATGCCGGTCAGACATGATACAACTGTGTTTCCACGCTTATTTAGCAGTAATAGAAGCCTAGGCTTACCCTACCTTCCCTTTGATGATCAAAAAAGCCCTATAGAGGGTAATAGAAATGTCAGCTTGAAGGGTAGTCTATGCTTTTTAATGAGCTTCAATAGGTCAGATGATACAAAATGCATTAAATTGTCTCAACAGTCAACAGATTTTTTACCACAACTGAGGTTTGGGGGTAGGAGTGGTGGTTTGTTTTCAGTCAACGGTTCTCGTCTTGAAGGATGGTGGCCCACACGAGTCTCTGACCGGGACCCCCCCAGACAGCCAAGCTGGGCACCTTTTTGTAGAGGATCCACAGGAGAGGAAGGACCTTTTCCCTGGACTGGATGTCAGGAGCGCAGAGCAGTTTGGGTTCAACAAGATTATTTTTCCTTTAGCCCCATGATTAGTAATATAGTGAATAAGTCTTGTACAGGAATGCTTGATATATCTACTAGGGATCCTCAGCAGACTGCCACCAATCCTTTTGATTTGTGGCTTTTGTGTGGAGTAAATGGAAGTTGCATGGACTTGGGACCTGTCATTATGCTTGGGGGAGGAATTTATCAAAGAGGTAATTTTTCCCTAGGGTCCGCTACCAATTTGGATTTTTCTAGCGGTAGTGGCTCTGGTACTTGTAATTCTTTGTTTCATTCTTACCACAACAAGACCTTTTCAGCCTCGCCAGTATGTCTCTGGCCTCCTTTTCTGTGGATTGTAAGTAATGGGAGTGCATCCTTGGGTGAAGAAAAGTTAGTATGCACTCTGGGCACATGTTTTTATGCCCTATGCTGGAATGCCACAGCCTTTCATGTGGCTGTGGTGACTAAAATGCCTCGATATGTACCAGTTCCTGTAGAGGCCCCTAATAACATGATGCTATTCAGGTTTAAAAGAGATTTTGGCATCACTGCAGCTATTGTTACTGCTATCACTATTGCTGCTGTGGGAGCTACTGCCTCAGCTATTGCCTTGTCTAGTTCTTTACAGACTGCCAATGCCCTGAATAACATCTCAGCCACTGTGGCACAGGCATTGGATACCCAGACCTCTATAAATTATCATCTCAAAGGAGGTCTTATGATAGTTAATCAACGCATAGATTTAATACAAGAACAGATTGATTCTCTTTGGCAATTAGCACAATTGGGGTGTGAGTGAAAAATGCAAGGTTTGTGTGTTACTTCCGTGCAGTATCAAAATTTTACAAAGGCTGCTAATTTGTCTAGACAATTGTCAAAGTTCCTCTTACAGGATTGGTCGGCTGAATTTAAAAATTTGATGAAAGAGCTGAGAGCGACAATTGTCCACATCAACTCCACTCAGGTGGATCTGAGCCTGGCTACTGGTTTGACTTCCTGGATACAGATGGCTATGGATCATCTTAAGGAATGGGTGGGCATAGGCTCTTTGGCGATACTAATGATACTAGCCTCTCTGTTTTGCCTATGGTGCATCTACAAAATGAGAGCCACACAAAAGCGTAATGCAGCCATGATTATACAAGCCCTTGTCGCCATTGAGGCGGGCCAGTCCCCTCAGGCATGGCTCGCTGCCGTGAAGTAAATCTTCACTAAGCATAGTCCCTGCCCACTGAGGTATTCGTTCCATGGATATTAGGGTCTGGCAAGTCAATGACGGAATAGACGGGTAAGTCTCAGCCACCTAAGACAGGGCAGTCCCGAGTGGGGAGGCTGACCCAGAGACGGGTAAGAGTTTGAGCACCGCCCTCCTACAGGCTCAGGCCCACCATGAGATCCCCAGATAGAGGGATTACGAAGCCTTTCCAGGGACTTCTACCAACTTTAAAAAAAATAAAAAAGGGGGAACTGTAGAGAGCTGCGATGTGCCGCGCCCTAAAGATGGCGCCGGTTTCCGCCTTCCACCAGCCCGACGGTGAGCGCTCTCAATGATAAACAAGTCCATATTTGGCTAAGACCACTGATCTGGCTTGCTTCCGCATACGTGGGCCTCTAAGATAACACCACATGGCTTTACTTGATTGGCTGTTCATTTAGTATTTAGCCTGTGGGTTGGGTCTGCCTGGGCATTCGGAAGACTGTTTTCAAGGGACCAGAATAAACTGCTGGAGAAGAGCTTTTGTGAATTGCGTCATCCTTGCTGGTCGAGGGGGACGCGACATGGGGGTAACTCTAATCAAATAAATGAAAGACTTCTATGACAAGGACTTCAAGTCCCTGAAGAAAGAAATTGAAGAAGATATCAGAAGATGGGAAGATCTCCCATGCTTGAGTATAGGTAGGATCAACATAATAAAAATGGCCATCCTACCAAAAGCAATATACAGTTTCAATGCTATTCTTATCAAAATACCAACACAATTCTTTACAGACCTTGAAAGAACAATTCTCAACTTCATATGGGAAAGCAAAAAAACCCTGAAGAGTTAAAATAATGCTATATAATAATAATAAAAAAACATCTGGGAGATATCACCATCCCTGATTTCAAGTCATACTCCAGAGCAATAGTAATAAAAACAGCATGGTACTGGTATAGAAACAGACTAGTTGATCAATGGAATCAAATTGAAAACCCAGAAATAAGCCCACACACCTACAGTAACTTGATTTTTGACAAAGAAGCCAAAACCATACAATGAAAAAAGGAAAGCCTCTTCAACAAATGGTGCTGGTCTAACTGGATGTTAATATGTAGAAGAATGCAAATAGACCCATATTTTTCACCCTGCACAAAACTTAAGTCCAAGTGGATCAAATACTGAAGAATGGATTTAAAAAATTGTAGTACATTTACACAGCGGAACACTACTCAGCTATCAGGAACAAACAAATCATGCAACCAAATGGATGGAACTAGAAAAGCTCATCCTGAGTGAGCTAACCTAGACCCAGAAAAGTACACATGGCATGTATTCACTTATAACTGGATTTTAGCCATATAGTACAAGAAAACTATTGTACAACCCACAGACCCAAAGGAACAGGAACCTAGTATAACTTTCCTCGGAGAAACTCCACCCAGCAGTGAATCAAAACAGATGTTGAGATACACATCCAAACATTAGGTGGAGCTCTGAGGGCCCTATATAAGAGAGGGATGAGGAATAGAGACCTAGAGGGAACAAGAACACCACATGAAGACCAACAGAGCCAACCAACCTAGGCCCCTAGAGGCTTACAGAGACTGAAGCAGTTACCTAAAGAGGAAGAAAAAAAATATACTTAGACTAGACCTAACCCCCCCTCCCGCATACATATATAGATGATAGTCTATATGGTCTTCATACAGATTCCTTAGCAAGTATGTGTTGGGGGGCAGTCTCAGTCATGAACTCTGTTGCCTGTTAGTGGGACACCTTACCCTAGCTGGGATACCATGTTGGGCCCCAGAGCAAGAGAGTACTCTTAGGGCACATGTGACTGATGAATCAAAGGCGGTTGATATGTGGGGGCTTCCTTACCAGAGGAGAAAGATAGGAGGCTGAGGGAGAAGAAGGTGGGAGGGTGAGACCAGGAGGGGAGGAGGGATGGGGGTGGGATTGAGATGTAACTTGAATAAATAAATAAATAAATGTTTAGGAAAAAAGAAAGCAAATTTGATACATGGAAGCACAAGGAGGCATTTCTATTTTATATCCATTTATTAGGATGAAGAAAATTTAATATAAATAGTGATTTGCTTAATATGTCAGAAATTTGCTCAGCGGTATAAATGCAATGTCCTAAAAAGAAACTATGTCTGCAAAGACTGACTGATTAGAGCTCTCAATATTGTGGAGAGACTGGAGTGCTACAGGTCCAGAGGCTAATCACCTCATCTCAGGCTAGCTTTGCCCCCAGACCAGCCAGTCCTTGCCCACTTCCCAGTAAGAATTAACATGTTGTGACTAATAGATTAAAAACTTTTTGGAGTCTACTAATTTAGCAGACCATTAGCTTCCTCCAAGTCAAAAGTTAAGAATGTCATCAGATGGCATTTTGGGCATGTAGAAAAGCATCCCCTATCTTGCTGTACCCACATCTCTGACACATCTACCAATGTGTTTTAAACATGCCTTGATGTATGACTTTCTTTTTTCTGTTAAAATATAAAACTTCATTAGTTAGAGTTGCCCCCAGGTATTTTATATTGTTTGTGGCTATTGTGAAGGGGGTTGTTTCCCTTATTTCTTTCTCAGCCCATTTGTTTGTTGTATAAAGAAGGGCTTCTGATTTTTTGAATTAATTTTATATCCAGCCACTTTGCTGAATGTGTTTATCAGCTGTAAGAGTTCTCTGGTGGAATTTTGGGGTTGCTTATGTATACTATCATATCATCTGCAAATAGGGATAATTTGACTTCTTTGTTTCCAATTTGTATAACCAAGCAAGTAAAGGACCTGTACAACAAGAACTTCAAGCCCTTGAAGAAAGAAATTGAAGAGGCCTTTAGAAGATGGAAAGATCTCCCATGCTCATGGATAGGTAGGATCAACATAATAAAAATGGCCATCCTACCAAAAGATAAATATATTCAATGCAATTCAAAATACCAACACAATTCTTTATAGACTTGGAAAGAGCTATTTTCAATTTCATATGGAACAACAAAAAACCCAGAATAGCTAAATCAATCCTGTACAATAAAAAACATCTGGAGGTATCACCATCCCAGATTTCAAGCTGTACTACAGAGCAATAGTAGTAAAAACAGCACAGTATTGGTATAGAAACAGACCAGTAGATCAATGGAATCGAATTGAAAACGCAGAAATGGACCCAAATACCTATGGGCACCTAATTTTTGACAAAGAAGCCAAAATCGCACAATGGAAAAAGGACAGCATCTTCAACAAATGGTGCTGGTCCAACTGGATGTCCACTTGTAAAAGAATGAAATTAGACCCATACTTATCACCTTGTACAAAACTTAAGTCCAAGTGGATCAAAGACCTTAACATAAGGCCGGTCACACTAAATCTACTAGAAGAAAAAGTGGGAAAAACCCTTGAACTCATTGGCACAGGCGACAACTTCCTGAACAGAACACCAACCGCTCAGGACTTGAGATCAACAATCAATAAATGGGACCTCATGAAACTGAAAATCTTCTGTAAGGCAAAAGACACTGTCATTCGAACAAAACGGCAGCCTACAGATTGGGAAAAAATCTTCACCAACCCCACATCTGACAGAGGCCTAATATCCAAAATCTACAAAGAACTCAAGAAATTAAATGCCAAGAAACCAAATAATCCAATCAAAAAAATGGGGGACGGAGCTAAATAGAGAATTCACAAAGGAGGAATCCCTAATGGCCGAGAGACACCTGAAAAAATGCTCAACATCCTTAATCATCAGAGAAATGCAACTCAAGATGACTCTGAGATTCCATCTCACACCTGTCAGAATGGCTAAGATCAAAAGCTCAAATGACAGCACATGCTGGCAAGGGTGTGGAGAAAGGGGAACCCTCTTCCATTGCTGGTGGGAATGCAGGCTTGTGCAACCACTATGGAGGTCAGTATGGCGATATCTTAGAAAACTTGGAATAGCTTTGCCTCAGGCCCCGCCATACCACTTCTGGGTATAAACCCAAATGACTCCTCATGGAATCATAAGGAAGTTTCCTCATCTATGTTCATAGCACCCTTATTTGTAATATCTAGAAACTGGAAACAACCCAGATGTCCCTCAACTGAAGAATGGATTAAAAAACTGTGGTACATCTACACAATGGAATATTACTCAGCTATCAGAAACAATGAAAATATGCAATTTGCAGCCAAATGGATGGAACTAGAGAAGCTCATCCTGAATGAGCTAACCCAGACTCAGGAGGATGCACATGGCATCTATTCACTTATAGTAGGATTTTAGCTAGAACAGAATATATATATACTACAACCAACGCACCAAAGGGAACATGGACATAGACATTTATTTATTTTGTTGGTTTGTTGGTTTATTTTTTAGTTTTCCCTCCCTGGCAATGAGACATTTTTCACTGGTGGTGCTGCCTTGTAGGCCCCCAGTGTATGAGGAGGCTCTTAGCCCTCATATGACTTCTGAACTGGGGCGAGGGACAGTTATGTAGGGACACTCCACTCCAGAGGAGTGGGATAGAAGGGTTAGGGGGTAGAGGGAGGGAGGGCGGGCTGGGAAGGTGGAAAAGAGGACAATATGATGGAAATATAACCTGAAGCAATAAATAAATAAATAAATAAATAAATAAATAAATAAATAAATAAATAAATAAATAAATTTGTTAATAAAAAATATAAAACTTCATGAAGCTTCATCCAAGTTTGAACATGGGACATGAGGTAACCTAAATCTCTGTTCCTGGGCCATGGTCACTCAAAATGTCTCCAAAATAAACTCTGTCTTACTTCCTTTATGATGAGAGCTGTGGTTTTGCATTAACAGGTGTGTACTTCTCTGTGTGCAGCAGACATTATTGGAGTCCCCTCCTGTGAAGACTGGGAGAAGAGGGAAGGTGGTAGCTCATTGCTCCAGCAGAAAATAGGATGAAGCTAGCCAATACTTCAGCATGGGTGGGAGAGAGGCTCACAGGGCCTTGCCCTTCAGGTGAGGAGCTACTGGCAGTTGAAGAGGGAAAGTCGATTTTCTTCAGGGATGTGGTCATTCATGGGTTAGTCATGCTGAAGTGGATGACTTCACACCTGTGTGCACATGGGAAGTGATTGGAAAAATAGTTAGTTAAAAAGAAAGTGTCAGGAAAGGATGGTTAAGGGTGATAGTGTATAAACTGAGCTGGCTTTTGCTTGTACCCTTTCCTCTCCCCATCTCTAGGAGGTTTAGGTGGAAGAGGGGATTGTAGGTCAGACCTAGACAGAGCAAGAGAAGCTCACAGTGAGAGGAAAAACATATGGCTGTAAGCAGTTGAGAGCACTGAGCCATGCCGCTTCCAAGGAATTTGTGAGTGATGAAGAAAGACAAGTTGGGATTAGAAGACATTTGCATGTCCCTGGGCACCTCCCTGCAGGGACGTGACAGAGACTTTGCAGATGCTTCTCCATCACTTCTACTGTTCCTATCTGTGATCTGGTCAAGGAAGGCCACCCTCGAATCTTTTCCATCTTGCTAGAGTTTAAACCATCAAGTTAACACACAACTCTTGAGTGGAACAGATAAGCAGAGTTTGAGATAGAAAACTATAAAATGAAAAATTCGTAGAGTTTCTGAGAGCATGCTGTATTAGAGATTGGCTTGAGCAGCTATCAGGAAAGAGATCATCAAATTCTCCTCTTATGATATCCACATTTTGGAAATGAGGTTTCTTAGGATATTTTTATTGAAAAGTTGGCTTAATTACAAACTTCATTTTGTTCAAATTGGTTTAGCATGAAGGGAGGAATGAGTTCTAGAAAGATTTAGGTTTAGCTCATGTAATTTTAGATTTACAGAGACCTTAGAAATCAAATAACCCAAGATTTCCATTTTATAGTAGCAAGAAAGAAGTCTCAAGAGGTTAAAAGACACTTAGATAAAGGCAAAAATAAAGCATTCATTTATTTTAATATATTTTGTGGTCTGTGGTATTGCAGGCACGTGTGTCAGACTATGGCAGAATTAGAAGAATTTAGGTATTCTTTCCTGTAAGCCACAGACACCTGGTAGATGGCAAAGTTTCCCCTACAGGAAGATTATGACCAATATGTTTTTGATGCATAACCAATTGAAATTCACTCCTCTGGCTATTGGACAAAAAGAAGGAAACCTAAACTAGATTACAGCAATCCAATGCACAGTTCCCCTAGCATGAGTGAACTTACTCTTCATTAAAAATAAAAGTGAGGAAAATACAGGTGATTCCTGTAAGCTTCATTGCTGTATTCAGCAGCTTGTATGACTTCAGAAGCATTGAGTTCCTGAACTATCCACATTCCTGTTGTATTGGCAACAAGTCCAGGAAGAGACAAACTTAGTGATGACAATGTGAATTAGGGACTAAGGGACTCTGGGGTGCTTGTATGCTTAGGGGGAAAGGACACAAACTGAAGGAAAAGTATACAACACATGGTTGAAAAATGATAAGAAAACAGAAGAGGTAACCTGAAGTCTGAACCTTGGTAAAGAATGAGTTTTATTTTGGTAAAGAATAGGAACCTCCTTCTATGGTGTTGAAAGATCTCCAATCTAATGTGATATATAACGTAAACTTGAACATTGAACTTCTGCAGCATAATAAGCGATTAACAGCAAAATATAGAATTTTGTTAAATGTGAACTCAATATGAACACACACGGGGCATTTGTAGAGATCAAACGTGAGGAAGGTGGAGGGACTCTGGCAAGTTCTAAGGTCTTCTCCACACAAGGACAAATCTTTGAGTTTTCATACGAAACACACAGTTTCAAAAATGGGGAAAACATCTCTGGGATAGCAAGGTTCTGGCTTAAGTTCAAATACCAGAGAAGATTGGTGTACAGTAAGCAGTGGGACTTTAGTCAACAAAGAGGGCCAGAGAGGCAAGAGAGTAAGGGAGTTTACATTGCTTGCTTGAAAATTCCTTTGGTGACTGTCCCTTAAGCCTTCTCTGATGGAGAATTCATATAGGGAGGGACATTTGTGATTCCCTGTCTTGTTTGGACAGTGAGGAATTAGTCATAGGGGTCATATGTGCCCCAAGTCTCTCCTCAGAATGAGAGACCTCACAAGAAAGGCCTTGGTGAATGTGTGTGCTTTTTCGTTGATTTTATTTTAGTTCTTTTTTTCTTCTGATAAGATTGCCAGAAGACCTTTAGATTTCAGTAGATGTTATTCCTTCATAGATGCTTTGTGAATTAAACAGGACTTTATATGTATATTTGGTACCTTTGCAACACTGCAAATTGTATCTGTTACCATTTAAAAGAGGGGAGATCTATTTGGCCACACTTTCAGAGGGTTGTTTCCTCATGTGCTTGGGCAAACCATTACTGAAGTAGTAGCATATGGCAGAGGTCAGCTGTTGGCATCTCCCTGGGCAAGAATTGGTGGAAAATAATCAAGCCAGGCTCTACCTTTATTTGCAGAACTTCCCTGAATGATGCCACCATCTGTAGAATAAGCATTCAGGAAAAGAGACCAAGTGATCTGTCACATCTAAACCACAGCAGACATTTTAAAATTGGCATAAGCAATTATATTTAAAGAGTGTCAACAAAATGGTACCAGGTCTATCTGGCCATAGGTCAGATACTCATGTTTCATGTTACTTACGTCATAATTTTGGAATCCATATTCCCACTCCTCTTCAGCAACTTCTAAGGCTTTTCCCTTCATGTCTACCTTTATCCTATATTCTTACAAGAAAAAAAAAGAGTTTGAGCTTATGAGCACACAGAACATAGAAAATGAATGGAACTATAAATATCATTCTTATCCAAGCACAATAAAGCCACAAATGTAACACCATGTTATTGTAAAATAATATTTATGTCATACATGAAGATATTTATCAAGTGTTGTTAGGTTAAAAGTGAGATACAGAATAGTGTATACTATAGTATATAAGTACACTACATTCTTAAAATGTTTTTATTTTTAATTTGACACACATTCTCATATATCTCAGTCTGGCTTTAAACTCAGAGTTTCGCTAAGTGTGACCTTGAGCTTCTGATCCTCCTGCCTCCATCTTCTAAGTGATGGGACTATAGGTGTGCCGTGAGACCCTCAGCTTTTGTGGTTCTGTGGTGCTATGTGGTTCTCCTCCTTCTCCTTTTCTGTTTTTGTTTGTTTAGTGTTTTACTTATTTGTATTAGCATGGAAGCCTATCCCGTAATATAAAAGGGAAATTACCTTGGCCCTCATCTTGATGAGAAAAATATCGTATAGGATTTCAACAGACTAGTTCAGAATTCCAGGAGGTTTTATTTCAAATTTGACAACCTTAGCAGTGATGATGCCATATACATACTTAAATATCAGACTGTCTCTCCCTTTGTAGAGCTCGGTAGCTTCTGTCACTCTGTGTCCCCAAGAAAAAAAAGGCAGATGAGGGCCCACTGACCTCACATTACACTGACCACTGGGAGATAAAGAGATGGGTGGGTGGATTTTCTGTATTTTGTGGAAAACTTTTTTTTTCCTGATTTCTGAAATCTACTACAATTTTGGAATAGAAAGAATGAATACAATTAAATCTCATGGAAGAGAATGTGAAGAAAGAAGTTAGTAAAAAGGTTCTGAGCCTAGACACTATTCAAATAGGGACAAAAACTTGGGGAAGATACCTCAGAAAGAGAAAATGGACTTCTCCCAGGAGTGAGGTGACCTCTTCTCTCCATATCTTTCTCCAAGTTTTTACTCCAGTTTTATTGAGCTCCCCAGGAACAGAGAACCCTTTGTGCTACCTTTCCTTGTACTAGAATATGCACAATTCTTTATCCGATTCCCAGTAAGTACACAGATGTTCTGCTATTCCTTCTAATACTAAAACCTGAGTGGGTCCCCCGAGCCACCATTTCCATGCTGTTCTGCGTGTGTTGTTACCGTAGGTGTGCTTTACAATAGTCACTCTTCTCCCAGGGCATGAAGCAGAACAGGCTTCTTAGAACTGATACTATAGAAATGACACCTCATTGTCCTCACTGTCTCCCAACAATGCCACATACTAAGCATACTACAAACATTTAAAAAAAGAAGCTATTGACCAATAGCTGTTGACTAATAACAATCTAGCATTCTATTTGAGAAGGGACCAGAGAGCCATTCAGACAGAACTTACAAGCATTTAGTCAGGCAGGATCCAACCAGGCATGTGTGTCTAACCTACCTGTTTGGTTCAGTCACAGACTCAATGTCCTAGGGGCCTCTCCATGGCCTGCAGGAAGAGCAGGAGAAAACAAAATGTCACAGGAATAAACCTTCCACTTTCCTAGTTTCTCTCTGATTGACAGAAACAGAGTTATCTTTAGAACATAAGACCATATTAAATTATTTCAGAACTATCTCAGTATCATTAAGCTGGGAAAAGAGCAAATCTTTTTTTCTATTCATATTTCCCTTCAATTCTCAAGGGCCTACTAGGACAGAATCACAGACTAAAAATAGCGTAGACTAACTTAAGCTCAGTTAGGCAGGCTGTTTCTTCTGTTATACATAGCTTGTTTTCCTTTCAAAAATCTAGTTATTCCATTAATGCCATGAAAGCACCTCTGTGGTCTGAGCAAGACAGGCAAGGCTACTGCATGCCTTGAGTCTCTTCTCTTCAGGGCATTCTCGGAACTCTGCTTTCGTTGGGTACATACTGTTTTTTCTCTCTAATCACATGGTGACAAACTCAGCGTTAAGTCCTTTGTCATAGGTCACCTTATGTTGAACATTTCAAAGCTCATTTAATAGAACACATTTGAGTTTTGTTTTTGTTTTCAAATACATGCTTTTACCACCAGTCATGAGATTTTCTTCATTGCTTCACATGCTGCTACTGCTCATTAGTACTTTTTCTGTGGCTAGACTTCTTATTCATTGAATCTTTTAAGTACTTTTTTCAAAATTCCTTCAGTTTCTCCCAAATCTATGTCCATTTTTAATATTTGTTCTTACTTTTTCTAAAAAAAAAAATGGAGACTCGGTGTGTGAATCTCAGAACGTGCACAGTGGAGAGGAAAGCAGTGACCATGTTTCTATCACCTTAAGTACGTGCTGCTGAGCTAACCATTCGGCGAGTTCCAACATCCCTTCCACTGCTCACCTACCCTCCTTTCCATATCCCCAGGTTCTGTGTGCTGCACTCACTAAATGAATAAAGTACGGAGTAATTGAACCAGCAGGATCCAAGGAATGGTTTGAAAGTAGCAAAGAACCATCGAATATTATGTATGCATTAGATAGTATCCAGGCACTGAGTATTTAGTGAAGGATTGGAAAGGGTCCTTCATTCGTGGATCTCATGTTCAGTCAGGAGAGACAGTTAGTGAACAAGTTATCCCTCCATCAAGTGGGAATGCATACAAAAAAGGAAAGCGAGAGACCAGGATAGAGAGCTGTGTCTTGAACTTCTTTGTCAAGGAAACACAATTTATCTTGGATACTTGGGGAAGCCATCTATGATGATCAGTCTAACACTTTAATTTGCTTCAACCTAGACTCATTTGAGAAGGGATCCTCAGTTGAGTAATTGTCTGAATTAGGTTGGCCTGATAGCAGGTCTGTGGGGAGCTTGTTTTGGTTATTAGCTGATGGATAAAGACTCAGACCAGTACGGATGGTACAGTTTTGTGGGCTGGACTCTGAGCTCTATAGCTCTATAGGACATGAGAAAGTAGATGAAGCATAAGCTGCAGAGACAGCAACAGGAGCGCATTCATTTCTCTCTGCCCTTGACTAAGGATGTGATGGAACCAGTCGCTTGAATTCCTGCCTTCATTTCCCATCAACAATGGACAGGAGCTGAAAACTATAAGCTAAACAAGCCCACCTTCCTCTAACGTTCATTTAGGTCATAGTATTTTATCACGGCGACAGAGATGACGGAAGAACAATAAAGTGATTGGATAGCACATACACAGAGACACCATCTACAATGAAGAGCACAACAGATATCCATGGGAATATCCTTCTGGATCTAACATCAGGAAGAATAAAGGCTCTGAAGTGTGAGCCCCCTAGGGATGCTTGAGGAGCAGCCAGAGGGGCGTGGAGATGCATTGCCATGACTTTCTTCAGCCCACTTAAAGAGGACGTTGAAACAGTTCGGAAATCAGCAAGCATAAAGATTTCTTGCACTTGTATATGGTTACTTGACATTGCAAGATGTCAATGTTTAATTGTGATCACTGCAAAAATGCCAACAAACAGTTGTATGAAAAAATAAACACATAAGAATAATTGGAAAACTAGAAAGAAGTATTATGTATGAGACTTGTATCACAAATATATTAAAATAATATTGCTCAATAATTAAAAGTGTAGAATTCACAGATGAATGATTATATCATTTAAGTAAAACAACATATCCTGATATAGTCCTGTTAGTGCTTTGAATTTAACATACGATAAAGTTGGTATCTAAAAACATTGAGATGGGAGTGTAGTTTTTATGAAAACTGCTGGATAAGTGAACAGCTACTTAGAAAAAGAGAACACTCAATTCACATTTCACACCAAACACATCATTAAACTCCCCAAAGAACCACATATGTAGATAAAAAATGAAGTCATGTCCACACTAAGAAATGTAACTTCCCGTGACCTAGGATGTAGAAAAAAGTAATGACACAATACTGGGGCAGGCATGGTAAGATTTAAATAAGTTATACCACCGTCTCTTGACCAGCCAGGGAGCAATCAACGGATAATTGACTAGTGTGATTTAAATAAATTGCATAGTGTCTCTTGGCCTTGTTGGGCAATTGACTAGTAAGATTTAAATAATTTATACCATTGTCTTTGGGCATGCCAAAGTGAAATTACTGGGTAATTGCCTAGTGCTTGCCTCCCATGTGCATGATGCATCTAGTTTCATGAGCTTTATTTGAGAAAATATCCTTCTTGTCTTTAGTTTTCAACAGTTAACTGGGATGTGTCTACGACTGCAAGGCAAATAGAATTGCATACGACTTGCCATCTGTAACAACTCTTAACTCTGGAAAACATACACAACAGCTATTTGAACATGAGTGAAAATGGGCTCACCCTTGACCACATGGGGTAAGTTCATCCTTTTATATCTCTCACCAGTGGACAGAGAAGGGTGGAAGTGTATAGTAGAAATCCATCATCAGTGTGGATTGTTGATGACTGGAGAGTTCAGGGGAGCCCCAGCTTCTGGGAAGTCTGAAAGGAGATCATTAGAGTGAGATGATTCCCAAATTCTGTGAATAAGCTCTGGCATGTCTCTGGCATGCGCTATGCCAGAATGGGGCACACTGAAGTAGCAGTGCCAAATATTGGAAGATAGGATTGAGATCTGAGCTACCACCCAGGAAAAAATAATCGGCAACTTAAGTTCAGCCAAATTCACTGCTTTATAAATAAAAATATTGGGCTTTTCTTGGGTCTCTAAAACAGTACAAGATAATCAAAGGATAAAGGGCAAGGAAATTATGATTTATTTTGAAGGGGAAAAAATCCAACACTGGAGAGGTAGAGACAGCAGGAGCTTTGTGGTTTGCTGGTAGTTGAGGTAAATAGGGAATTTAGTTTTGAGGCAGTGAAGGACCCTGTCTCGAAAACTAAGGCAGAGAGTGACTGAGGGAGACATCCTATGTCAGCCTAGGGAACATGTGCCTGCAAACTCATGTACATACATGCATACAGAAGTGTAGAACACACACACACACACACACACACACACACACACACACA
>CAJQZJ010004767.1:3121706-3134416 GCA_907164525.1 Lophiomys imhausi
CTTTTTTTTTTTTTAGTTTAAGGTATTTCTTTTTTCCCCCCAACAGCTCTCCCTTTCAGTCCAAAAAAATGGTTCTTTTTCTTATAACTATAAATACAATACAAAACAACAGAAATAAATAGGCCACAATTATAAAAGTTATATGGCTTAGCATGCATTCCCAATGTCTAGTCCATATGTATTTGGCACCTGACTTTAACATTCTACTATCTAACCATCTCCATGAGTTTAAAGTTCTATATCTAACTCAGCTTACATACTAACTTGCCTCATAATTTTAAAAATATCTTCTTAGATCCAGACCACCCTCTTGATTCCTAAACAACTCAAAATTTAACTATGAGACTCTAGCTATCTATTCTTCAATCACCTCAGAGACCTGAGATGGTTTCTTACAAGTGACTACGGAAGACACGGATGACTTTGAATTGTCACTGGTTTTCATGTCTGGGCTGTTATGAATGGTACATATATCAATTCAAAAAAGATCCAGGCATGGTGGAATAAACATTTGATCCCAGAGCTTGAAGACAGGCAAGAGGACTGTAAGTTTGAGACCCGCCTGAGTACATGGAAAGAACAGGCCTAGTCTGGGCTCCAGAGTGAGACCCTACTTCAATCAATAAAATGAACAATCAAGCAAATAAATGAATATACAAACATTTAAAAAAGTAGGAAGAACGAAAACCACCATTTTGTAACTGGGTTAATATTACTTAATTTAGGCAAAATCACCAATGAATGCTAAAACTAAAGGGAAGAATTTGCATGAGGGGCATAGACTAAAGCATCATCTCATAAACTGTTTATCAGTCACACATATTGGCGCCTTCACAGTGTTCCATTTTAGCCAAGTAACCAATGCTGATGTTATCAAACACAGAAAAACTGATATCCTATGCTTCCTGGCATGAGTTCTGCATTATCTCCATCCATAATGCAAACCTCAACCTATTGATAAAATTCAAATAAACTCAACTAAAGGGATGTATAAAAGAGTTGACTGGAACCCTTCAAAAGGCCAATGTTTCACTGAAGTAAAACTGGAGCTTCCAGATCAAAGAGAGAGAGATGGAAACTAAAGACAATTTATAAGCCTAGGTTAGTACTGGACCAAAGATTAAGGTAGTTGAGAAGGGAATTATTAGAACATTTTCCAAAATTGTACTGGATACCTGCCGACGAGATAATACAGTGTGTAGTTTTGGTAGTTTTTCCTGATTATTCTCTTTAAAAATTTTATTTGTACTATATGGCTAAAATCCGATTATAAGTGATAGATGCCATGTGCATCCTTCTGAGTCTGGATTAGCTCACTCAGGGTGAGCTTCTCTAGTTCCATCCATTTGGGTGCAAATTGCATGATTTCATTGCCATAGAGTACAGGATAACTACACTACAGCCAATGCACCAAAGGGAACAGGAACATAGACTTTGTTACCTGTCAATGAGACACTTTGCCCTAGTGGTGCTGCCTTGTAGGCCCCCAGTGTATGAGGAGGCTCTTGGCCCTCATATGACTGCTGAACTAGGGAGAGCCACTGATATGTAGGGACACTCCACTCTGGAGGAATGGAATGGAAGGGATACGGGGTAGAGGGTGGGAGGGTGGGACTGGGATGAGTGGAAAGAGGGCACTGTGATGGAGATGTAACCTGAAGTAATAAATAAACATAAAAAATTGTTTATTTTTATTTTATGTATAAGCTATGTCTGCATGCATGTAGGTATACTACATCTATATCTGGTACCAGAAGAGTTCAGAAAAGGGTGTAGGAACTCCTGTCCTGAAGTTACCAACAGCTGTGAGCCTCCGTGTGGGTGCTAGGAACCAAACCCAGATCCTCTGCAAGAGTAGCAAATGTTCTTAATGTCAAGCCAATTCTTGACTATTCTTGTTCTTTGGCAATCAACATTTAAGTTTTTCAGGGCAAAAGACTTGAAATTTTCAGTTCGTTATAAAATGGGTTGGAAAATATCTAATATATTTTTTTGTAGAGGGACAGGTTTAGTATTTATGGTATACAATATAAACAATAGGAAAATTTAGATGAACAGTATGAGATCTTTGTAAATACTTCTGTATATTTGTCTTTGGAATTGTTTCAGAATAGAAATTGGGAAAGAAATATCACATCAAACACCTCCTACCTCTGTTGCAACAGCAGGTTCTTTGAGAACTTGCCCACTTCTCAGAGTCAAATCTATTTGTGATTTTTGATTATCTTATACCAGCGGTATTTGAAACTGTAACAGAGTAGTTGTCAAATTTAAACATTTCAGAGTTAAAAGGCCACTGCTAATTTTACTTAACATAATGATCTTTTGTTCTACTCATTGCCCTGCAGACACATTGGCTTTGTTATCCTTAAGGGCCAGTGTCTTATTCAGTATTCTATTGCTGTGAAGAGAAACCATGACCAAGGCAACTTATAAGAGAAAGCGTTTAATTTGGGGATCATGGTTTTAAAGAGTAGTGGAGTCCATGACCATCATGGTGGGGAGCCTGTCAGTAGTAGGGCAGGGCAGGCATGATATTAGGACAGTATCTGAGGAGCTCACATGTTTCTACCAACCAGGGACCAAGTATTGAAATATGTGGGGGCCACTGTCATTCACACCAACACAGCTAGATATATAAAACTATTTACAAATACCACATTTCAAAAGTCCATTTATCCATAAAGGGGTATCTCATTGATTTCATGACTTGGTTGGCTTAAATAGTGACACAATGAGCTGGGTGTGTGTGAGTCTTTAATATATATGGCCTTCGATGCACCCAGACGTGGTATGGTTAGATTCCTCATTTTTTGAGAGACTGTCATGCTGATTTTCAAGGACTATCTTGCATTGCTGTCAGCAGTGTGCCAGGGTTCCTCTCCCTCTGCTCCTCAACAACAGCTGTTGCTTGTTTTCTTGATAGCAATCTTTGCCACTGAGATGAAATAGAACTTCAGTGTAATTGTGATCCATGTTTCCCTGATGGCTAAGGATGCTACATGTTGTTCTTATGTACCTATTGGCCATTTGTACTTCTGCATTGCAAGACTGTTCAGTTCAATTGCCTAGATTATTATTTCTTTTGATGTTTATGTTTTTGAGATCTTTATATAGTTTAGATATTAATCCCCTGATAGATAATAGTTGGAAAATATACTTTCTTATTCTATAGACTGTCTCTTCACTGTTGGTTGTTTCTTTTGCTGTGCATAAAATGTTTTAATATGGTACAACATGGTTTGCCAACTATTTATTATTTTCTGTGCTATTGGAATCTATCCAGAAAGACATACCTATGTTGTGAAATATTTCTCCCATATTTTTCTCTAGTAGTTTCAAAGTTTCAGGTCTTATATTAAAATCTTTAGTTCCTTGTGTTTGAGAACAAATGATTTTTTTCACACAAATATCATTTTGACAACCTTTATAACAATATTGTTACATTTATATTTATATTTGGGTTCTGTAATCAGAAATGAGTCTTTCACACATTGTTTATAGTTGGACTTATAAATAAGTATATTATTCTCTGACATCATGCAGTAGGATGAGACATGTGAAGAAAACAGAATATAACATGTATTAAACTAAACTAGAAGTAGAAAGTAGTAAACTAAACTAAAATAGAAGTAAAAGATCTATCTACCTACCTATCATCCGTCTATCTTAACAATTGCTCAAGTAATATAACATTATACTTTGCTGCATATTTTAACATGGATTTCATTGACTTATGCATTATTGTATATGCATGTGTACATGAGTGAAAATGCCTATAGAGGACAGAAGGTTTTAGATCCCCCAGAACTGGAGTTACAGTGGTTGTGAGCTGCCCCAAGTAGGTTGGAAACCAATCTTGGATTTGCTGGAAGAGCAGCAAGCAGTCTCTACCCTGAACCACCTCTCCAGCCCATGTAACATCAATTTTTGTAAAATCAATCACATAGTGCAGATATGTGTACAGAGGTAAAGTTCCTTCTCAAGACATGTAGCTCACATTCACCCTCATGGTTCAGAATTAACAACCTAAGCACACTACATACAGCTACATGATTGAATTAAAATGTTCAGCTCTGTGAGAACTGTTCTTCTCTCAAACTCTAAATTTTAATCTTGAGAGCTATTTCTGTTCCCACCTTCCTCCTTCTTCCAGATCTCAGTATTCCACACTTGATTCAGGAGCATTTGGTCGGGAAGGTATCTTCTCTTGTTCCCTCCTGACTTAACTGTGAAAACACTACTACATACATGACGACAGAAAGTGGGACTTTAGAGACAGGGTTGCACTCAGAAATTATGTCTCTTTACAGATTAACAACCCATGACATAGAGAGATCAAATGGTATCTCATATCGCCCAGTTTAGTGAGGTTTAGTAATGTCCATGGCGTGGAGCTCTATTACCAGCACTAGAGGGACTGTGGCAGGAGAATTGTGAATTTGAGTTCATTCTGAGCTCATCCTACACCCCCATATCCCCACAAAAAGAACAAATAAATTTAAGCTCGCGTACTTCCTGTTTGCCTGTCTGTGTCAGTCACACTTTGTGTTGTTGGGATGAAATATGCAAACAACTAAAGGGGAGGAAAGTTTTCTTTCTGACCACAGTGCTATTGGTGCCAATCTATCTGTCAAGGCTGCTTCTGACGTTTCCACGCCTGTGATGAGGCACCAGAACATTGTGGCCATGAAAACATGTGGCAGGGACTGCTTAGCTCATGGCAAACTAAAAGAGCAGACAGATAGGATTGTTATTGGAGAGTATGCAGCTCCCCAAAGACGCTCAGTGACCTACTCCCCAATCAGGCTCCTTCTCTGATGTTTCACTTCTTCCCAATAATGCCACCACAGTTTGAGTCCATTGATGATTAATCTACTGAGTAGGTCAGGGTCCCTAGGATACAGTCATGTCCCCCAGAGCCAGTCAGATGACCACAATGATCCCAATATTTAAGCTTGTGGGGATATTTCATACTAAAACATCACATGGTCTTTTATTTCATCATAAAAGCCTCTCAGAATCCTGGATTCATTTATATACCCTATCCTCCTACCACAGAAATGCCCTTGTGTTGGTCTAGTGATGACTATATTTCAAATAAGAGAAAAAAATTGTATCTTGTTCTACCACATGATAAATTAATGTCACAGTATAAATGTAAAAACTTTTTTCAGTGTGAAGATTGTTATGTGCGAATGAAAAACAGTGTTGAGAAAAAGCAAAAACAGCTCAACTAACTGAAACAACAAAACACATTACAAATTCCCTGGGGATTCTTTTAAAGCAAAAACCTAACCCTTCTACTACCAACATGGGTTTTTCTAATGTTGCTTCAGATGGGTCCTTCAACATGAGGTCCTGGGCCCTGTGAGAAAGCAAGCTGAGCAAGCTATGAAAGGCAGGTCACAAGCAGCATTCCTCCACAGACTGGCTCAGTTTCTGCCTGACTTATCTCAATGATGGACTGGTGTAGAGTAGGTTATCTTCCCCCCTCTCCAAGTCATGCTGTTTATTTCAGCAACAGAACAAACTGGAATAGCCACAAATCAACAAATTTCAAGCAGAATCTTTTTTGCTGGGTATAATCCCCACGAATTAGTAAGAATTTTAAATCATGGTTTCACATACTGAGAGCTTTAAAGGAAACTCTTAGAAGCAGCCAGCTTCAGGTTAGGTTTTCAGGGTAAATATGGGGGGAAGAATCTTTTACGTACTTTATACCTCAGCCACTGGCCTGCTCCTTAGATCCCTGTGATGTGTTGGTCAGCTTCCTATCAATGTAACAAAACACTGGAGAGAAACACCTGAACAGGGCGAAGACTCCCATCTCAGAGGTTTCAGTCCATGCTCATTTGGCTTCATGTTTCTCTGCCTGTAGTGAAGAAAAAACCGCTTACATCATTGTGGCCAGGAAGAAGAAAGAGCAAGGAGGGGAGAGAAAAGAGTAAGGGGCAAGATTAACCTCAATGGCATGCCTCCTGTGCTTCATTTCTCTTAACTCCAGTCCACTTGTAAGTTATCAATACTTACCTGTAACCCCTTCAAATTATAAGTCTATCAGTGGTCACACACAAAGGAGTTCAGGGCCTCATCATCCAATCACATCCCAAAGCCCTACCTGTGAACATTGCATTGAGTATGAAGCCTTGAAAAAATATTGGTGTGTGTGTGTGTGTGTGTGTGTGTGTGTGTGTGTTTTATGTGCATGCATGTTTGTACAGCACCCACAGAAGCCAGAAGAAGGCATTGAATCCCCTGTAGCTAGAGTTAGAGGCAGTTGTGAGCAGACTAATGTGGGTGCTAGGAACTGAACTCTGGTCTTCCTGAAGAACACCATGTTCTCTTAACCACTGAGTCATTTCTCTAACTCCAGGTACCAAGACTTCTAGCATATGAGCCTTCTATAGATGATGTTTTATACCCAAAGGATATTTGCCTCACACAAAGCTGGGTCCTCAGAATCTGTCCTTTTCTCCCTCTCCCCTTAGTGTTTGGCAAAGTTAGTATTTATTGATTTGTAACCTCTTCTGGTCCCCTCCACCTTTCATGGTGGTTGTGGTTGACATTGCTGTGACTCCCAACCCCCATTTCACTATCTCCTTGGTTCTGGGAAGCAGAACTTGCTCTTCAGCCCAGGTGCAGTTCCCATCTGTCGATTTTATGACTGGCTTCTTGCCATGTGTGTTGTATATCAATTAGCAACTTCTATGAGAGCCTCTTATAGTCATCTTCCAGGGACCACCACATCAACCTGATTTATTCCTGTGAATTTTACTTGCTCTTAATTAATATTTTTTTTGAGGTAGAGTGTGACTCTCTATCCCAGGCTGGATTGGAACTCATATATAGTCTTTCCAGTCTTTTGCCTCAGGTTTCAAAGAGCAGGGTCTACAGGTGAGAGTTAGATACACTCTGCTGTTTGCTCTCCTGAGAGCACTGTGAGGACAGATAGAGCCTTAACTATTCATTGCCCATGAATTTTAAAATAGTAGTTGGCATCATTACACACTTGTTCTTCATTACATGCTGTTGAAGGAATGAATGGATTCTCAGCTAACTTTTCTTAAATGAACTGCTACAAACACTGATTCACTGTGTGTGTGTGTGTGGTGAGGGAAGGGCACGGGGCATTTGAATGCCCATGTGGAGTCAGAAATCAATTTAAGTTTTCTTCCTCTGTCAGTTCTCCACTTGATGTTTAGAGGCAGGGTTCTCTGATCCTGGAGCTTGTTGTTTTGGCTAGATTAGCTGTCCAGTCAGCCTCACAGACCCTGTTACTGCTTCCGGAGAGCTGCAGTTGGAAATGCCCTTCACTATGGAGGACTGTACATGAATGCTGGACACCCCAACTCACATCCCCATACTTTTGAAGCAAGCACGTTAACCACTGAGAGAATTCTTATCCGTTCTTACTGAAGTTTTAATTTGGTTAGATGTGTGCCAGTTAATCAGCCTTTTAAAAACAAGACATAGAAGCAGTTAGGACATTGGAGAAAACACACCAGGCAGAACAATTCAGGAGTTCGAATGAATTAGGAAACATTTTCCCTAACGCAAGCAGGCACCATCGGAAAATGCCCGTTTTCTCGTTGGTTTTCTCAGGGACCAGGAACATTCCGCGGTCAGAGGGTGAGAGCGCAGATGGTTCTTCATTTTTAAAGTGGAGTACGAAATTACTTTGAGAATGGGAGAGAAAACATCCCAAGAAAACGAAGGCGCTGTGAAAGGAGAGAATCCCGTCTTCTGAGTGTTACTTAAGAGAAACTTCCTAGAAAGCCCTCCCTTGGCATTAATAAACCTACTTGGGGAGCAGTTAGCCCTCCCAACCCCAAATAAAAAGCAATACCTGGCTCCCCCTAGTTTAGGTTTACTCTGTCCCTGCAAGTTGTGGTTTCCAGACAGGGGTTGGCGGATTTCTGGACGGTCCTTTCGATCCCTTTAAAGGTGGGGATCATGACGGAGGATGCGGGGGAAGAAGGCGGGAGGCGAGGGCTGGAGAGTCGCGGTTGACATAGTAACTCTCCAGCTGCTCTCCCCGGCGGCTGCCACTGAGGCCCCGCCTGTGTCCTCTGCCTGGGAGCCCGGGGGCCGCCTGTCTGCGCCTGGCGGTTGTTCCCCAACCCGTTAAGTAGTGACTTCCACCCTGGCGGGCTAGGAAGCCACTGGCAGAACCCAGCCAGCCAGGCATCTGCATCTTTCCCCTCATCTTCCTCTCCCGGGCGCCTCTTTGCTCTGGGCCAGTTCGGTAGGTGACGGCGGCCGCCCCTGCTCCCCAGGTCCCCATTCACGACAGCGGCGGTGCAGGTCAGCCCGGCGGCGCTGTGCCATGAGCCAGAGCCCCGGGTTCGTGACCCGGAGGGGCTGCTCTCCTCTGGCTGCCCCTGGAGCCGGCGCGCGGCGCAACGAAAGCCAGGACTATCTGCTGATGGACGAGCTGGGAGACGACGGCTGGCCGCAGCTTCCGCTGCCGCCCTATGGCTACTACCCCAGCCTGTAAGTACGAGTGCGGGAGTGAGTATCACCAACGGTGTCTCTCCAGACGCCCGGACAAGCCAGGGGTGCGAGCGAGCGCGCGTGAGACTGGGCTGGCTGCGGGTGAGCACTCGAGGGGTGCGCTCACCCTCAGAGTGAACCCGCGCGTGGTTCCCTCCCCACCACAGGTGGTAGGATGCCAGGTCACCATAGGGGACGGGATGCTTGCTTGGTCACCGCAGGGGACCCTACGCTTGGTCAATTTTTAGAGCCCCTGCCGTTCAACAGGCACGATCTGAACTCGGAATGAGTTCGAGTTTTCTCCCCAGTGACTCAGTCTGTGTGAGAGAGATGACGGGAACTCTAAGGGTCTGTGAAGGCACTTTGAGACAGAAACCCACCATAGTGCTCTCTTCCAGCTCTGTCATAGTCCTCTGGTCCTTGCGCAAGGATTACTTGGGAAGAAAAGGGACAACCTCCTTCTTATCCTGGGGGGAAGGGAATAGACCCTTTCAGGGTTTTTTTTTTTTTTTTTTAAATCGGTGTCAGGACAGAAAAACTCTCAATAAACAGGAGCCTTTATTTAAAAAAACTGGACTGGTGGTGGGGAGGGACAGTGGTGGTGGAGAGGGACAGTGGACAACAAATAATAGAATGGAGAAACAGTCTCCCTTTCTCCCTTACCCCCCAGCAGGCTGTGACCACATGTGCAGCAGGCAGATAGTATTTCCGGTCTTAACACCTTTGCTTAATCTTTGCTTGACTGAGTACCCACGTTTCCTGGCTTGTCACAGCCATCAGCAAGCTTTTTCGTAGGAAAGCCCTTCTGGGTTTGTTTAGCTCTTCTAGTGTGTGGAGGGAAGGTTCTATCCAACTCCGCCCCTCCCCCCCACGTGTGGAGGGGGGACACCTGGCAGACCCTCCTGAGACAGTTGGCTTTTGGGGCAGTGATCAGGGCTGAAAGAGTCAGAGCCTGCTGTGGTTTATTTTCCTGGTGGGAACTGAGCCCCCAGGAAATGGGGCATCTACATTTTTTTCGTCAGTATGAAAAAAAAGTTGGAAGTGGTTCCATTCATCTGAGCTGCGCAAGCCAAATGCATCTACTATAATCTACCTTTTCATTTCTGGAAAATTAAGACATAATTCAGACAACATAAAATTCGCCTCTTAAGTTGCACAGTACAGTAATGGACGTGTAACAGTCATTACATTTTGTAGCCACCATCAATAGCTAATTTCAGGACATTTTTGACAATGTTATATTTGCCGTCCAATTAGCAATCTCTCTCCTTCTCCCTCTGCCTCCCTCTGTGTGTGTGTGTGTGTGTGTGTGTGTGTGTGTGTGTGTGTGTGCTATGTACTGTGTGGGGATGTGCTTGCCCATGTGTTGGTGTGGAGAGGCCAGAGATGGACATAGGATATCTTCCTCTACAGTTCTCACTTTTTTGGGGGGACAAGGTCTCTCACTGACCTGGAGCTCATCTTTTCTCTTAGACTGGCAGACATACGCCATTTAACCAGGTTTTTACCTGGGCGCTGAATCTGAACTTGGGTCCTCATGCCTGTGTAATACAAAGTTTTACCCACTGAGCCCTCTTCCAGCCCTGAAGTTCTGTCTCCTAGGATAGACTTAGACTTCTCAAACTTTGATGGACATATGACCACCTGGAGGTGATGTTGTATCTGCTTGTGGACAGAGTACATGCTGAAGAAGATACACGCAAGAAAAATTGATGACAGAAAAATGAGTTGATCCTGACATTCTGAACATAGCTATTTGCAAATTTGCTATGAAGCCAGAGCAGGTGATGCACATCTATGATCTTAGCTATGTAGGAGGCTTCAAGCTTGAGGACAGTCTGGGCAGCATAGGGAGGCCTTGTCTTTGCATTGAGTTTCACTAAGTTCTCATGACATTTAGCAACGTTACCTATTGGCTAAATTAAGTGATTTAGTAGCTATATGGCTTTTCAAAAAATTAGATGGTCTCATTAACGAAACATTTTTGTACTACAATATCTATTCTAATTTATTTCTTTGTCTTTAGGAAAAGAATTTGCTTTAAATACTTGTGGATCTATTATCAGCAGTGAGATTAAGTAAAGGAAGAATTTCAACTTGCCTGAACACATTTCATAATGTCTTCAAATGTGATTTACTATCTAAATCATGAATTTCTTTAAATTACTATTATACATACTAATTTATATAGAATATATATTTAATAATCATATATTTAGAGAAGTTCTCTAAATATGCTATTTAGAGCAAAAGTACTTTCTCCTTCAGTTCAGGAATCTCAGACCACTCTTCATGAGGACAGATAAGAAGCAGTATACAGAAAGATATTGCATGTGGTGCATGATGGGCCGGCCCCACTGGTTGAGTCATGCTGAGAGTGAACCATACACCAGAATTAAAGTTTTTCTCCTCAAAACCTATTATTTCCCAATGAGCTCAGGGTTATTTTTTTCATCCACTGTGTTCTCTGACAAAATTTTTAGATTTTATAGTTGAATGAAAATATAACTGGAAAAGTTTAACCAGTAAACACTAGTACTTCCACATCTAAAATGCAGGAGAAAATGCTAAGAAAAATTACTTTCCTTTGGCAGAGACTACAAATGAACACTTGACAGACTTGTAAACTTTTTTTCAAAGTGGGATGTGTGTGCTTCTGGAATTGTGGCAATCACTGGTGCACCTCAGGTACGGGGTGGGGTGGCTCTGCTCCCAAATCATTGAGATTTCCCTGTAAGATGCCAGAGGTGTGGAAGTGGCCATTCTTGTGTTATGAATTCACCCACTCTCACTAAGGAATTTTCTTTCACATTTCTCTTCTTAAGAAGAAATGTTTTCATATGTAGTTTTGGAGTTTAACTACTGAGGGTTGTGAGAAATTATCTTGTGGAAGATCAACGGCCGCACATTCTCAGGCCTTGTAAGTACAAATGTTAATATTTTAAAGGTGGTGATTTTGAAAGAAAGACTCACAGGTTCTTTATTTTTCTAACTTCCAGCTAGAAATAAGATGCTATATTCTATGAAAATCAGTTTTGAATGATGGATAACAAAAAAGTTTCATGTCCTGCCAAGACCCCAGAAGTTTCTGTTTAAAGATGTATCTCTAGTCTAGACTCTTAGATGAGGTCTAGAATCTCAGACATGTACACATATGTTGAGGGTTTCCAAAGCAGCAGAGACTAGTTGATTTAGCTCAGTTGGCCATTGAGTTATAAATGATTGAGTCGTTACTTATTACTATTCAGATTGTGAATAATGACATGGTAAGAGAAACTAAAGCTGTGGGCAATCCCATAAAGTAGGTTTAAAGCAACAACAAAACCTGTGGTAGCACAGGGTGCTGTGACTCAGTGGGTAAGGGCCCTTGTTGCCTCCTGAGTTTTATCCCTAGGATCTGCACCTTGGAAAGGGAGAACCAACTCTGGTAAAATAACCTCTGCCTTCTGCATGTGTGCTGTGCAGAGTGTGCACACCCAATAAATAAATGGGAAAAACACCCTATGGTAACAAGGCACACCATAATAATATACTTTAAAATATTTTGAAACATTACTAGTTTGGCAGGCTGGGGATAGATATAGCTCCATGGTAAGATGCTTGTCAACATGCCCAAGGTTCTGGATTTGACCAAAAAGCACCACAAAACAAAACAATGGCATTACTGAAATTTCTACAAAAATGATAAGGGATTGCTATGTGTCAGGAACAAGAAGGAATAGTCCTGTCCATGTTGACTGCTTAGGAGATTCATCCAAGAGCAAACAGCTAAAAATAGGCTCACTACAGCCAGACCAAGCACACGAGGAAACAGTTAACTTGGAGAGAGTAAAGCTAGCATCAGAGTCCAGTACACAGCAAGCAGATAACGACTGTGTTAGTCCTTAGGAACTTAAGATAACAGCACAACCAGAAGAAAGGGATAGAGTTGGTATGTATATTACAATATAAGGGATAGAGTTGGTATAATATCAAAATATAAAAACATAAAACCTTAAGGAAAGAAGGAGACTCAGAAAATGACAGATGGAACATCTACAAAAAAAAGAATGCAGTTCCAATTTAAAATGTTTTTTCAAAATTATTGATTTATTATGTTTTTGCATATGTGTGTGAGAATACACTCATAAAACCAAATAATGCAATTTTTAATCTTGATTACAAGTGTGTGTGTGTGTGTGTGTGTGTGTGTGTGTGTGTGTGTGTGTGTGTGT
>CAJQZJ010004767.1:3134426-3245322 GCA_907164525.1 Lophiomys imhausi
TGTGTGTGTGTGTGTGTGTGTGTGTGTGTGTGTGTGTGTGTGTGTGTAGATCAGAGGGATCATTGGCTGGAGTTGGTTCTTGCCTTCCACCATGTGGGTCCCAGGGGTTGCATTCAAGTCGTCAGGCTTCACAGTCTTAGCCCACAGAGCTATCTCACTCCCTTTGCACCCCCAAATCATGTAATAATTGATGAAAAAAAACACTAAGTGGAAGAACTATAGTGCAGATTACCCATAATATAACTGAATCTAGTATTCAAAATTAAGAGACAGAAATAAATAGAAAAAAATAGACATTATTAAGAGTCATAGAACAAGAAGGTAGAAGTTCCAGAACAAAAAAAAAAAATAATGAGAACAAGGAAGCGCCAACATTTGAATGCATAATGGTAATGACTTCCAGAAATGACAAATTTGTACAATATTAGCATGGTACATAAAGCCAGACAAATTAAATTTGTCATTTCAATTGTTGAATGCCCACAAAAGACAAAAGGAAATTAAAATTAAAAGTTAACTAAAAAGCAAGAATTTGAAGTGAGTTTAAATTTTAAAATATTTACAGTGGAAATTCTCCCATTAGGTATTTTGATCCATATGTGATGGCTTATGAGAGCTATGGTTTTGTTTTGTTTTTACACATAAAAGACCTCATTTGCACAAATGTTTTATGCAGTCAATGTTCAGCAAAAATCCAAAGAGATTCTGTAGTGTGTGTGTGCTCACGTTTGTATGTGTGTGCTCACATGTGTATGTGTGTGCTCACATGTGTGTGTGTGTGTGTGTGTGTGTGTGTGTGTGTGTGCGTGTGTGTATTCATGGTGACTGCACATGACTGCAGATTTGTGCCCCTATTAGTGCATGTGGAGGACAGGGCAGCACCTGAGTGTCTTTTTTCTATGGTTCTTTGTCTTACTGCCTCTTACAGTGAGACAGGGCCTCTCAGTGACCCATATGGTTATTTTTCAGCTAGCCTGGTTGGCTTGTGAGTGAGCTTGTGGGATCAGCCTGTCTGTCTCTTGATGCTGGCCTTCCAGGTTCATGAAACAATACCTGAATATTTTTCCCCCTTGGATTCTGGAGATTTGAACTTAGATCCTCGTGTTTGCAGAACAAACACTCTCATCTCTTCAACCCCTAAAGATGTTTTAAATTCCATTTTCCATTTCCTATTAGGGAGACAGAATTTCACTAGGTTGTCCAGACTAACATTGAACTCATGAACTCATGATGTAGTGTGGGTTGAACTACTCCTTGCTTCAACCTGCTGAGTGCTGAAATTATGGGAGTATACCACCACACCTCACTGAAAATACAATTCTTGGAGAAAAAACTCAATGGAACAATTAAAAATACAACTTAAGTATAGAATAACTGATAACACGCCAAATGCAGGGATATAAAGAAATATTGATGAATATCAACCATTATTTAAGGTGAAAATTATACATTCTGAAGCTGCATCTCACGGGACAAGCAGGTGTGAAAATTGCTGTTGGTTTTGGTTTCCTAGCTTCATTTAGGAATCAGTACCTCCCCCACCCATTTGTAGTGCAGGAGCATGTCACTCTTGACCTCATGGAGAGTGCTTTGCAGGACAGACACACCTGTTTCCTTTCAAAATTTCCCAAGGCTTTAAGTCATTAGTTACCAGTGGGAAGCACTGGTGGTCATGAAGCCCATCTTTAGGGAGCCAACTTTGTGAGACAGATGATCCAAAGACGTACTTAAACGTCTACACTCATTGTATGTAGAGTGCTGCTTACTTGTAAGGAAACAGGGCACCATTTTTTCTCCACACACTCATGTTCCCTGGGTCAATAGAAGTAACTTCCAAGGGCAATTTGTCTTTTAGAGAGTAAAAATCATAGAAAAAGGACATTTTGTTGAGTCCACTCTTTTTTTCCTTCTCTGTTTCATAAAGACATTGGATATAATTAGATCCAGTGAGTTAAATTACCATTTGTGGTTGCTCTTTGGTTAGGAGTGTCTGCTGGTTTCACTAAGTGGAGTCTTCATTTATGCACCATGTTTCAGTTAAACTCTGGCATTTAAAATTTGGTTTGCTTTTCAAGACTCTAAGCCACTGGAGTTGACTGAGTCACAGTTCTTACACAAACAAGTGTTACAGCAGTCCCATAACACATGGCTGTGATATAACTGGCCTCCAATACAGCTAACTGAGGCTTCAGGAAGAGGAAAAAAACACTAAGAAAAATTATATACAATACAATGTAAGTTTCTGTTTCTGCAGACAACTAAAGCAAAATATTTACATGTATCTGGGGGTCTAACATTTTTGGGATAACTACTCTGTAGTAAGTCTTTGTCTAGTTGTACAAATCTGGTTGAGTTTTGAAGCAGGCACTGACTATTGTTAATGTTTGTTTTTACAAATAATGATGCAGAAATTTGCAGATGTTAAGGATGGGGCAGGAAGTTACGAAGCTGGTAACTTTTCACACAAGCCCAACCCAGCACATCTCAGAAGTTCATGTGGAGCTCACACTCAAAAGGGCTGGCAAGTCCTCTCCCCTCTCAGCATCCCACATAGTCATGTTTGCACCCACACAGAGGGATCAGCACAACATTGTCCCTCCCTTCTGGCTCCTTCCACTTGCCATAGGTAATTTGGAGAGTCACATGATGGCTCTGATATACTAAGCCAAGATCCACGTGCCATGCTCGTTATATACAAGCTATCCCCAGGTGACAAGAGAAAGCAGGAGGAAAAAGATCATGAATCTACATGGCACTAGGCATCTTTGGCTATGGCTTTCTCTTTCTATTAAAGGATTCTCCATCTTTGGAGGTCAGGGTGAACCTGGGTACTCCAGTCCTTTGATAGACTTCTGAATTCATTAATTCATCTCTGTTGGCCTGATATGATTACACTCAGTAAGGAGAATTTACAAATTTATTGTGGACTTTTCTGTGCTTCATAGATATTAAGCCATTTGAACTGACTATGAATTGTGAGGTGAAAGCATTCAACATTTTTATTTTACTGATAAGAAAAAAACCCACAGGTAAGAAGTTGATGGACATGCCTGATGTTACACAGCTTAAAGGAAGAACCAAAGACTCTTTCATTAGTTCCATCAACAGAGAAATGAAGGTTTGAAAGATTGCCAGTCTCTTTCACCAAGGAAGATGACAGTACCAAAATGAATGTCCTGTAGATGACTTGCATATTTAAGCAAAGATTCATGAACTGATGATGATTCTTTAAAGATTACAGACATTGTATATAAACTATATATATATATGTGTGTGTGTGTATGTATATATATATATATATGTAGTTTAAATAAAAATTTCTCATCGAGGCTGAAACACTCCTTCTAAGAACCAAGGATACCTAATAATTATGCACCAAAACCAGGCATGAGAAGCCCTCTTTCAAGTCAGGGTTGTTGAAGAAACTCCCCAAACACACAGGGTATGTGTTTTACTTTTGCCCTTGTTTGCCAGGTGGAAGATAAGTTCCTATTTAGGAAGACACCATTCACTTCAGACACAGTGTCCAGAGGTTTCTGAGCTGGAACTGACTTGAATGCCTACTCCCTGAAGGCTAACTCTCATGATATCAGAAAGTGCCATGTAGCTATGATGCTCACGTAACACAACAATGGAAAGTATAGTATGATAATCCTAACAGTGCAATAGTGGTATTCTTACCTAGGAGGTAATCAACAACCCTCTAATTGAATTTAAGAGCCATTCGATAACAGGGAAATCATGCCTGGTCCCAGAAAAGCCAATGACCCATTAGTGAAGTCATGGATCTTAGAGGAGAACCTAAAACCATGACTTTATTAAATCAACATAATCCCTGGCTACACTAATGAGTCCTCATCTTCATCAAGAAAATTTCTCTTTGCAACAGAGACCATTAAAAAAAGTCTACAACCAATAAGATTACAGAGTTGTGAAACTTCGTTTCAATGGGGACATCTACAAAATGCTCCTATATAAGGTTCAGGGAAAATTGCGTAAGAGGACCAAGAAGTGTCCTGTGAAACTGTGTCTCTTAATGATGTCAGAAGTTACACCTGTAAAGTCTCACCAACATGACTTCCCAAACATGAACTGAACAAGGACAACAAGAGACATGCCAGAGAGGACCGGGAAAGGGCACAAGGCCTCAACCCTACACAAAGAACTACAGGCTCCCAAAGAATACCAGGATTGGCAGGAATAGTCTTCCCCAGGGAAGAGAGCACCAATTGGTTATCCAATACCAAACGCTCAGCCTTGAGAACATATGTACAAGAAGTGTTACATGGATGGAGCAGGTTATATTTAGTTATATACTTATATGCATACAATAACAATGAAAAAGACAGGCTATGGATTTGAAAGAGAGCAAGGATGTGTATATGGGAGGGTTTGTGAGGGGAAAAGGAAAAGGGAGAAATAAAGTATTTATGTTATAGTCTTTAAAAAACAAAAGGAAAATAAAAAAGAAATTATGGCCATAAAGTACTCTTTTTCTAAAATGTGTATAAAATTTCTCCCAGGTAGCCACACAGTTTGTGCTAGAGAAACAGACTTGAATGACAGTATGAGGTGCTGGAGAGATGGTGACAGCTGAGAGCTCATGCAGGTTTTTAGAGGAGAGGACCAGAGTTTAGTTCCCAGCCTCTAGGCTGGGTGGCTAGAACTCAATCTCCAAGGGATCTGTTGCCCTCTTCTGGTCTTCACGGCACCTACACTCACCTGGGTACATACCTACCCCCCTAAAATTAAAAATAAAGTGAATCTTTAAAAGTAAACCACTATGAAACTAGAGTTCATTGTAGGATTTATATAGTTTAATTTTGTTAAGATATATTTTGATATTGATTTATTATGATAATTTTTTCATATGATATATTTTGATTATACTTTTTCCTTTCTCCCAGCTCCTGCCAGTTTCTCCCCACTCAACTTTATGTTTTTTTCTTGCTCTCAAAACAAGCAAAACAAACAAGAACAACAACAAAATCAACCACAGCAAACAACAAAAACAAAGTAAAAGAAGTCAGGAGACAAAAACCAAAACAGAACCAAGTAATCAGCCAACTGATCAACTGAACAACCAAACAAAAACCCAATACGGATTTGCTTACTTTTAAAAAGCATTTGCCATGTGCATCTTTCTGAGTCTGGGTTAGCTCTCTCAGGATGAACTTTTCTATTTCCATCCATTTGGCTGCAAATTGCATGATTTCCTTGTTTCTGATAGCTGAGTAGTATCCCATTGTGTAAATGTACCACAATTTTTTTTTTATCCATTTGTCATTTGAGGGACATCTGGCTGTTTCCAGTTTCTAGCTATTACAAATAAGGCTACTATGAACATAGATGAGGCTATGTCCTTGTGGTTTGGTGAGGAATCATTTGGGTGGATACCCAGAAGTGGTATGGCAGGGTTTTGAGGTAGGGCTATTCCAAGAGACTCAGAAAGATGCACATGGGATCTACTCACTTATAATTGGATTTTAGCCATATAGTACATATAGTACAGGATAACTATCCTGCAGCCAATACACCATAAAGATCAGGAACATAGACTTTGTTACCTATCAATGGGACAATTTGCCCTAGGGGTGCTACCGTGTAGGCCCCCAGTGCAACAGGAAGCTCTTAGCCCTCATATGACTGTTGAACTGGGGTGGGGGACTGATAGGTAGACACTCCACTCCCGAGAAGTAGGACAGAAGGAAGAGGGGGTAGAGGATGGTAGAGTGGGATTGGGAGGGGTGGAATGAGGACATTGTGATGGAGATATAACCTGAAGTAATAAATAAACATTTAAAAATATTAACAAATACAAAAAAAGCATTTGCATAGTACTCAGAGGAATGTACTGCAGGAAATCAACTGAGTTGATGGTCATGTCAGGACTGATTGCCTATTCAGGGTGGATTCACGTTTCCATTACAGAAGCTCTGACTGGAGTACAAGGAGCATCTTGTCCTGCCCTGATGAGCAGTACAAACAAACCCTCATGCTAAACTAGGAGAGGCTCTTCTTGGGACTTGCTAACAAAATGAACTTTTAAATTATCAAAATTACCATAAGAATTGGAAATGAGGTGATTTCTAAGGGTGGTTTAGAAGTTCTTTCAGGGAGTTAAATTACTACAAATAAAATACACCCCTGTTATTGTGATATTAGCGTTCTCAAAGCAGAGGTTTGCAGGAGAAGATTGAAGAGCAGCAGGGCAGCTGTGCAGGTCTAGTCTCTGGGTGGTGTGAAAACTCCTGCACTTACATAGTGCTGTGAGAGGGTCTTCTCCAGGGCCCCTCACTTGCATTTAGAGCAGGTCACTACCCCAAGCTAAAAAATTAATTAATTTATTTATTTCAATAGTTGTTTAAATTCTTTAGATTCAACAGGCTCTGTCTTTGAAAACCACAAACACCACATCTCATTAACTCTAAGCAGCTATAACTTTTAGCCTCAAGAAACCATAGTTCAGATTTTATTTCATATCTGTTGAAATGGTTTTTGTGCCAAGATTTATATAGACATGGCTTGTATATAACTTAGGAACACATAAAAAGGGCATATAAATAAAATAAGTTTTTTACCAGATCACATACCCTTTATATTCAAGGAGTGACCCTCTTGAGTCCCATTTTAACTAAGAATATTCAATGACCTTCTTTTCTACAGAGTACTGTCCTAACCAGCAAAGATAATACTGGCAGAGAAGCAGTTTTAAGATTTATTTTTTTACTTATTGTTATTATTATTATTATTTGTGTGTGTGTGTGTGTGTGTGTGTGTGGCGTGGGTGAAGATGTGAGTGAAGACTGTAAGAGGGTGTCAGATATCCCTGCAGCTGGAGTTGCAGGCTGTTGTGGTCTGCCTGATGTGGACGCTTAGATCCAAACTCATGTCCTCCAGAAAAGCAGCAAGTACTCTTAGCCATTGAGCCATCTCTCCAGCTCCTAGAATAGATGTTTTTTAAAGAATTCAAATAATGCAATTGATTGGTTCTATGCAATTAAACTGACTTCATAATTATAGTAATGAACCCGATTCACTGCTGTTCCTTATGGACTCCCCACAGACCCTGACACACACCCAAACACACATTTATTTGTTTCTTATGCTTGAAAAGAATATTTCACACTGTTTCTAGGATTTATTTTTGGACAGCTATCCCCCACACTGGACCCTTGGAGGCTATTACCTTTAATGTTCCTACATGCACTGCTGATTAAAACTATGGCATGGCTATGATTTACACCCAACAGAGCTGTAGCACAAAGGCTTACATTATAAGACATATGTACACTTTTAGGGTTGTTAATATAGGAGAAACGAGGGGCTCATCACTGGGAGAAGCCAACTCTCCCAGCAGTCATCAGTTGCTGGGACTTCTCAGAGCAGGGCTGAGACTCCATGGAACCTCCCCCCTCCATGTTAGCATGCCTACTGATGCTGCCATTGTTCTGGTCTTGCTCATGCAGCCGTTTCTAGGAGAGACTGTTTCACAACAGACTTCTTTTGTATTCCGGCTCTTATAATCTTTCTGTCCCCTTTTCCATGATGTTCCCTGAACCATAGATGTAGGAGCTGTAACATAGATATGCCCATTGGTCATATGAGCACCCCATGGTCTGTTGATCTCTGATTATGCCCAGTTGTGGTTTTCTGTAATGGTCTCAATTTGCTGTAAAGAGATAATTCTTTGCTGTTGGGCGATGGCTACATTTGCCTGTGAGTAGAAAGACAGGGTGTAGTAAGGGATTATGCTGGTCTAGACTTCCTTCCTGTTGAGTGGTCTTAAGTGGAGTTAGATAGCTACTGGTTGACACCAGAATGTGAGTGCCACTTATTGCATATCTTACCATGCCGGTCATTGTGACTCATAGGTGCTGCAGCCGAACAGAATTTGCTTCACTCCTTCAGTATTTTGAAATACAGCTTGCTTAGTATTTTCTAGTAGTATGAAAGCTAGAGCACAGTAAGGAGGTTTTCAGGTTAGTTGTTGCTCAAACCATCTACATCCTGTATCCTAAGTATGGGATATCTTCAGCACTAGGGGCTCACCCTCAACCTCTGGGACTCAACCAAGGGCTACATAAATAATATATTGTGATTATACCATTGTGAGTCACTTGGACTTTCCTGACCAACCACTTGAAAGGAAATTTCTCATGTCTGTTACTGGGGTCTTTTTAATCTTTTTTTTTTTTTTTTTTTTGGTTAGCCTGTGGTTCTTTGAAAGACCATTGCTATATGTGTGTATGTGTGGATAAATACATATTTATATGTATTATGTATAATTTCTACTAAATACAAAATAACACCAAACATTGATGTTATTTGCCCCCTTTACTCCCTTCTCCTATATTGATCCCTCTCCTCTCCAGTTGGAGCCCCTCCCCACTTTTTCTTTACCCACTTTATATCACCTTTACATTGCTATTTCCCTTCCAAGAGAGTCCCCCTGTCCCCTGCCCATGGTCTCTTTCTACTTTCCTGGTTTCTGTGGTTATTCCATGTTGTATACTCATATCTGAAGATTTGGAGCTAGGAACCACAGATGAGAGAATGTGTGACATTTTATCTGAGTCTGGGTTATCTTACTCAATGTTGTCTTTTCTGGGTCCATCCTGTTACCAGCAAATTTCCTGATTTCAATTTTGTTTACAGAGGAGCAGTATTCCGTTATGTATGTGTACCACATTATCATTATCCACCCATCTGCCCCCCCTTTTCGTTTTTCAGTGCGCTGGTCAGTTCTGAAGTAATATATAGCAAAACAGTCTGAGCATGTTGGATTCATATATACATATATGTGTGTGTGTGTGTGTGTGTGTGTGTGTGTGTGTGTGTGTGTGTGACAATCTGAGCATGTTGGATTCATATATATTTGTGTATATGTGTGTGTGTAACAGTGATGATCAAAGAGAATGAGGCTATCAGTTAGAGTTGTGGGTCATGGGAGAGGTGGAGGGAGAGGAGCCTGCAAAGGGTTGGATGGAGGAAAGGGCAGAGGAAAATGAAGGCATTTTATTTTAAATAAAAAGGTATTTAAAAATAGGAGAGGCATACATCTTGTAATTAAAGAAATATGATGCCCAGTGTGCTGGAGCTATAAGGAGACAGGAAAGATTATATGGCGATACCATCTTAGACAGTCTGTGCCAAATTTGAGGGGCTTGCACTTTATATTTTCTAGCTAATTTTAAAACATTATTGGTCCTTTACCTTATTTACATGGTCTTGTTTGATCGTCTCAGAAAACCCATTGGTGAGCAATATTATTCCCACTTGTCAGTGGGGAAGGGAAGTTCAGGATGGCCCATGGCTCATCTTGGTGCTTTGTACATAGTCTGTTATTTCACACACCCTTTCTTTAAGGTTTCACAAAAAGCCTACATAATTTTTAAAAATTAGAATTAGTTTTAAAATTTAAATATATTTGTTGCATTTTTGTGCATATGGATGTTTCGAGTGCATGTACCATGTGCATTCCTGGTGCCTGTGGAGGTCAGAAGACGGTGTTGGATCCTTTGGAGCTGGAACTGTGGATTGCTTCGAGCCACCATGTGGGTCCTGAGAACAGAACACAGGTCCTCTGCAAGAGCAATACATGCTCTCAGACAATTATTTTGACATGATTTCCTATAATTAATAATGGAAGTGGAAATGACAGAAGCTAACATGCAGCATTTCTTCTGAGCCTCATCTAGGTCTAAGTGTTTCACAAGCATAAACTTATTCAATGCTCCCAGCTCTTCTCCAAGGAATTTATCATCACCTGCATTTTGAGATGAAGATCTGATGTGTTTGGAAACTTGCTAAAGATTCCAAATGCCTGGCTAACATTGATCTTGTGCAGGGTGCCACCACCATTAAGACTGCTTTGATCAAAACCCAATATATTTGCCCAATAATATTTATTTCACTATTTAATGATTGTTGGAAATGTGTCTTTTGAAAACATGGATGAGAAACTTTTGCTGCCTTGGTTAAAGGAGTCATAATTTGTACTGTGGGACATTTAATGTTTCAGAGACCTCTGCACATTAGACTAGAGCTAGGGAAAAAGAAGATAACGAGCTTCATTGTTAATGTGACAGCAGTGAGATTGTAAAATGGGAGATAGGGATGGAGAACCAGTGTGTAGTTTCACTGAAAGAATATTAGGAAAGAAATTTTTAGGAAAAATGCAGATATTGTTTCTCTTGCACAAACTTCACACACCCCACTAGAGCCAACTCTGCAAGGAAAGACCATTGTCCTGGGAAGGTCTTCTTAATGGCATGCTCCAATCCTCCCAAGCCTCCCTTAGGAGCTAATGGAAAACCTTGATCACCAGGCCCTGTCCTACCTCTCCTACATCAGAAACTCCAAGAGATTCATGTGTCACCTGTCCCAGAATGAATTACACACCGCCTCTGAACAGCTGCTCTTCTCATCACAGCCCTGGCCTCACATCCACCTTGTGGGCCTTTGCTCTTACATCTGTGGTTATCGGCAGTTGTAAGTCAGTACTGTCACTGTGCCCTCTGCCATGGTGGAGGTGTTCTGTATCTGCTCTGTCCAACATGGCAGTCCTCTTGAGGTATGAAAGATTTGAATATGACAGTAAAACTAAGAAACTCGAGAAACTCGATTTTTAGTTTTATTTCACCTTCATAAATTTACATTGCTTTATTTGGTTGCAATTACATGGGCTGGCACATTGATTGATTTCTTCAAACCCTGGCAGAGGAAACATGACTAACGGATGCCTTGGGTCCCAGGTACTAGTTTAAACATTTTGCACATACATACTCTTTAATACCCCATAGCAGCCCTCTGAAGTGGGCTTATTCTGTCTGCATTACAGATGGGAAAAAGAAAGTCTAAACTTATGAAGTAACCTGCAGAAGTTGTGTATTTAGTTAGCAGAGCTGGGATTCAAACTCAAGTAGCTTGATACCAGGGTACATATACACAATGCTCTCTTTGTGCTCTTGGGTAAATAAGGTGATTTTGATACTAACTTCCAAACTCATTGTCCAAAGGGGCCAGGAGCAAGGCAAAGGTCATTAAAGTTATTTCCCTTTTATGTTTTACATTATGGCAATATTCTAAAACTGGAAGTGTTTACAGAAACAGGCATTTCAATGGCGCAATAATCGAAAAAATAAAGAGAAAAAGATGACAGCATGGTTTGCAAAGGAATTTGCTCTGGGAAAATTCTGCGATTTAGGATGAGGTCATAGCTCTCTGGAAGGAGGGAACTTCCCCAACTGAACTCTAAGCACATGATGCTCGTTCCACTTCCTACAAGTGTGGTTAGACTGGGAGACTTTCTGTAGTTCTTCTTTTTCTTTGTTTTTTAAAAACCTCATCCCTTACATATCTTTCTCTTCAGTTGCAGACTTTATTTCTACATTTTCCATTTCTTTCTCTTATGAGATTTCTTTTTACTAATTTTTAGTAGAATTAGAGGAAGAGGACATACAATCATTAGAAACTGCCATGATCAAAGGCACTTTGAGATTTTAGTATCTAAGGACACTTGTTTACTTCAAATTCTCTGTTCATCCAGGCAACCAACACCATTCTTTGTAATATGACATGGTTCTGGCCTTTGGGAGGTATGTCCAGATGATTTACTAATAAGAATTACATAAACTTAAAAATTTACTATTCAGAAAAATCTTCATGAATATCCCTTAATAGATTTATATACACAATTACACTAAATGTACATATTTATATATGTATATACATAAATATACATATGTAAAATACACAAAATAATGTGGATTTATATTTAGCTTTTCATATCTTTCTATTCATACATTATGTAAATTCTAAACAAGATGATGATGTGTAATTGTTTTTTCCCAATGTAACATTATTATTATTATTATAAATTTTAGGGTATTTACATTTAGCCTTAGAGCTCTCTGAAAGTGGCAGTCTCCTTTAATTAAAAGAAAGAGAAATGGGGTTCTTTATATACTCCAGCTCATACCATGTATATGGCAAACCCTTTTCTTCCTTTTGATTTTGACCAGATCAAACATAGTATACAAGGATTCAAAAACAAGAAATCACTCTCCTTGAATGTACTCCAGCTTGCAAGGAAATTTAAAATAAAAATGTTATTTATACGTGTGATTTTTGTATAATTGAAAGACTTGCAAAGTACTTCATGTATAGAATGTATAGGTCCTCATATGAACCTCAACCAAAGATTTATTTTATCTGTTCTTATGAAGTTTGTTCTGTACCTTTAGCCTATAGTACACTAGAAACAACAAGTGCGAAAGGATGGGCCTTAGGACTTCGTAATTTTTATGTTGCTCTCAATTTGTCTAACAGGTTTATGTAAAAAACTAACTACTCAAATAGAAAGTTATGCCATAGGAGGAAATGTCCCATAACCCCCAAACCTGTTTAAAATATTGCTATTTTATTGGCAGCAAGGTATCATGATTGACATTTTAAAAAGTACCCTGGAGAGATCAAAACAAACTCGATTGTTGAGAGCATGATTTATCAAAGGGGAGAGGCACACGATGCATTTAGAGAGGTTTTAAAAATCTAATTTCTTAAGTTAATAAAAATGTTCATGCACTGAGACATGATAATAGAATAGAACATCCCTTTCTGTGGATTGACTCAGGGATAGCAATCAAATCAGTGAGATGGTCCAAGGGGAACAAGCTCAGTCTGCTGGCTCCCGCCAAATGGTTGCTGTCTTAGTCTCCAACGTCAATACATGAGAGCTGCCCCTCCCTTCCCTGGGACAGGCTATGTTTGTCTCCTTTCTGTCAGCACATCCCTCAGCGAATCCTTTCTTCAGCTATCTCTGAACTCCACATTTCCTCTCCCTAGAGCATCCGTAATGCTATGGGGAGACTGACTGGGACTTCTTAGCCACTGTTGTACAAGGACTCTGTGTTTGAGGCTCCCAGATATTGAAGGGAGGGTCTAGGACTTAGTACTGTGCTGGTAAGTTTTAGAACAATGTGATATCTAAAACATACTGGTTGAATGAATCAGTCTAGCCAACTCAAATTCATATACCAATAATAAGAAATAGTAAAGAAGTCTGATGTAAAGAAAGGAGGGTAGAGGACATGAACTGAGATGCTGCCTTTGCCACAATGACAGTCTCTATTTCGCTTTGAACAGTAACTTTCATGAAGCACTAGAGCCTCATGTACCTAAATTCCATCATTGTTAAAAGAGAGGCCAGAAACGAGTTCATATGGGGAATGTTCTGACTTGTCAAACACTGAGTGATCCAAAAGGACAATAGACCAGATATAACTCCCAGCCTATAATTTTTAAAGACCTATAGTGAGCAATAGGCCAGTTTCCATGAGACTATAATTCCAGGTTGAATAAATTCTGCTTTCTCAAAGGCTAACATAATGAAATCTGTGATTCCATTGATTCAAAGCAAAATCCCCCGTTCTCTGTGTTCTATGGGTTTCGTTTTATTTCTGAAGCTGGTCAGACAGCCATTCCTTTCTCACAAGGTGGCCAGCCATCACTTTAAACATGAACTGTTAAAAAATATATTGAATAAAATGTAGATACTTGTAAGTTTATGGAGAAATAAATCCTAAATCATCACTTTGATAAAAACTCTTTCATATCACCAAAAATTCCCCGAGTCCCCTGGAAAAATATACAGGCAGTGTCCAAAGCAGTTCATAATTATTAAGGCTTAAAGTCTATAGTCACAACTCAAGGAAAACAGTTCTAGAAGGACTCGCTGAGATAAAGCATGTTGAAGTTTTAAAATGAAATTTATTTATATAAAATTCTTAATGTTTTATGTCCCCCACTATAGAATAAAAATGACTTGCTCTCATAGAAATCTGGTACAGCCTGGTATAAGCACAAATATTTCTTGATGTTTGTTTTATATTAAAAGTTTGCATCTGATTCCACAATGTTCCCATGTTAACTTCTCCCAGAGAGATGTAATGTGTTTATCTATAACTTTGTGTGTCATTAGACTGTACCACAAGCTCAGGAATATTCGTTTTAAAATAGGGAAAAGCCCAGTGACTCACACTGATGATCGTGAAAAGAAAATATCAACCTAACTACTCCCCAAGCTCAGACCACGAGCAAACATTCAGCCCATAGGACCCTTCCCAGACAGGAAAAGGAAGTTATGGGAGCCAAGAGGAAGCTTTTAAAAGATATGGAATAGCAGAGCAGGCCAGTGCTGTTTGGTGAAAGAGGAGAGGATGCCATGTCCCAGAGTTGAAAAGGAAGATATTTTTGCACAGAAGAAATAATACAGAGCCACCATATGGTCCATGACCAGCTGACCCCAAGCCTAAAGCATCCTGCCTTTGAAGAATAGGGGAGAAAAGCTTATTTCACCAAAAGGGAGTTAGTTGTATAATCACCTATTGATATGTAAGTCACATGACAGAGAGTGAACTCCAAAACCTGTAGTTTCTCAGTTCCTAGCAATGTCCTTGTGGTTTAACACAGAGTGAGGACTCTGAGACGTCACACCCCACTTTGAGCACTGGGACAAGAGAAACACCAGTCAGACCTGGGAAGAATGCAAGCTGTGGAGCGAGGCCACAATGGCTGTTTTCAGACTTTGAAACAGAGAAGTCAAGCTTAGGAAAGGCAGGAAGGGAAGGAGTCAAAAGAGTGCTGAGCATGAGGACAGAATATGGCCAGGTACAGGGCTGATGATGGCGCCTCTGGCTCGGCAAGGCCAGCGGCTATTCATTTCAGCCCGGAGTTTAGAGACTCCTTCTCACTACCTTTTAGTTAGTAAAGAAACTTGTTGATTTGCTGTTTTTCATGTTTGTTCTCCCCCCCACTCTTCATGTGAGGGTACTGATTTGCTACCTCTCATTGGTTCGCTTTTGGCAGCTACCACCTGAAACAAGATAAGCCTTGAGGTTACTGTTGTGCGTCACTGTTGCCAGGGAAACCCACCAACCATATTTCCCAGTCCTTATGGATTTTACCCAAGTTCCTACAAGTCTGGGAAAGGGTAAAGCGTCAAGCGCAATGAATTGTTGTTCCTTATTTAACAGGATCAGTTTCAGTGCTGCTCAACTTTAGAATAACCACAAATGCCCCATTGATAAAACAATTACGGCATCAATGCAAATGAAGGCTTTATAAATGAGTGTATGTAAATATAAAACTTGAAATTTTTGGTTCAACTTCAGTGCAATTCTCCACTTAATGAAAAGGCAGAAGTAGAGAGAGAGACAGCTTCCCCTTTCAGCTCTTCCTGATGAAACCGCACAGGATACATCACGCTGTCTCACACATCCCTTGCATTGCACGCTCTGGTCTGTCTGCTTGGAATGCTGACTTCTGCTTATTTGTAGAATCAACCGCATTGGTCACATGTAGTTTAGACTTCACCTCCCTCTAAATTCAGCTAAGACTCCAGCGTTTCTGTATTCTTTATTCTATGCATAGTATATGTAAATACCCTCCCATCATTTCCCCACTAAGTTATGAATACTTGCAACAGAGTCTGGAACAAGGCATGCACTTAAAAATGATCCTTCCCGCTGTCTCCAGACTGCAGCAAGATACATCTTACATGCATTTCTGCAGAGTAAGTGATCCTTGAGTGTTTTGACTCCTCTGGTGTGAACTGCAGTTGAACAGGCTGAGCACAGAAATACCCTGGAAACCTTCTTAATTTCGTTTGTCTCAGAGTTTTATATTACACAATAACTTTAGTCATTTTCGTCCCACATTCTCCTCTCTCATGCCCCTCACATTGGAGCCCTTCTTCTCAACAAGCCCCACACACAATTTCCATATCTTATTTTTTGTGTGTTGCCTCCTGAGTTTAACTGGAGTTTCTTGCTTAAGCATGAATAGAATGTCGTTTATTAGAACATGGGCAACTTAGCAGTGACTACACCACTGGAGAAAATGACACCCTTTCCCCAGCAACCATTAATTGCTGATAATTACTAAGGTAGGGATGGGGCCTCATGGGGCCCTCACCAACACATGGTAAAAATGATGAAGGGACTAATCTTGTTCAGATAGCCACAGGAAATTCTTAGAAGCACAGTCTAGGTTGGTCCTAAAGTATTTTCCTGTAGGCTAATGTTCCAATCATGAGATGGTCACATTACTGTTTTAGGCCAAAACTGGTGTGATCTGATGGGTGACCAAGACAATAGGATTTACTGGGCAGTTAAAAATTTGTACCCAATCTCTGGTGGTGTCTGTATGGTTTTGTTTATCCAGTTTATTGGAATATTGGCTATGACATAGGTTCAGGAGAAGTATGACAACTTGAGGGTGGAAGAAACAAAATCAACCTTTAAAACAAATTAATTAGGATCAGAATTCGCAATTCGTAACTCATCCTGCAGATTGGAGCACCTGTGGCTATTCAGACCAGCTCAGGCCATCATCCTGACTCTGCCAGGGCAGGAGGAGATGAGCCCCGTTTCCTTCTGCCCATGCTCATCCCCATGGACCTTATTCAACCTTCCATTAGACCCACTTCCAATTTCTGCAAACCCAGACTTACAGGGAGCTTCTCTTTTCATATAAGTAGAGTAAAACATTTTCCAGTATCTAAAGAAAAAAAATTCTTGGTTATGATATTTTCACTTTACACATGCCATTTGAAACTGAAAAGCCACTCTGAATAAAGCCCGATGAGGTTGACTGTTGCCCTTCATAAACATGTTGTGGCATGTTCACATCTGCTCTCAGCCCTCCCCAGAACCCAGAATTAGACTGGATGCTTCTCCACTGGGGTAAAATGTCTTTTCCACACCAGTAGAAATTATCAATACAGAAGTTCTAAGCAAGATACACAGAGGTTGAGACATTTACTATCTTCATAACGTACAGATTTTTATAAGCTTACACAATTTAATAGAGGCAGAACTTCATTTCTTTTAGAATCTGTTGTGGAGAGTTGACTTATGTTTCCTTTTTTAAAAAATATGAACAATGAAAAAACAAATGTAAAAATGAGAAGGAAAAGAAATCCTCAGAGCAAAACTTGATTTCTGACTTCATGGCTTAGTTTCTGTTCAGTGTTAAGACTGTATTGACGAGGCCTTACTTGTTTGGTACAAATCTTTCCCAGAACATTTTTTTTCTCTTGATATAAAAACTACTGTGACAGAAGGTGATAGACATGTTGAGAGCCAAGTCATTCTGACAATTATGAAAGTCTGCCTCCTGTGACATGATTTTTTTCAGATATGGGTCATCATGTAATTAAAACATGGGCAATGTTGCTTTCCTCGATCCATCTTTCTCACTTATTTCTGATATCTAGAAGTGACCCAGACTTTGACTTAGTTAATTTTGGTTTTGTTTGGCTAAAGAAAACAGTGACTTTCTGGATCCTAAAAATAATGAACAGATATAGATAAAGTCTGACATGTTAGTGGCACCAATCACCATGAAGGGCCTGTGATTTGCAGTTGCATGCTTGTAAGATAAGCTGTCATGGTTTCATAGACACCAGGGAGAGATTCTAACTTACTTCTTGGTCTCAAGTAAACAGATTTCTGTTATAGCAATGGCAGCACCCTAAGTGTTTTCAGTTTTGAATTGATTCCCCATGCCTTGATTTCCTCGAGGTGGCACAAAAGGATGAGATGGTGCCTGTTCCTCCTGAGGGGTGTGTGACAGGAAAGTTCTGTGCTTGGTTTGCAGAAGCCTACTGCAAAGAGCAAGAATCTCGACAAGTCCTCTGTTCAGAAGAGGGACATTCCATCTTGGAAGATGGCTTGCTGTACCATCCTTGAAAATAAAGCCTGGGTAAAAAGCACGGCACTGCCTCACACCAAAATGTGTAGGGACTCTAGATACGATAGAGGTAACTGAACCCTTGCAGATTTCTTTGAGTTGCTAATTGGTAGGGTTGTTTTATTGGGAAAGGGAACTGGATTACTTGAATAATACCTGCACAAGATCAAGCTAACAGAAATTTCAGTAGATGTCTCCAGTCCCTTCAGTCTACTGAAGCAACAGAAGGAGCGCCCTTCCAGGTATAGGCCTGGTGTATTGCAGGAGCAAGAAGGAAACAAATCCAGTGTCTCTGGAGCATAGTAGAAGATGGTGAGAAGTGAGCCAAGCTGTCGGTTTCCTATTTGATTTTTCTCCTGATATACCCTGTAAAAGCATTGTTATATAAACTGATGGAAGTAGGAAATGATTGGAGACTGCTTCTTTTACCAAGGCAAAGTTACAGTCTGACTTTATATTTTGAGAAAAATAGACTTCTGGGAAGGAGATAAGGTTATATACCAGAGACCAGTTAGGGGGCCTAATGCTGGAGAACACAGCAGCGGCGGTGGTCACACAAACCACAGTTTTATAAGCAAGCATATTGCTAAATGATTGGACTCCAGGTACATGCAGGACCACTGGAAAGCTTACTGTATAGATGGTAGCTGTAGGGAAAAGAGAATGAGATGAAGACTGCCCCAAAGCATGTGTGGTGACCATCTGCTGAGTTCAAGCCAACTGGAGAGCAGGAGAAAGCGGAATGTTAGCACCACACTGGACATTTAAATTGCAAATGCTCCTCAGATTTCCATATACACTCAGAGTAGAAGAGTCAGCAGGATCTGGTGATGTGGACTTATTATTTGAAGTCAGATATTAAGTGGGTTTTCGGAGGCATGAGTCAAAGTAGACTAGTCAGGACATCAATCGTGGGGCAACAATCAAAACAGGAATAAACTGGCCATTGAATTTTCAGTACAAAAGTCAATAACGCCTTTGATCAAGAGTGTTCAGTGGCATGAAGACGCCTGATAAAATAACTTGAAGAGAATTTCTATGTGAGAATGGAGGCAGTAGGGCTGTTCTAAAAATTTTTGCTATCTAGAGTCTGCTCGCCTCTTTCCTCCAACATGTGTCAGATACATTTTAGCAAATAATGCCAGTAAATAATAGTTGAACTTATGCCTTCTAACTATTAGCATTGATTGATAACAGGCTGAAAGTGGTGGCTGGAAGAAATAGCTATGAAAAATGATTGTCTCAAGAATAATATATTAAGTTAGAGCATAATTCAAACCATAGATTAAGATAGATACAGAGATGTTTTGATGTAATGTCGGGATTTTTCCTTACGCTTTCTGTAGATTTTGTTTTATTTTTTGTTTTTGTTTTTTTTCTTAATAAATTCATTTGTTTGTTGCTTCAGGTTACATCTCCATCATATTGTCCTCTTTCCCCTCTTCCCAGCCCCGCCCTCCCACCCTCTACCCTCTACCCTCTAACCCTTCCATCCCACTCCTCTGGAGTGGAGTGTCCCTACAAAACAGTCCCCCGCCCCAGTTCAGCAGTCATATGAGGGCCAAGAGTCTCTTCATACACTGGGGGCCTATAAGGCAGCACCACCAGTGAAAAGTGTTTCATTGCCAGGGAGAGGAAACTTAAAGAAAACCAAAAACAAACAAGCAAAAAAAGCCTATGTCCATGTTCCCTTTGGTGTGTTGGTTGTACTATAGATATCCTGTACTATATAGATAAAATCTGACTATGAGTGAATAGATGCCATGTGCATCCTTTTGAGTCTGGGTTAGCTCACTCAGGATGAACTTCTCTAGTTCCATCCATTTGGCTGCAAATTGCATAATTTCATTGTTTCTGATGGCTGAGTAATATTCCATTGTGTAGATGTAGCACAGTTTTTTAATCCATTCTTTGATTGAGGGACATCTGGGTTGATTCCAGTTTCTAGCTATTACAAATAAGGCTGCTATATTGATGTATTTTTTAAAATATCTCTTACTAACCACACTCAATTGTACCATCTTTGATTTACACAATCAACCTTTTGATTGTGTAAAAATTTCAAACTTTTGTTTGTGGAACGAGAAATTAAAAACTCCCCACCAAGCTGTTCAAGTGCAGAAATATTCCAAATTTTGATTTTTCTATTTTTTTACAGCTCTACCTATCCTACTTAAATAATACTTTTCTTTGCAGACTCTTCCTTGTTACCTCTCCCAAACATACATACACCCTCTCATAAAATCAGCGATTCTCATTTTATATTTTAATCCCACTAATAAGTACACACAGCTAAGAGTACAATGCCAGTGAGTGTGTTCTGTAAATGGAGAACATTGGCTAACTTGGAGTCCAGTCAGCAGATTCACTCATGAGGACATCTATGATCCTATGAGTTGAGTCTTTAAATGTCAGAGCTCAGATACAGGAAAGAAGATAAGGGTTTAATTTCTACTGAAAATTGCTGACTAATTTCCTAAGCTTAGATCTTATACATTTGAAAGAAAAGTGATGTTAATTACTTAAACATAATAAGTGTTTCAGAGTAATGATTAAATCTACATTTTGTGCTAATTTTTATTGTGAGACAGTGTACTCATATAGAGAGATAATATCCAAAAATAAAGAACACAAAAAGGTACATATCAAGAAAACAAATAATCCTATTAAAAATTGGGATACAAATGGAATTCTCAAAAGAGGAAACAAAAATGGCTGAGAAACACCTAAAGAAATATTCAACATCCTTAGCCATCAGGAAAATGCAAATAAAAACTACAGAGGTTAGATAAAGAGTAAGGGAAGAGGTGGGAAAATAGGTAGGAAAGGGAAATAAAATAGATAGATATGGATTAGTTTGAGTCACTGGAATGGGAGGAAGAGGGGAGAAAAGAGACAGTTAAAATTAAGGGCAATTTGAGGGGTCCTATGGAAACTTAATACAGTAGAAGCTTCCTACATATATACATATATGAAGGTGATCTCAATGAAATCATCAAATAATGAGGGAAACAGAGCCCAAACTGGACATCAGTGACCAAATGAAGCTTTCAGTACTGGGACTGGGTTATATCTAATTAAGTTGTTGAGCAAAGGGGTCCCGTGGGAATTCCCAAACAGACCAGGATGTTGCCAAGGCTCTCCACAACTGATGACAAGGTTCCATTGCTGAAGACAATACCCACACAATTCATTGCACAAGGAGAAGCCGAAGTCGTGCCTACAGAGAGCCTTCACCTTACCTGCTACCATCTTGGTACAGAGAGGTACTCTGCATGCTACCAAAAAATAAATGTAAACACCAACCCAGCCATAAAGCTTTTGATCTACAGTGGTGTCCTGCCTGCAAGATATGCTAGTGCACTGGTGGCACAAAGCTTGTGGAAGTAACCATCCAATATCTGGTTTGACTTAAGGCCCACTCCACAAGATGGTACCCATACCCAACTCTGCTTGGATGACCAAGAGCCTGAGACCAGATAACCCAGAGACCTAGGGTAAAACCAAACACTGCTGTTCTAAAAACAAGCGAAAAAAAAAAAAAAACAAGCAAATCGGCATGATAAAAACGCATATGCCCCCACAGAGACCTCTACAGAAACAAAATCGGCACCAGGTTTTCTTCTTTTATTATGGCTTTCATTTTGGTGCTTCTGTGGGATTTTCCAGTATACACATCTGTTTCTCATGCCTTCTTCTGGGCTCTTATCCTTCTGTTGGTTTGTTTTGTTTAATTCCGATGTGTTATTTTTTGTTTTATCTTATTATATTTTATTATTATCCTTTAGCAGCCCATTTGTTTTCTAATGAGAGACGGAAAGAAAGTGGATCCAGATGGGAGGGGATGTGGAGAACTGGGAGGAGTAGAGGGAGAATAAACCATAATCAGCATATATTATGTGACAGAAAAATCTATTTTCAACCAAAGGGAAAAATACACATACAGTTTATATAATTCCAGACAACCCATGATCCTCTTCCCAACCTAACTCTTGTTGGGATAATTTCTTTGTTTTCACTGATCATTTACCACTCTGCATTTATGCTGTGTTTAGATGTCCTTCAAATGTATCAGGCTGCTTGTGTTTGTCAATGGCTTGCTAAATGTGCTCACATGATAATTTTTGAGATTCATCAATTTTATGTGTTCATTCCTTTTCATGCTACTAAAAGAGAAATGTAAACACCAACACAGCCATAAAATGACTATGTAGTTTCCCATTGCATAAAGACACAATAATTGCTTATATAGGAAGTGCAGGGCCTGCAGCTTCCAAAACTAAGAAAGGACATACCAATGACTGCCTGGACAGTTCCCATTTTCTCTCCATACATTCCTGCATCAGTCTTCAGCCTTTGGGTCCTGTTTCTATGACAGACATTTGTTGTAGAGCAGGGATTATGAAGGACTTACCTACCCTGTCTTGGCAGAGTTAGGCTGTCGACTTCCCTGCTACCAAGTTTTGTCCTTTTTGGACAGCAGTCTGTCTGCAGTTGGTGCAAGGGGTTTTTTCATGCCAAGAGATAGGCTTGCCACTAATTCAACCATCTTACAGTGGAGGTTCTTCGATGCTTATCTTCTACTTGGAGTAGAATAGGGGGTGCTGTCAGGCGCTGATATGTCTCGATATAAAAAAAAAATCTTGATTTAAGATAACATCTTTGAATGCCATATTCTGCAGATCTCTTGGGGTTTTTGAAGATGCCCTATCCATCTCTTGTATTTAGATAAGCAAATGTTGCTTGTCTCTTAGCAACTTGATTACTGGGTAGTTTAGAGAATATCTGTGATAGACTGTCATAGTAGCTAACAAAGTGACATGTTTGCATGACTAGGAGTTTGTTTTACTTAACTATCCTAGACCGTTTTAGACGGTTGGTATCAAGAGGTCAGAGCTTCACATTTTATTTTTAAGTATCTCTAGGGATGATACCATTAGGAAGCGTTACCTTTAAATTTGTATCAATATACAAAGATCTATTCAATTGTGGTTAAATATACTCTTAATTATGTATCAATATACAAAGATCAATGCCTATGTAGCCCAATACAATCTTAATATTACGTCCATATGCAAGGGTCAATACCATTGTGGCCAACTATAATCTTAATTTTGTATCAATATACAAAGATCAATACCGATGTAATCCAATACAATCTTATTTTTGCACAATAAACAATGGTCAATACCACTTTATCCAAATAAACTATTTATCCCTCTCAGGTCTCTGAGGTGGTTGAAGAATAGACAGCTAGAGTCTCATAGTTAAATTTTGAGTTGTTTAGGAATCAAGAGGGTGTTATAGAACTAAGAAGATACTCTTAAAAGTGTGTTGCAAGTTAGTATGAATGTTGAGTCACATATAGACCTTTAAACTCAAGGAGATGGTTAGATAGTAGAATGTTAAAGTCAGGGGCCAAATATGTATAAACTGGACATTGAGAAGGTATACTGGGCCATTTAACTCTCATAAATGTGGCATATTTATATCTGTTGTTTTGTATAATACTTACTGTAATAAGAGAAGGAACCATCTGTTGGACTGAAAGGGGAAACTTCTGGGGGGAAGAGGGTGGAAGGGCGGGATAGGAAGAGGGAATAGGGAGGGGTTTGTGACTGAGATGTAACTTGAAGAAAAAAAATAAAGTATTTAAAAAAAAAGACACAATAATTGATTTATGTATTCTATTATGTTAAGTACTTGTGTTAGTTCTAGATTTAGATGACTGTGGTCAATTCTGCTATGGATATTCTTATCTGCATGTTTTGGCTGCTCTTAGGTGTTATAAAGCCATATTGTAAACTATTTAAATTTATTAGCAGTTCAGAGGGGCTGGAGCTATGGCACAGTTAATGAAGGCTTTCCCTTATAAATGTAGAGTTGAGTTTGATCTGCAGAATCTATGTTTAAACATTGGGAATGTATGCTAAGCCATATAACTCTTATAATTGTGGCCTATTTATTTCTGTTGTTTTGTATTGTATTTATAGTTATAAGAAAAAGAACCATTTTTTGGACTGAAAGGGAGAGCTGTTGGGGGGAAAAAGAAATACCTTAATCTAAAAAAAAAAAAAAAAAGAGGAGAAGAGGAGGGGGGGGTTGAGGGGGGGGAGGGGGGAAGGGTGGGACTGGAGGGGAGAGTAGGGAGGGGATTGTGATTGAGATGTAACTTGAAGAAATAAAAAATAAATTAAAAAAAAAAAAAACCTTTGTTGTGTGGTAGCATGCTTCTAATCCCAGTTCAGGAAGGAAGAGGCAAGAGGATCCTGAAGAGGCCTAAGTGTCTAATCAGTCATGCCTAATTGATAAGCTCCAGGTCAATGAGTGACCATCTCAAGGAAGGTGGACAGCATTCCTAAGGATGACCCCGGTGGTTTTCCTGTGGCCTCTATATACATGTCCACACTCATTCACACGATGCACATGGATATTTCTCAGTCAGTAAATCACTTGCTTCATAGGCATGAAAACCTGAGCCTGTTATTCAAACCTAGGTAAGATGCTGGGCATGGTGGTATGCACTTGCAATCCCAGCAGCCATGGTTAGATAGGAGACAGAGACAGGCAGATCTTTGGAAGCTCCTTGCTCAAGGAGTCTGCCCTATATTGTGAGTTCCAGATCTTACAGAAGGCACCTGAGAAATGACCTCAGGTTGTCTTCTGACCACCACAAATTCATGTAAAAATTTCCACATGTACACCCCTATCTACCTATGTCTCTCACTCTCCCTCCCTCCCTCCATCCCTCAACCCTCTCTCTCATGTGAACATACACAAACTTCAGGTCCCTAATTGTGATAACTATATTTCAAATACCTGATAGCAATATTTAACTTGGATCTACTGTATGGGACAGTACTAACTAATATAACTTCAGCTTGGAACATTTTATTGTGCACCAAGCTGTGAAGTGTATATCTAAGATAATTGTTACATCCTGGAGCACACAGAGCCTTACAAGATAGTGGTAAATTGAGTTTCAAAGTTTTTTTCCAGTTTATATTCTACCCAATGGGATCTGAGCATTCACCTTGGCCAACTCATATGCAAAGCTTGACTCAGTGTCTGTCAGTGCTGCTAAAACAAGGCATCCCAACCTGGATGCCTTCTGCAGCAGAAATCTCTTACCTTCCATTTCTGGAAGGCCCAAAGTTGATGTTGAGATGTTAGCAACCTTAATTCCTCCTCAGGGCTGTCTTCCCTTTGTAGGTATCTCTAAATTCAAATCTCTCTTTTTTTATGTTGATTTATTACTTCAAGTTACATCTCCATCATAGTGCCCTCTTTCTACCACTCCTGGTTCAACCCTCCCACTCTCTTCTCCATCTTCCACCTATCCCACTCCTCCAATGTGGAGTGTCCCTACACATCAGACCCTCTCAGTTCTACAGTCATATGAGGGCTAAGAGCTTCCTCTTGCACTGGGGTCCTTCATGGTAGCACCCCTAGGGTGAATTGTGCCATTAATAGGTAACAAAGTCTATGTTCCTGATCCTTTTGGTGTGTTGGTTGTAGGATCGTTATCCTGTACTATATGGCTAAAATCCAATTATAAGTGAGTAGATGCCATGTGCATCTTTCTCAGTCTGGGTTAGCTCTCTCAGAATGAGCTTTTCTAGTTCCATCCATTTGGCTGTGAATTGCATGATTTCCTTGTTTCTGATAGCTGAGTAGCATTCCATTGTGGAACCATACCACAATTTTTAAAATCCATTCATCAGTTGAGGGGCCTCATGGTTGTTTCCTGTTTCTAGCTATTACAAATCAGGCTTCTATGAACATAGATAAGATGATGTCCTTGTGGTTTGGTGAAGAATCGTTTGGGTGGATACCCAGAAGTGATATGGCTGGGTCTCGAGGTAGGGCTATTCCAAGTTTTCTAAGATATCGCCAGACTGATTTCCATAGTGGTTGTACAAGTTTGCACTCCCACCAGCAGTGGAGGAGTGTTCCCCTTTCTCCACAACCTCACCAGCATGTGCTGTCATATGAGTTTTTGATCTTAGCCATTTTGACAGGTGTGAGATGGAATCTCAGAGTCATCTTGAGTTGCATTTCTCTGATGATTAAGGATGGTTAGCATTTATTCAAGTGTCTCCCAGCCACTAGAGATTCCTTTTTTGTGAATTCTCAATTTATCTCCATACTCCATTTTTTGATTGGGTTATTTGGTTTCTTGTTGTTTAATTTCTTGAGTACTTTATAAATTATGGATGTTAGGCCTCTGTCGGAAGTGGGGTTGGTAAACATCTTTTCCCAATCTGTAGGTTGCCATTTTGTTTGAATGACAGTGTCCTTTGCCTTACAGAAGCTTTTCAGTTCCATGAGGTCCCATTTATTGATTGTTGGTCTTAGAGCCTGAGCTATTGGTGTTCTGTTCAGGAAGTTGTCACCTGTACCAATGAGTTCAAGGCTTTCCCCCTCTTTCTCTTCTATTATATTTAGTGTGTTAGGCTTTATGTTAAGGTCTTTGATCCACTTAGACTTAAGTTTTGTGCAGGGTGATAAAGATGGGTCTATTTGTGTTCTTTGCATGTCAACATCCAGTTAGACTATCACCATTTGTTGAAGATGCTGTCCTTTTTTTCATTGTATAATTTTGGCTTCTTTATCAAAAATTAAGTGACCATAGGTGTGTGGGTTCATTTCTGGGTCTTCAATTGGATTCCATTGTTCCACTGGTCTGTCTCTATACCAGTACCATGCTGTTTTTATTACTGTTGCTCTGTAGTACAGCTTGAAATCTGGGATGGTGATACCTCCAGATGATTTTATTTTTTTTGGGGGGGGTACAGGATTGATTTAGCTATTCTAGGTTTTTTGTTATTTCATATGAAGTTGAGAATTGTTTTTTCCAGGTCTATAAAGAATTGTATTGGTATTTTGATAGGAATTGAATTGAATCTGCATATTTCTTTTGGCAGGATGGCCATTTTTATTATGTTGATCCTACCTATCCATGAGCATGGGAGATCTTTGCATCTTCTGATGTCCTCTTCAATTTCTTTCTTCAAGAACTTGAAGTTCTTGTCATACAGGCTTTTCACTTGCCTGGTTAGAGTTACCCTCAGGGATTTTATATTGTTTGTGGCTATTGTGAAGGGTGTTTTTGCCCTAATTTCTTTATCAGCCCATTTATCTTTTGTATGAAGAAGGGCTTCTGATATTTTTGAATTAATTTTTTATCCAGCCACCTTGCTGAAGGTGTTTATCAGCTGTAAGAGTTCTCTGGTGGAATTTTTGGGGTCACTTGTGTATACTATCATATTGTCTGCAAATAGGGATAATTTGACTTCTTTGTTTCCAATTTATATCCCCTTGATTTTCTTTAGTTGTCTTATTGCTCTAGCAAGAACTTCAAGTACTATGTTGAAGAGATATGGTGAAAGTGGACATCCTTGCCTTGTCCCTGAGTTTAGAGGAAATGCTTTAAGTTTCTCTCAATTTAATTTTTTGTTGGCTACTGTCTTGCTGTATATCACTTTTATTATTTCTATGTATGGTCCTTTTATACTCATTCTCTCCAGGACTTTTAGCATGAAGAGGTGTTGGATTTTGTCAAATGCTTTTTCAGGATGTAGTGAGATGATCATGTGTTTTTTTTCTTTCAGGTTTTTTATATAGTGAATTACATTGATGGATTTTCATTTGTTGAACCATCCCTACATTCCTGGGATGAAGCCTGCTTGGTGTATGATACTTTTGATGTGTTCTTGAATTTGGTTAGCCAGTGTTTTATTAAGTATTTTAGCATCTATGTTCATGAGGGAAATTGGTCTGAAGTTTTTGTGTGTTTTAGAAATCAGGGTGACTGTGGCCTCACAGAATGAGTTTGACAATATTCCTTCTGATTCTATTTTGTGTAAGAGTTTGAAGAGTATTGGTATTAGCTCTTTGTTGAAGGTCTGATAGAATTCTGTGCTGAAACCATCTGGCCCTGGACTTTTTTTGGTTGGGAGATTTTAATGACTGTTTTTTTTTTCCTTAGGGGTTACAGGACTGTTTAATCTGTTAACCTGATCTTGATTTAACTTTGGTAGGTGGAATCTATCAAGAAAGTTGTCCATTTTACAAATTTGGTAGAGTGGAGATTTTTAAAGTAAGGCCTAAAGATTCTCTGGGTTTCCTCAATGTCTGTTGTTATTTCTCCCTTTTGATTTCTGATTTTGTTGATTTGGGTTTTTTCCCTCTACCTTCTTGTCAGTTTGCTAAGGGTTTGTCTATTTTGTTGATTTTCTCGAAGAACCAACTCTTGGTTTCATTGATTCTTTGTATTGTTCTTTTTGTTTCTAATTGTTGATTTCAGCCCTAAGTTTGATGATTTCCTGCCTTCTGGTCCTCTTGGGAGTATTTGCTTCTTTTTTCCCAGTTCTTCCAGCTCTGTGCTGTTAATTTGCTAATATTAACTGTCACAATTTTCTTAAAAAGATAAATTTATTTATTTGTTGCTTCAGGTTACATCTCCATCATATTGTCCTCTTTCCCCCTTTCCCAGCCCTGCCCTCCCACCCTCTACCCCCTAACCCTTCCATCCCACTCCTCTGGAGTGGAGTGTCCCTACATAACTGTATCTCACCCCAGTTCAGAAGTCATGTGAGGGCCAAGAGCCTCCTCATACACTGGGGGCCTACAAGGCAGTACCACCAGTGCAGAGTGTCTCATTGCCAGGGAGGAAAACTAAAAAAACAAACAAACAAACAAAAAAGTCTATGTCCATCTTCCCTTTGGTGCATTGGTTGCAGTATAGATATCCTGTACTATATAGTTAAAATCCTACTATAAGTGAATAGATGCCATGTGCATCCTTCTGAGTCTGGGTTAGCTCACTCAGGATGAGCTTCTCTAGTTCCATCCATTTGGCTGCAAATTGCATAATTTCATTGTTTCTGATAGCTGAGTAATATTCCATTGTTTTTTAATCCATTCTTCAGTTGAGGGACATCTGGGTTGTTTCCAGTTTCTAGCTATTACAAATAAGGCTGCTATGAACATAGATGAGGAAACTTCCTTATGATTCCATGAGGAGTCATTTGGGTGTATACCCAGAAGTGGTATGGCTGGGACCTGAGGCAAAGCCATTCCAAGTTTTCTAAGATATCGCCATACTGACCTTCATAGTGTTTGCATAAGCCTGCACTCCCACCAGCAACGGAGGAGGGTTCCCCTTTCTCCACACCCTTGCCAGCATGTGCTGTCTTTTGAGCTTTTAATCTTAGCCATTCTGACAGGTGTGAGATGGAATCTCAGAGTCGTCTTGAGTTGCATTTCTCTGATGATTAAGGATGTTGAGCATTTCTTCAAGTGTCTCTCAGCCATTAGGGATTCCTCCTTTGTGAATTCTCTATTTAGCTCCGTCTCCCATTTTTTGATTGGATTATTTGGTTTCTTGGCATTTAATTTCTTGAGTTCTTTGTAGATTTTGGATATTAGACCTCTGTCAGATGTGGGGTTGGTGAAGATTTTCTCCCAGTCTGTAGGCTGCCGTTTTATTCGAATGACAGTGTCTTTTACCTACCTTACAGAAGCTTTTCAGTTTCATGAGGTCCCATTTATTGATTGTTGGTCTCAGGTCCTGAGCTATTGGTGTTCTGTTCAGGAAGTTGTCACCTGTGCCAATGAGTTCATGGGTTTTTTTTATACTTTTTCTTCTAGTAGATTTAGTGTGACCAGGCTTATATTAAGGTCTTTGATCCACTTGGACTTAAGTTTTGTATAAGGTGATAAGTTTGGGTCTAATTTCATTCTTTTACAAATGGACATCCAGTTGGACCAGCACCATTTGTTGAAGATGCTGTCCTTATTCCATTGTGCTGTTTTGGCTTCTTTTTGAAGGCACTCAGTGCTATGAACTTTCCTTGAAGCACTGCTTTCATTGTGTTCCTTAGGTTTGGGTATGTTGTGCCTTCATTTTCATTGTATTTTAAAAAGTCTTTGATTTTCTTCTTTATTTCTTCCCTGACCCAGTAGTCATTCAGTAGAGAGTTCTTCGGTTTCCATGAATGTGTAGGCTTTCTGTTATTTCTGTTGTTGAAGTCCAGCTTCATTCCATGGTGGTCTGGTAAGATACAAGGGGTTATTTCAATTTTCCTTTACCTGTTGAGGCTTTGTTTGTGTCCAAGTATATGATCGATTTTGGAGAAGGTTCCATGCAGTGCTGAAAAGAAGGTGTATTCTTTTGTGTTTGGGTGAAAAGTTCTGTAGATATGTATTAAGTCCATTTGGTTCATGACTTCTGGTAGATATGCATTAAGTCCATTTGGTTCATGACTTCTGTTAGACTCATTATTTCTCTGTTAGTTTTCTGTCTCGATGAACTGTCCATTATTGTGAGCAGGGTGTTGAAGTCTCCCACTACTAATGTGTGGAGATCAATGTGTGGTTTAAACTTTAGAAAAGTTACTTTTACAAATCTGGGTGCCCTTGTATTTGGGGCATAGATTCAGTATTGAGATGTCATCTTGATAAATTTTTTCTTTAACAAGCAGGTAGTGCCTTTCCCTATCTTTTTTGATCAACTTCAGTTGAAATCTATTTTATTTGATATTAGGATGGCTACTCCAGCTTGCTCCTGGGCCCATTTGCTTGGAAAACCTTATCTCAGCCCTTTACTCTGAGGTAATGTCTATTTTTGTTAGTGAGATTTTTTTTCTTGTATGCAACAAAATTATGAGTCTTGTTTACAGATCCATTCTGTAAGCCTGTGTCTTTTTATTGGGGAGTTGAGTCCATTGATGTTGATAGATATTAATTACCAAACGTTGTTATTTCCTCTTATTTTGATGTAGGTGGTGTTTGTGTGTTTCTTTTGGTTTAGCTGCAGTGGAGTTTTTTGCTTCCTCTGTTTTCTTGGGTGTAGTTATCCTCTTTGGGTTGGAATTTTCCTTCTAGAATCTTCTGTAGGGTTGTATTTGTGGGTAGATACTGTTTAATTTTTTTTTTTCATGGAATAACTTGTTTTGTTTTCTTCATCTATGTTGACAGAGAGTTTTGCTGGGTATAGTAGTTTGGCCGGACACCTATGTTCTCTTAGGGCTTGTAGGAAATCTGCCCAGGCCCTTCTGACTTTTAAAGTTTCTGAGAAGAAGTCAGGTGTAATTCTGATGGGTCTGCCATTATATGTTACTTGACCTTTTTCTCTTACAGCTTTTAATATTCTTTTATTGTTCTGTACATTTGGAGTTTCAATTATTATGTGGCAAGAGGAGTTTCTTTTCTGGTCTAATCTGTTTGGTGTTCTGTATGCCTTTTGGAATTTTCCCGGCATCTCTTTCTTTAGGTTTGGGAAGTTTTCTTCTATGATTTTGTTGAAGATGTTTCCTGGTCCTTGGAGTCAGGTGTCTTCTCTTTATTCTATGCCTATAATATGTAGGTTCTGTCTTTTCTTTGAGTCTTTGATTTCTTGGATGTTGTGGGTGATTACTTTTTTAGGTTTCTCATTTTTGGTTGTTGTACTGATTTCTTCCATCAAATCTTCCATGCCTGAGCTTCTGTCTTCCATCTCTTGTATCCTATTTTTGATATTCATGTCTATATTTCCTGTTCTCTTCCCTTGATTTTCCACTTCCAGGATTGCCTGTGCTTGTGTTTTCTTTATTGCTTCTACTTCCAATTTCAAGGCTTGAACAATTTTGTTCATTTTATATGTTTCCTGCTCCAATTTGTTTGTCTTTGTGTGCAAATCTTTCAACTCTTTCATCGCTTTGTCTCTTTCCCGTCCATGTTGGGCTGAGTTGGCTTGGAGGTCTCTACTGGTATTCTCCATTGCTTTCATTTGCAAAAGTGAGGATTCTTTAAACTATTTCAGGGATTTAATTTCTTCTTGTAAGGACTCCATCATTTTCCTAAGTATAGATTTGTCATAATTTTCATGTGTTTCAGCTGTGGTGGGATGTTCAGGGCTTGCTGTTGTTAACCTCACTGAATTTTGTTGGAGTCATATTTCCCTGCCTTTTGTCATTTTTGTCGTTCTTTCACTGACCTTTAGCCATCTGGTTTCTCTATGCTGATTGTTCCTGATACCTTCTGGCCTGTGGCCAAGAAGGGACCTTTTGTGTAGAGTCCATATAATCTTGGTAGTCCGTAGCTTGACACAAGTTAGGTGGGGTCTTGGGATGAGGGCTGGGTCTCAGTGGGCCCTCAAAGTTCACCCCTTCCTGTTGTGCCCCAATTGGGGACTCAGGTCGGGGATTGAATGGGATGAGTTATTCCAGCCTGCAGAGTCTTTGGTTCTAGCAGGTCTTCCTAGTGATATCAGTGGGGATCAAAGGACCACAGATTGTAGGCTAGAGCTGCAGATCTCCTGCACCTTGTGTGTCTGATCCGAGGGTCAGGTCTGTGGTAGTGGTCCCCCAAGGCAGCTTCTTCTAGATGGTCCCCAGGGCACCTCTTTGCCTCTGGGCCCTAAGCAGTAAGCCCTTGTAGTCTGTATCACTCAGGCAGTGCACAAAGGCCAATAATTTCCTGCTCCCACACAGGAGCTAGAAATGATGAAAACACGGTACCCTGCCTAGAAGGGGCAAGGTGCACTGGCTCTGAAATGAATACCACAACCTGTCTGCTGGACTTGGACTCAGTGGAGTTCCACTGCCTTATAACTTGACTACCTGCCTTTCATCCCACTCTGGTCTTACCATTTCAGTGGCACTGCTGGTCTTCTAGGGTGTTAGAGTGGCCGTGTGAGTGCTCGGGCACTCAGGAAGCCAGGGCAGTTGAGGTTACCTCCCAATGCCCTGCAGTGATCAGACCTGCAGGACTCAATGTTTTCCTGTGATTATATATCCAGCAGAGGGACCTGTATGTCCAACACCTTTCTGGGTAAGCCCAGGTATGCCCAGATATGCTTGCGCCTCCCAGACCACAGATCTGCTGGAGATAAATCTTAGTGATCCCCGAGTTCTACTGTATGGAATGCCAGTCTGGAAGCTGGGCACTCCAGAGGCTGGTGAGTTCCCCTGTCTGGGGTTTGGAGCTACTCCTTCTGTATTTGAGTGGCTCGTGCCCGCTTCTGAAGAGGGCTCCGCATTGGCCTCTGCTCCACTCTGCTGGGCTCTGCTCCAGGCCCCAGGCCTCTGCTGCACCAAATCTCTCTTTTTTAGAGTACCTGTCTTGTTGCATTAGAACCCATTCTAGTAATCTCACCTTCATTTGATAACTTCTGTTATCAAAGAAGATTCTGTACCATATAAGGTCACGTTTAGTGACACTGGTTTAGGACTTCATTGTGTGAATGATGCTGAGGCTGAGGAACACACCTCAAACCATGATAGATTTTTTTTTTTTTACATCTCTCAATATTTTCAAATCTCACAGAAATTTCATGCTATCTAATTAAACATTTAATTTTATTTAAGAAGGTTTTAGCATGTCTTCTACATACTTGTTGATTTTTTTAATATTTAAGCAAAATACTAACTAGGGATGGCAGGTAAAGGGTTCTTGCCACCAAGCCTAATGACCTGAGTTCCATCTGGGTCACCCATAAATGTCTTTAACATCCACATATATGCTGTGGTACACACAAAAACACAGACACAAATAAAATTAGTGTCTATATATACACATACATATGTACCTATAAAACAAGAATTTAAAAGAAGCACTGGCTGATCTGTGTTTTCACCTCCCTCTCCGTGTACCTGTCCCCAGCCTTGTCCCCCATTCCTATTCTCTGTCTCTGCTTCTTCTTTCCATCCTGTCCTATTTGTATTCTTTTTCACATTGTGAATCTTGTTTATTTTGTGTTGCAGTTATGGACTCTTATTTTTTTTTTACTTATTTAAACAACAAATTGCTGAGTGTGGTTATTCACACCTTCAACCACAGCACTCACAACGTCGAGTCAGTCCCATCCCTGTGAGTCTGAGGCCAGCCTGATCAACACAGAACTTTGAGCCAGCCAGGGAGACACAGTTTTTTTTTTTCTTGACAAAAAACAAAAATACAAATAAGTTCTTAAATGTAACCCACCTAATTTCATGAACGCCTTCCTTGCGGCTAATATATTTTGTGTGTCTTCTTAAAAAATTCTTCCCTGATGGGAGGAATGATCTATTTTGTTCTATATTATTTTCCAGAACAATGGTGGTTTTGCATTTTCTCATTTAGATAGTTTTTATACCTGGATTATTATTATTATTATTATTTTGGTTTATTTTAGTAAGTGTAAAATTTTGCTTTTTTTCCAATAAAGAAAACCAATTTTCTCAGCAGTGTTTATTGAAAATTCTATTCTTTATCTAAAGGCCTGTAGCAACATCCTTGCTTCATATAAAATGTGTCTGAGTTGGTTCACAGTGTCTCACTCTGCTCTGCTGTCTGTGTTGCTGTTTGTACTTCAACATTACACTTTTTCCCACAAAAGCTCCATCATAAGTCTCACTGGCAGGACGAGTCTGACTAACTTGTCTTTTTATTTTAAGAGCTTCCCAGTTTCTATTGGTCCATTGCATTACCTAGTTTTTAATAGTTCCTTTTTCAGAATAAGTTCCTATCTATTCCTGGATGGGAAAAGACTTATTTTTAAAATATCCTGATAGAAGCTGAGTTTTATCAAGTGTTTTCCGACAGCCATACTAAGCTTTGTCTCTTTGTCTTCTGCTTTTCCAAGAGCATGATAGGTGGTTTGGATACATCTTGTCTGAGTCTTTTACAAATGGATGTCATTATCATCACCTTGTCAATCAAGAAGCCACAGGTCACAAAGGCTAAGGAGCAAGCCTGAATATCCCCCAACTGGAGAATCCCAACTAAGTGGATAAACTGGCCTTCAAACTCATATTTTGGGTCACATTTTTTAATTTAATTCATTGCTACTGATCAATCTCTATGTTTCCTTGAAATTGAAAAATGGAGAGATATTACAGCAAAAGGAAGAAAAATGAAAAAAGCACCCCCATCATCTGCTTAGAACTAATTTTAAACAGTGGGGCAGAACATGTGGGTCACAATGTGCTAAGGCTGAAGTTGAATGAACTTTTCATACAGTGATTTCATTCCATCAGGAGACTCCACCATATGGTTAACAGAGAATTAGAATTCAAGTTAAAAGCCTCAAACTCACATATTTAAGAAATCTAGGTTAAAACAGGTCTGTGCACCCCACAAACACATATATTATGGGCACATATGTACCATATAAAGACCACCAGGGAACTCGTTTGGAGATTATGACTTATGGGAGTCTCATACTTGGATGTGTAAGTGATCCTCACAAATTGAATGAATTCCTGAGAGGTCATTTCACAGAGATGAACCCATGGCTAGTGTTCATAACATGTTCCTGGAAAAGTACAACACACAAACAAAAGCAAACACCAACTAATGTGAAAATTACTAGGCAGACATGCTTCATAGGCCAAACAGTACATGTGTATTTAACTTTACAAGAAATTATACATGTAGTTTCCAAAGTGGCTAGACAATTTGCTTCCCAGTGGCGTGTATGAGCTCCAGGTAGTCCACAATCTCATCAAACTGGTATAGTAAGAACTGTTAACTAGCCACTTCATGACTAATTATGTTCAGGATCTTTCCTGAATATGTATGTCTGGGGCATTTGAACATTTATGTATCTGTTTTCCAAGATTTATTTATTTTTATTTTGTGTGTATGAGTGTGTGCCTGTATTTATGCCTGTGCACCATGTGTGTGCCTCACACCCATGGGGGACAGAAGAGGGTGTCAGATCTCCTAGACCTGGAGTTACAGACAGTTGTGTGCCATTCCCATGTTCTGGGAATCAGACCTGGGTCCTCTGGAAGAGCAACCAGTGCTCTTAACTGTTGAGCCAACTCTGTATATTTATTTTAAAATATTTTTCTTTATGTTAAACTCTGTGTGTTATTGAGATCTTTATTCTATTCTGAAAAGAAGCTCCTTGCCAGGTAAATATTTTGTAAGCAGTTTCTCTATAGTGGTATTTTTGTTTTTGTTGTTCTTGAATGTTTGTCAAAGAGCAGAAAGTTCTATTGTTTTTTTTTTTTGGAGTGGGTCTACAGTAGCTCAGTGTGGCCTTCAATGAACAGAGATCGGCCTGCATCTGCCTTCTGAGGGATGGGATTAGAAAAATGCACCACTATGCTTGGCAAGAAGGTTCTAATTGTAATGAAACAAATTTGTCAACTTTGAAAGTGTTCATACTTTTAAAATCCTATCAAAATCTTTGTGTAATCAAAGATCACAAAATTACCTCATGTTTCCTTTGAAGTTTTATTTCTTTCGTTGAAGTCTCAAGTCTTTTAACATCTTTATCATGACTCTTCTTTTTCATCACTTATAATTTTATATATACAACATTCATTAGTCATAAAGAAGGCTTATATAAATAAATAGCTGTAAAGAAATTCAAAATTTACTTTTTGGCCTTTACAGGAAATATATCTATGCCACTTTAAGTTAATCCTTTTCTCTTTTTGCATTTCTTTCAGTAATACATTTCTTTTTAAGTAACACAATGCATGCTTTTCAATATTAGGCAATTTTATTTATTTGTTTATTTTTAAATTTCATTTTATTTATTATTATATTTATTTATCATTTATAATTATTCATATAATTTCAATTTTCATTCTAGCAAAAAGTACCCCAGTATTATGAATGTAATTATGGATACCCCAGTTTTCTGAATATCATGTGGTTTTGAGTGCTGTCTTTAGTGGTGACTAGCAAGCTATGGAACTGATGAGTTACACAGGACAGATTGACATCATTACACAATAAAGTTCCATTCGTCCAAGCAAAATGTGCTTTTAGATCCCCATGTGAGGGAATCACTTTTGTCTTGGCACACACCGAGTTTACATTCTCGCCCCTGGACCCAAGGATCCCACAGAGATACTTTGTTTGGTCTATGGATAGCTGCTAAATTCTTGTCCTTGGGTGAAACACAAGCAAGAGGGCTTCCTCTTCTGACACCTTACTGTCCTTGTCTGAGTGCTGGTTTTGAAAATAGTAATTAGAGTGCACACAGCATGGCACCCCATATTCTGCACAAACTTCCACACTAGTTTGCCTTGCTTTGTTGGATGAGCCTAGATAGAATAAATAATTTTAAAACATCATGTGTATCAGAGGGCTGTGTTGATAGACCAAAGACCATTCAGTGAATACTTAAGGTTTTATCCAGGCTACTTAATTCATTTAATGAAACTATAACATTAATCAATTCCCTTAGGAGAGGGTTCTGAGGGCAGGTCTTCTCTCACCCGGATGCTGCCCTTGTGCTTCAACTAGACATTGCTTCCTGTGCTCATTGCCATCCTTCCTGGATAGTAGATAGTGTGCGTGCATCATCCTAAAGTCATCCTCAGTAGTATGCATCAGGTGGTGTACTCCCTTAGTCTCTTCTGATTGTCTTAGTTTTTAGTGAAGCCTGGAGTTTTCTAACCTTTGACCAAGTCTGGTACTAAGAGTCCATGAACACTCTTTAGAAAAGGTACTTGTTAGTCCTTGCTTTCAACTGAAGCTCAGTCTATTAACTGTTAAAAAGAGGTGCCAAAGACATATGGACTGGACATTGGGAATGTATGCTAAGCCATATAACTCTTATAATTGTGGCCTATTTATTTCTGTTGTTTTGTATTGTATTTATAGCTATAAGAAAAAGAACCGTTTTTTGGACTGAAAGGGAGAGCTGTTGGGGGGAAAAAGAAATACCTTAAACTAAAAAAAAAAAAAAAAAAGAAGGGAAGGGGACGGGGGGTTGAGCGGGAGGAGGGTGGAAGGGTGGGACTGGAGGGGGGGTAGGGAGGGGATTGTGATTGAGATGTAACTTGAAGAAATAAAAAATAAATTATTAAAAAAAGAGGAAAATGACACCTGCCCATCACTCATACTCCTGCTTATTAAAGTGACTTGTGGACTCATTAGTTGAACTTTCCCAGAATATAGCATTTCAGGGGATCATTAATATTTCATAATTATAGATGCCAAGTGGTTTATAATGTCTTTTAAGAGAAATTATTTCTTTGTATATAAGAACTTTGCAGTTTGTGGGCTTGCAAGATGGCTCAGTAAGTAAAAGCACTTGCTGCCAAGCCTGAAGAGCTGAATTCAATCCCCGGGAACTTCTTGGTACAAAGAGAGTACCAACCCCCACAATATGTTCTCTGATTCCCAAATGTGTGCCATGAAATATGTGTACCCATTTACATACATACATACATACACACACATATACACATACATGCACACACACATAATAAATACATACAATATTTAAAAATTGAACTTTACAGTTAGTCAAAATTCTATTTGGGGCAAAGAATATTTGTTGGCATGACTACTTATGAGTTAGTGATACAACAATAATAAGATGATAGTTGTACTTTGACTGTTAAAGTGTAAGGTTAAGCAGCCATTTGTTTCCTCTGATAGGATGACAGATTTGATAACACTCCCTGGCAATATCTACATTTTAAAGGTAAATTTTGACCTAAATATTTCATAATAAGATCATGTATCATTTACTACCTAGTGATGTACTACCTTTATGCAATCTGCATATGGTAGACATATTCCAGTGTCAGAATCTCAAGATCTCCATTGATCTTTTATCTTTTTCATTATGTGTACTTTAAGAAACCAAATAATCCAATAAAAAATGAGGAACAGAGCTAAACAAAGAATTCACAAAGGAGGAATCCCTAATGGCTGAGAGCCATTTGAAGAACTGTTCAACATGCTTAATCATCAGAGAAATGCAACTCAAGATGACTCTGAGATTCCATCTCACACCTGTCAGAATGGCTAAGATCAAAAGCTCAAATGACAGCACATGCTGGTGAGGCTGTGGAGAAAGGGGAACACTCCTCCATTGCTGGTGGGAGTGCAGGCTTGTGCAACCACTATGGAGGTCAGTCTGGTGATACCTTAGAAAACTTGGAATAGCTTTGCCTCAGGACCCAGCCATACAACTTCGGGTATACATCCAAATGATTTCTCACCACATCACAAAAATGTTGCCTCATCTATGTTCATAGCAGCCTTATTTGTAATAGCTAGAAACTGGAAACAACCCAGATGTCCCTCAACCAAAGAATGGATTAAAAAACTGTGGTACATCTGCACATTGGAATACTACTCAGCCATCAGAAACAATGAAATCCTACAGTTTGCAGCCAAATGGATGGAACTAGAGAAGCTCATCCTGATGAACTAACCCAGACTCAGAAGGATGCCCATGCCATCTATTCACTTATAGTCAGATTTTAGCCATATAGTACAGGATATCTATACTACAACCAATGCACCAAAGTGAACATGAACATAGACTTTGTTACCTGTCAATGAAACACTTTGCCCTAGTGGTGCTGCCTTGTAGGCCTCCAGTGTATGAGGAGGCTCTTGGCCCTCATATGACTGCTGAATTGGGGCAGGGGACTGATATGTAGGGACACTCCACTCCAGAGGAGTGGGATGGAAGGGTTAGGGGGTAGAGGGTGGGAGGGAGGGACTGGGAGGGGTGGAAAGAGGACACTGTGATGGAGATGTAACCTGAAGTAATAAATAAATATTTTAAAAAAGAAAAAGAAAAAGATAATAAAGAATATGTAAAGTTAAAATGTTATACATGGAATTATACATTGACTAAAGATACACACACACATACATACATACATACATACATACATACATACATACATAAATACATACAGAGATATTCTGTACTCTCACATTTTAGAATCTATGCTGTCATGAATTTGAACAGAACTGAAAGAAACTATAACAGCAGCAATTACTTAGTTATTTTAATTAAAATTTCTTTTGGCAAATAAATCATTTCATATAATTTATTGGTGAATATAAAAAATGTACACCACTTCTCTTTTTAACCCAAACAAAATGCCTGTGAAAAGAACAATAGCCACATCTACATACATGCCACTTGCCGGAGTCGTGAAGTCTCCTGTGTAGCTAGCAAATGTAGCATGCTCTGGGTAGCAACAGATTGGCCAAGAGCTAAGTGCACACTGCTGTGGGGTCCTGTGAGATTACAAAGGAGCTGTGAAAATCCCTCTCTCTTACTGCCACAGCAGCCATGGTTACATCATACAGTATATTATTCACACGTTCAGGGAGAGGCTGGGAAACAGTCCTATAAAAGTACATTCTGTGTAGTATCTGATACTCCATGATTATGAATGGCTATTTGCTTGGCTTCTGTATTTACTCTACTTTTTATTCTTTTAGCATGCACTCCTACTTATATGAAAGTTGATAATGACAGACTTAGATTGGAAAAAATAAGTTCTGATGCTCTGTAACACAGTAGGGTGAACATACTGCATATCTCAAAACAGAAGAGAGAATTTTGAGTACACTGCATAAATGAACACTAAGGGGCTTTGCTGTGATGTCCCTTAGGGCAAGAGTGATTGCAACGAGGGGCTGAATTTCACTCTCCAGCATGTTTGTAAAAAAGTCAGGCATTGCTTATGTGTGTCTGTAACATCAGCATCAAGTGATGGAGAAAGGTGGTTCCCCAGAGCTCTCCAGCTTGCCAGCCTTACCAACAGTGAGGTTCCAGTTCAGCGAGAGATCGCGCTCAAGGCAATATGGTGGAGCGTGGTAGATGAAGACACTGATATCCAGCTCTCACTTCTGCTTATGCATACCAGCACATATGTGTGTATGTGTGTGTCTATCATACACATATACCACACACACACAGAAATGATAAATGTTTTTAGAGATGAATATATTAACCATTCTAAATTGATTAGTATCTACCACATTCATACATAACTCAAAATATAATGCTGTACTTCATAAACACGTACAAATGTTATATATTTTTGTCAATCAAAAATAAAATTATGTATGCCCTGTTACACACAGAGCAGCGTCATTTGTCCTATATTTTCTGCATTGTTTTGATTGGATCAAGAGGTCAAGTTGAATGATTGATTTGTACTACCGATGTTTGTACAAGTCACTGATATTTGCACAATACAAAATCACATTTTATTTCATGTTCAGTGTGTATCTCACTGTCATGTGATAGATGGCCCTGTTTAGTATTGAAACTCTGTCATCAAGACAGGAATATTAAAATTCATATTTTCTCTCAGCATTACACAGGGACGCTTGATTGTTCAGTCACATCATAAAGCACACAGGACAAGATAGCAAAATCTTTGCTTCACAAAAATTTTAAGTGTCACAGAGGCATGGATTATAATAGAATATTGCATCTTCTAATATTGTTATTCAAACTTGAGAGTAAATATCAAAAGTCTGTTAGACCAAGAAGCTGTAACTCAAGTGGGCTTTGCAATACTGAGAAACCACAGTTGAAATTTCAGGCAAAGTATAAATTTCAGTTGGAAATAAATCTGATATAATAAGAGATAAAAATTAGTTTTCCTTCTGAAAATTGAAAGAAATGAAATTGATCATATATTGGTAGCATTCTCTTCTTCTCCAGTGTCAGGTCTGCTGTTTACAAAGCACTGCACAGCTTTGCACCTATGTGGTTGCACTTCTATAGTAAACTTTTCCATTTGTGCTCCTTTCATTCATTCAGCATTCATGTACATAGTGAATAGTATAGTTTTCTAGAAATATGGGACCATCAGCTGTAGTTTTGTAACACAGTCCATACAGTTTGGTAATGCAGTGTATTCAATTGAATTATGTTTTGATACCCAGGATATTCTTTTTGGGATGGAATAATGGATCAGCTGTTAATAGCATGTACTAGTTTTGTACAAGACCTGAGTTTGGTTCCAAGCTTTCACACCAGGATGCTCACAACTACCTGTAACTCCATCTCCAGAGGATCTATCACTCTTTTGCTCTCCATGGGCACATAGACACATTAACACACCCCCCCCACACACACACTTTTTTTTAAGTCCTAAAAAGGACATTCTGAAATTTATACAAAGGACGATAAAATTGGGGAATAATACACTCCCCAAAATGCTTGGTTAAAAATGACTTTACTTGCTGCTGTTCACTTTAAGGAAGAAAAGAACAGTCTAAATTCACTGAAGTTTATCTTCTTTGAAAGTCTAAAAATATATCTTACATATGAGTTTTATGCACAAAAAAGTAACAATATTTAGTTACTTTTCAATGTTTAATGCAGTTTCGTATGGAATCAGCACAGATAGTCTTTGTGAGACTAATACCGAATTGTGCTAGTACTTGAAAGTTTCCACACATCCGTGTGAATTGTTAAAAGAAAAGACACAGAGGAGGTCAGAGAGGCAGATGTACACACTTCATCAGTGCACATCCGTTAAATGTTCTCTGTGAGCCAGAGACTATGTGGAGAATTGCAGAGAAGTTGAGGCTCCTGTCTTTTCGAAATACACCCTAGTGTATAGTTAGTGGGATAAGCACTTAGTGTGGGTAGGGAGAACAAAGGGCTTTGTGCTGTGACAGAGTAGCTATGTCCTTCTGTGGGTCTGGGAGCAATCCTGGCATGTGTGTCAGTTCCCACAGCTGCTCGAGGTCCGAGCACCACTGCACCAAATAAGCCTTTGACTGTTCACTTCTCACAAGTGGTTTTGCCTCCAGTCCCTTGTTCCTTGTAACTATGCATTAAATTAGTAGCTTTTAGCACCTACTACCTAGGATAAATTCTAAGCACTTCATTCCAATACAAAATTCTATGTGAAACTGCCCATTTTTTCCCTCTCAACCCATTTTCTAGCTATCCTGTGCCATCAAACCATTCTAAATTATCTTGAGTTCCAAGAACATATCCCTTGTCTCACCTTCAACCTTTTGATCTGACAATCCTTCCTTCTAGAATATTCACTTCACTTTATTAAGCCACTACCTGACTAGTTTGTGCACATCTTGTCATTTTCATTTGCTTCTATCCATCCACACCAGAAATGGGTCACTCTAGTCCCTTCCCTTTACCGTCTCCTTCCCACTCCCTCTGTCACTGCATCCTGAAAATTCAAGATGAAATGTCTCTGCTGTGGACTATCTTACTTTTTAATTGTTATTAAAACAAGCCTGCAATATTGATGATATTATTGTTCTTTCACAGGTGCTGAAATAGAAGTCAAGGGTACTTTAAATATTTGCCTAAAAATCAATACTTAGTAAGTTACAAAGGTAAATTTGAAGCCAAATTTCATGACCTTTTCCTAGGCAAGGGATATGCTAATGGCTACATGTGATTGTTCAAAATGACACAACTTTGAGAAGCCTGGGTACATCAGGGAGGGATGGCTGAAGACTTGAGGTTGCACCACCTTAACATGTTCACTCAGATTCAGTTTGTTCTGTAGTTTCTTCCATGGTTAGAATAAAGTCAGTGATGACCATAACTGACACTAGGCATTTAAACATTTGGACCTTTTCAACAATTCCTCTGAGACGTCTACTTAAGTCAGTGGCTACAAGGAGTGAGGCACTGACATAGCAGTTTTGTTTTATTTCTTTTTATTTTTGTTTTGTTTTGTTTTGTTTTTTTGAGACAAGGTTTCTCCGTGTAACAGCTCTGGCTGTCCTGGAACTCACTCTATAGACCAGGCTGGACTCGAACTCACAGAGATGAGGCACAGGATTTGAGAAATAACTGGAAAGTAAAGAAATCAATGTGTCATTTTAAATGCAATTTTAACACTTTATTAATTGTCTGAGAATGTCATACATACAATTATTTGAGAATTTTGATCATATTTACCCCTCCTCCAGCTTCTATCAGATCCACTGTCTAACCTCTACCCTCAAAAAAAAAAAAAAAAAAAAAAACAAACCCAAATAAAACAATAACAAAATGACCAAAAAACCAAAAGGAAAAAAAAAAAAACCCTTACCCAGTCCATTTGTGTGTGTATCAGGTGTGCAGGCATCTTGCAATGTGATTTATCTACCAGGGATCACACACTGGAGGAAAACTGACTTTCCCTTCCTCAGCAGCCTCCATTGTCAGTAACTCCTCAGCTAAGGAGGGACTTCAAACTATCTCCCACCTCCACGCTGGGATTTTGCCTGGCTTGAACTTGAGAATGTCTTATGCATCCTGTCAGAATTGCTGTGAGTTCATGTGTGCAACTGCCCTGCTGTGGTCTGCAAACCTTGTCCCTGTAGTTGCCTACTACTTCTGGCTTTTACACTTGAAAAATTTCTTACAGGCCTATATTAGATGTTGAACGTGTCTTCCCAATCCTCCCATTACCTATTTTTTGATCCCTCTCTTTCACACTAATCCCCTTTGTTCCCATGACCAATTTCACTTCTATTTTCAGTACACACACACACACACACACACACACACACACACATACACACACACAGAGAGAGAGAGAGAGAGAGAGAGAGAGAAAATCATGTGTTCCTAAAATCTAGGAACCACTAACAAGGAGAAAACATATGATGCTATTCTTTCTGAGAGTGGCTTAATTAGCTTAATGTGATCTCCAGTTGCACCAATTTTCCCATAAATTACACTGTGTTCTTTGTGACTGAGAGTCTTCTATTATGTATAATAGAAATATACATCTGTACATCACTTTCTTATCTATTCCTCTACAGTTGGACATCTACATTGGTACCATATCTCTGCAATTAAGATGTAAAAGTATTTCTGTGGTATGCTGATTTAGGGCTCTTCAGATACTCTAGGAATTAAATAGTTGGACTGTGTATCATTTTGCATCAAGAAAAATATTTTGTTTAAAAAGTATAGTAATAAAGCTGTAGGAAATTCATAAGAAAATGAGAAAAGTGATGCCATCTATAGTAACCATGTGGCCAGTTTTCCTGTTACCCTTTATAGATAAAGAATGTATAAGTAACTCTGTATACTTGTGTATTATGCAGACAGTTAGTAGTTTTAGAAATGGGTGATATTGATAGGACCAGCCTTGAAATTGAAGTGGTTGCATAATGGTAGAATTGTGTTGTAGTGTCATGGTGTATTTATGCTACAGTTTAGTGGATAAAAAGGCTCTACAGAGTTGAAGCTCCTGTCTTTCTGTATATTGGGAAATTCACCCAAGTGACCATCATGGCTGTACAGTGTGCAGTTAGTAAAGGGAACACACTCTTGTGGAGATAGAAGCGTAAGTGAGGGCCACTTTTAGATCTCAAGAGTGCTGACTAACCAAACACACACACACACACACACACACACACACACACACACACACACACGTCCATTTCTGAGTAACCCCAAGTTTATTTTGCAAAGGATAAAGCTTTTTCTTGAAGATAAATGCTATTCAAGTCACCAGCCATTATAGTTATGAAACTAAAATGGATACAGAACAACAGAGAGAAATAGTAGCAGATAAAGAACAACAGACAGGATTAACAGAGAGATATGCTCTCTCAAAAGTTGTCAGTGGAAGCAGTAGATTTTTTTGTAGAATGATAATATCCATTCTTGATTATTTTCTATGGTCATAGAAAACTTAGACATCTTTATTTCCCACTTTCCCACACATACTTCTCTTAAATGACCATTGCAGAACATTCAGGTAGATATTGACTACATTAAAAAAAAGTTTAGTCTTTTAAAAATATTTTTCTATTGCATTCCATCCAATAATAACCATCCGTGAAATGAACTGTTATCTAACTTAAGGGAAAATATAGATTTTCTTTCTTTTTTTTTTTTTACTCTCTACTGAGGATTGATGTTTGCATCAAAAAGTTAGACTCCAATATTTAATGGAATCTGTGTTGTTGACTCCTTTTTTTTCTTTTAACTTTTACTGCAATTGATTTCAAATGTTTTACAAGAAAGACAAAAGAACAGAAAGTTCTAGTAGTGGAAGATGTTACCACCTGCTCAGTCTGTTTTCTAACACATTTTGGAAATGATGTCTAACAGAAAAGAAGAGAAGCTCCAGAGGCAGGATGTCAGTGTGGAACATGGAGATTGAGGTCAAGCAGTCTTCCAAATAGCTGAAGCATAATCCTTCTAACCAATACCCCAGAACATCCTCCCATTGGTCTCTCATATTCCTGACTTTTCCCTCCACCATTAAAAGAAACATAGCCACAACTAACAAAGAAGAAGAGGGGGAAAAAGTCCAACCAAAAAACCATAAAGTGAGTGGAACTTGGTTCTAATAAAATCACTTTCCAGAGAGAATAAGGTGATCCTAACTCTGGAAAAGTTTGTAACAGGTATCCTGGAAGACTAGGAGATGAATTCTAAAGAGGTAATCAAAAAGTATGTATGATTTTAATTCTTTGAAAGGTATAACATCTGGTTAAAAAGGGCAAAGTGGCTTTTTAAGAGTGTCTTTTAGTTTTCAGATAGTGAAAGAGAAAAGAGAAAGGGACACTGGTCTCTGTCCGTTCTGTTGGCAGTTGACAGTTACCTTTTTGTCATCTTGGCTGAGCTGTGTCTGTGTCTGGGAGGGTGTTTCCAGAGGAAAACATTTTCACTGGTGGACTGAGGAGTGAGGGTCCCCTTACTCCTTTATCGTGAGCCTGCATATTTACCCCACCTGTGGAGAGTCCAAAACGAGAAGGCCTAGGGAGAGACACACACTGGAATGTGCATCTTCTACCCTCTTGGGTCTCATGACTTTCGACTCAGGCTTGAACGACACCATCAGTTTCTCTGATCTACAGTATGCAGATCCCAGCCCACTTAACTCAAAGGCCATTTCTGTACAGTAAATCTCTTTGATTCTGTTTCTCTGCATCATTCTGATGAATACAACAGACAACCAAAAGATAAGAGGGCATGCAAACTTCTCCCCTTCCACCAAAACAGCTCAGGGGCCACCCTGATGATTGAACTTTGCAGTACTGACAGAAGAGGGTGCCATTGAACTGGGAATCTTACTCCACGCCTCAAGGCCAGGGGATACAGTTCCCAGCCGCCCAGTCATCGTCCTCACCTCCAGCCATCCCAGTGAGTCTGCAGTTTTGTCTCATAGAAGTTTGAGCTTGTGTTTCTTAGAGGACTGATATTTGTTATCCATATATGCTTCCACAAAGGACCTGCTAAACACATTCATTTACAATTGAATTCTTCAGCCAGTGAGGTAGAAGGGAGGGAGCACGCCAAGCTGCTAGCCAAGCAAGTCTGAAAACATGAGCTCTGTTCCTGCAGCTGCATGAGGTGGAAGAAGAGGACAGACTCCACAGGTCATTCTTTCCTCTCCACATGCCTATCTGCTCACACATCATCATGCACACACACACAAAGCAATACATCGAAAACATTTACATAGAATTCTTTATCTCCTTGGGTTTTTCTTCACCCCTTTCCCATTTTTATTGTACTGGAGATGGAACATAATCCTTAAGTGTGGTAGACAAGCCCTCTCCCACTGAGCTATGTCAGCAGTCCCTCCCATCTTAATTGAAGTCTTACTTTTACATTTTAAGTCTTTTCTTTATTCTTTCTATATGTCTTTTATTGGGTGTATTACATGTATATATGTTCAGTCCCTGGATTAGCTACTGATTCTCTTGGTGTCTTTCACAGAGCATGTTTTCTGTGTCTTGACTAATAGTTTCTTGCTAGTATACATTATTCAATGTGTAGGGTTAAAGATATTCTTAGTCTATTACACTTTTCAACTTCTAGAGACTCTGTAATAGTATTAGCTCTCTCATTTTTGGTATTTGTAATTTGTGGTTTCTTCTTCTTCTTCTTCTTCTTCTTCTTCTTTTCTTTTCTTTTTTTTAGTGGTTGCTGTTTGGTTTGTTTGTTTCCTGACAGAGATTTACAAATGTCATCTACCTTTTTGAAGAACTCTGTTACAATTTTTACATTGAACCTGAACCTCTTGTTTACTTTTAGGCATCAATTCACATGAGATTTCTGTGATCATCCATTCAGTGGAACCCATCAAGAGTCTATTAGGAGGCTTGTGTATTATACACACTGAGAATGTATCCCATCAAGAATCTATTAGGTGTTGGGTGTGTTATACGCACAGAGAATGCATCTTTGTGGGAGAGAACATATTGCTTCAAAAACAGAATACAAAAGAAAGAAAATAATTCCTTCCTTCCTTTTTTTTTTTTTGGTTGAAATGGCATGAAACATCAGGCTGATCTACTTGGGTTGGTGCCCTGTAACAAAGGAGATAGTTTTTTCCAGACACAATGGGATTGATGCACATATAAACTCAGAGACTGTGACAATACACCCAAGACCTGCACAGGTCCAAACCAGACAAACTCCCAGCACTGAGAGGGGGAAGTGGACACCAATTTGTAATTGAGAAATTATTTGCAATTGCTACATGATAAGAAAGGGCAAATGCCCAGGAGCAGATGGCCTATGGTGTGTGTGTGTGTGTGTGTGTGTACTTTGTTTTGAAAATTTTTTTTGTGTTTTAGGTTGTTTTGTTTTGTTTTGTTTTGTTTTGTTTTTTTCTGTTGGGGAAACAGTTTGGGGAGAGAGAGAAGGGGAGGGAGGGGAAGAGAGAGAAAATATATTGGGGAGGAGCTGGGGGAAGGGAAGAATGTGATCAAAATGTATTGTGTGAAAAATGTAAATAAAATTTTAAAACAAAAGAAGACAGATGACAGACCGAGGAGCCAACTAACAAACCCACACAGAAATCCTACTAGCAGACACATCTGGGGTTTATGTCACTGCTCTGGCCTTAACTGAGGAGCATGAACTGACAGCCTGTGGCCTAAGACAATTTTGCTCTTATCTGGATGCATTGTAAATGAGGGAGGTGGTCAATATCAGTTACAGGCTTATCTGGGGAAAATATGTTGTTCAAATCTGATCTTTGCTGTAAGAAAATGCCTCTTAATTGGACAAGAATTTACTTTTAAAGCAATTGGTTTTAGATAGCAGCACCCTGAAGCAATATAAGTCAGCAGTTCTGGGTTGCAAGCATTGATTGACACTTGACAAGTTACCTTGGGCTGGGGGTTTCTCCTGTGAAAAGTTCCTCCTTCTAATTAAAGTTTCTCCTCTAGGAAAAGGCAAGACAGATATTTGACAAAGCTGAAAGAGACAATTTCCAAGTCATGCTGGCACTTAAATTAGATTCCCAAATGACTGTAACTCTATCTCCAGGGGAACCAACACCCTTCTTTGTTTGATGGGTGAAGAAGTGATATGGAAATGCATTTGATGCTGGTAAATACTGAAATGGCTGGCACCCCATGACCAGTGCCATTAATAACAAATGCCAGAGCTGAATGTGCAGGGGAAACAGGAACCTTGGGCAGAGCTCTGTTTGAATCTTACCAGCATAGCAATGTAATGTGGTTAATAAAAATGGTGTGAGTTGTTTTTGTAGGGACTGAAATTCACTTTTTGTTATAAAGAGAGTAAGTTAATAGTAACTTCTGTATGGAAAGCTAGAACTTTTGTCTGTTTTTTATGACAGGGTTGTTTATTGTTTATTGTTTGTTTGTTTTTTTACACATATCTTTTGGTTATATCAACCTGTACCTTCCCTTTCAAATCCTCCTAGTTCTTTACCAGCCCACATCCTTCTTACAGCTTCAGTCTATTGAATCCAAACAGTACTGTTCTTATATGCATGGCTCTAAGCTATTTACTGGGACAGAGCACCTAACAGGGGTCATTCATTATCCTGAAGAAAAGTGACTGCTCCTAACCCAGCAACCTTTAACTGCCAAGGCTCCAATGATCCCTTCCCCCACCTATGCTTCATTTTTTACCGGCTTGATCTTGAGTAATTTTTTTGCAGGCAAACAAAACTGCTGTGAGTTCATGGGTGTAATAGTGTCAGGTCCAGAAGACACTGTTTTGTATCAGTCCTTCCCAACCTCTGGTGTATGGATGCAAGATGTAATCAACTAGATCTGTCTTCATGTTCTGCCCGAGCTGTGGCTTTGCTGGTTCAACAGTGTGTTTAACTTTCCACTGCACTTTAGAGAAGTCTCAGAACTTTGTCGGTGGAGTAACGTTGCCAATCTCACTTTAAGAAGAAGTACTCTGGCCACTGACTGCTGGGTAAAGTTGTAAATGGAAGAAACTGTTTCATTCTTTACAACAAAGTAGCTGTGTTGTCACCAATAGTTGGTCACACTAACATAGCTTTTTGTCATAATTCAGTGTTTTGTTTTGCAGAACTGGTCTTTAAAAAAAATACAAATAAGGAGCTAGAGTTGTGGCTTATTGGGAAAGAGCATTTGCTTCTCTCACTGGGGACCTGAGTTTGGTTCCTAGCACCCATATTGAATAACTCCCAACTACCTGTAACTCCAGTTCCAGGGGATCTGATACACCTTTCTGGCCTCCACAGCACCCACACATATGTGGCATTCATTCACACATACTTGTTAAAAATAAAATCTTAGAACAATACAGACAAAAGAGGTCATATGATAAAACAAAGAAACCTGTGGTTAGCACCTGTGCTTCTAAAGACAACATGGAGTTGCCTGAAGAGGGTGAGCTTCGCCGAAACATTCTTTATTCTTTGACCTATGCATTTGGGACAGAGTAGAGAGCAGTAAATGCAGAGACAGATGATTTTCCAGCCTCCCCAACAGCTAGTGCTGTTCTGTTGAGCTTCACAGCTCCCAGGATTGGCTCATGGGATGCTCCTGACCAACCAGGCGCTCTGTGTTGGTTCTCAGGGAAGCTGCTGGCTCTACTCAAGTCAAAAACTGCTCCGTGGAATCTCCTGGCAAGTGTGCACAGTTCAAGCATGTCTTCTTGTTTCGCTGGTCGTCTGTGTAGTTGTTTCCTTAAGTATAAAATAAAGAGGATTTTTAACATAAAAGTCAGATACCTGCTACTTTTCCAGGTTTGAACAGAAGCAAATAAGGTCTCAAAATGATCAATGATATAATTCTTAGGTGGAGAAGGGAGGTAAATGTTGTCAACACCATTATTGCTTCAAAAATTATAGCTTCGTTAACTTCTTTCTGTCACAGCAAGAAAAAAAAAGATTTAAATGGTGAAAATGACCATCTGCAAATCTGAGTTTGCCATCCTATATTTCTGTTTGTTATTCATGAAGCTACTGGTTCACTAAATTTGTGTTATGCTAGATCAGTAAGTGGAATTATCCAAATACACACACAAACACACACACACACACACACACACACACACACACACACACACACACACACAGGGGAACATTGTAATTCTCATGTTTCAGGAAGCCACAGTCAACAAATGGTAAAGCCAGAACTAAAGGCCATATCTGCTTATCCCAGCATCTGTGCTTTTAGTTGTCAGAATTTGGAATGTTTGCTAAAAATTTGAGCATAGCACGAGGAGATAATAGAAAATAATAAAAGAATGTATTGGCCGACAAAGGAGATAAGTCAGTTAGTAAAGTGCTTGCTATGTGTATTAGTCAGGATTCTATGGAGTAACAGAACTCTTATAGAATGACTCTCTCTGTGTATATATAAAAAGGGGATTTATTAGAACGACTTACAGGCTGTGGTCCAGCTGATCCAACAACGACTGACTGTGAATGGAAAGTCCAAAAAATCCAGTAGCTACTCAATACACAAGATTGGGTGTCTCAGTCGGCCTTCAGTACATGCTGGAATGACAAAGAGGGAGGCTCCAATGTAAGTGAAAGGACAGACTTGCTAGCGAGGCAAGGGCAAGCCGGAAAAGAACATAAGCTTCCATCTTCCATGTCTTTACATAGGCTTCCAGCAGGTGTGACTCAGATTAGAGGAGGGGTTTCCCAGCCCAATCTGGATTAAAGGGGTGTCTTCCTGACCCAAGATCCAGATTAAAAGCATGTCTTTCCCCAGCTCAAAAAATCTAGATTAAAAGTGGATTGTCCTACTTTGAACTAAGCAAAAATCCCTCACAGATGTGTCCTCCATTTTGGGGTTTTAGTTAATTCTAGGTATAGTCAAGTAGACAACCAAGAATTGCCACCACATTGAGCAAGCATAAGGATCGGTGTTCAGATCCCCAGCACCTATGTAAAGGAGGGTATGGCACCTAGAGGGTGGAAGAAGAAAGACCCCAGAGACTCCTGGACCAGCAAGACTAGAAGAAACAGGGAGCTTCAGGCTCAGCGAGACACCTTGTTTCAAGACTCAAGTGAAGAAGTGATTGAATAAGACAGCTGACATGAGCCTCTGGCCTCCACAGCCCCACCCATTGGCCAGTATAGCCTTCACGTATGTTCTTACATATACACACACAACATACACATGCATACAATGCCTTGAGTCTTACATCATGATACTAAGAATATCATAAGCACAGAGTTATAGAAATAGATTCATATAGAAAACGGAGTTTATTTACTGTTTATAATGCTTCTTAGAACTTGACCCTACGTGTCTAGGACATTAGCTCATTTAAAAGATAGAAATGTGCATTACAGAAAGATCTTAGCTATCTCAAGAGAGTGTGTAAAGATTTATAAATTTAGTCTCATTATGATATTTATAGCCAGATGTAAAATTGACTTTTGTAGACCTGTGATTTAAAACATGATGTATGATTAAAGAGGTTACACTCTGCTGATAAGAGAAACCTTAAATGTGTAGTAATTTCATGTGCAATCAATTAAATATGGTCACAGTATGGAATGAACTCTCTGCACTTTCCTCTCCTGAGTCATCACTATGCAAAGATACCTGGAAGACTCACAGTTTCTTGACAGTATACAGCTCAGGTCATTTAAAATTATCTCTCAGATGGAACAGGAAGCTTAGAGTATCTAGTTAGCTATTAAAGATAAGTTCATTTATCAGTGGATGATAATTTTCAAAGCTTCCTGATATGGAATAATAAAAGCATTCCTACAACTCTTTTGGAGATTGAACCCAGGCCCTTGTACATGCTAAGTAAGCACTCTAGGACTGGGCTGTGGTCCAAGCCCCTGGGATGATTCAGTTTTCTTTTTACAGTTTCTCTCTAATTTGTTTATTTATTTATAGATTTATTAGAGAATTTGTGCATCTCCCCTGGACTTGGCTCTGGAATCCAAAGAAGAGTTCAGGGTTTCAGAGCATACATGCAGAGGAAGAGAAGGGAAAATATATAATGAAGGCCAAAGTTAGAATAATGGAATACACTTTAAGAAAAGTGTCTTCAAGGCCAAAGCAGAGATATGATAAAGATAAGAAATAAAAACTAAGTCATTGAAGAGGCTATTTTGTCATGATGACTGTTCTGATGAAAAAAAAAAGGCTCACTGATGCAATAGTGGCATGAGTATTAAGGAAGTAACTGACAATTTCTGATTGAATTAAGACCCACTCTGAAATGGAATCCATATTTGGCACTGATAAAGGGGCTAAGATCATGTGACTAAATTGGCCATAGGCCCTAGGGGAGAACCCAATACTATTATTCTACTAAATTGACATAGTATTAAAACACATTTTACTTTTATTTGACATATAAATAATTTCACACATGAATATGGGTTCTGCTATACAATTTATAATGATCATTTCAGGATTAGCAAATCTATCACCTCAATTATTTATTGTTTCTCTGTAGTGAGAACATTCAAAATTCTCTACTAATGATTATAAAATTTAGGTCATTATCAACTGTAATTGTATGGCCTATTCTTCCATCCCAATTGTAGCACTGTATCCATTTGTCAGTTTCTTCATTTTCCCTCTACCTGTGACCTTCCCTTCCTCTTGAAATCACTATTATACTTGCTACTTGCATGAGATAAACATCTTAAGCATCCACATATGAGCAAGAATTCATATATGCTATTGTCCTTCTGTACCTGGCTTATTTTCCTTAACATAATATCCTGCAGGCTCATTTATTTTGCTACAAATCACAGGATTTTCATATTTATAGTTAAATAGTATTCCATTGTGTATATGCACTACATTTTCTTTATGCACTCTAGCTGGCAGACACTTAGATTGGTCTCATTTATCCCATTATAAATAATATTGCCATAACCATGAGAACATAGAAGTATTTAATACATATATAGCATACTTATATACATACATACTTATATACATATATACATACTTATATACATATATATACTTATATACATATATACATACTTATATACATATATATGTATGTATATGCATACATATTTTTCCCTTTAGGGACATACTGAGGAGTGAGATTACTATATCACATAGTAGCTATATGTTTGATTTATCTTATATTATTAATTCATATTCTACCAACAACGCATGTCACATTTTCTCTGCATATCACCATCACCTTTTATCTTTGTTCTTCTTTTTAAAATCATAACCATTATGACTGGAATAAAACAAATTCAAATTGTTCTTTGGAAATGAGTTTCTCTGGTGCTGGTGATGCTGAGCATTTTATTCAAGTATTTATTGTCTTCTTTGAAATCTATCTGTTCACAATATTTGTCTGACACTGGTCTTCAACAATCATGAATGAGAAACTTTACAGTCCTCAGTAGATAAAGCAGAGTTCATTAAGCTGAACTCCACAAGTCTTAAACCTTAATGTAGGCTAGCCTCTATTCCATTAAGTAATATGATGCTCAGCAGATTAGTGACACAGTGAACTGTAGGAATGGCCGGGCCAGGATTCTATGCTCTTCCCATTGCTTGGCTGGATTGCCCCAAGTGACATGGAGTCCAGATCCCAAAGACTCAGAGCTTAGTTACAGTGAGACCTCCTTGGGTGATTCCCAGTGTAGGAACTAGAATCCCAAGTGACTCAGAAACATACTTGTTGGGCTGGACACTCGGTACCTGAGTTCTGAAACTCAAATCCCCTAAACCCTAATCCTGGGCTTTTAGGGTAGCATAAGCAGTCCCATTTCTACATGAAAGTCCTAAATGCTAAACAGTGAAGGTCAACTATGTTAAGCATCTAACTCTGGATCCCAGACCTCCAGTTAAACAGAGCTAGCAATCAGATTTTTCCCTGCATGAGGGAACTCTTGAGTTCTTGGAATGAAGGGAGAAATCAGTGGCTGACTCATAGAGCAAGGACTCTATGTCTTTGTCTGTTGTTGTTTTCCAGTGATTCCTCCTACCTGCTAGCTTTCTGTCTTCCTTAGGTTCAGAGACATTTCTTCTAAGGAAGGTTTTCTCTCATCCACAGGCCGGTTTCAAAACTGCCCATTGCTGGTTTGCACAGGACACCACGCCGGCATCAGAACCACCAAATTCAATCTTTTATTCTCTTTTCTACCTCATCCCCTCTTACATTACTCCCCTTGTTCCAAGCACAGGAACTAAAACATTCTGGTGAAGATATTTGGCAAATAGTGCAACAGTTACACCAACAAAGTATCTCATGGAGACAAGGCGCTTGCCATTGTGCTTGTCAAACTCAGCTTGATGCCTGGTGGTATCAGAAGGAAACAATTGATCCATGCAAGTTGTCTTCTGACTTACAAATGTGTGTTGTGGCACATGCACATAATACACATGCACACAATACATGAAAGGGAAAATATTTGAACTATTGAATGCCTAAATCAATGAAATTGGTAAATCATACCCAACCGCTGAAAAAGGCATTCTGCAAGTTTGGTTTCAATAAATGAAAACTATGTGCTTCATGGTTTAACCTTTTCATTCTTTGTATCTGCATTTGGTGATACACACTGGCTCCAGTAAAATGAAGCTTCAGCAGTGGGTTCTTGGCTCTACCACTGGTGGTAGAAGTTAAGAGTGAAAGAAATGGTTCTGGAATCTCAAGAAAATGACCACACAATCCAAATTATTCATTTAAGGCAAAAAAACATTACTTCAGAATGTACACAGCCATGCTGAGAGAAGCAGGCAAGTACCCTGGTATGTGCAGTGTGTGTGTGTGGCGGGGGGAATAGATTACATCATGCAAAAGGGTCCCGTCTCTCACCTTGAGTGATCAGAGCTTCAGCCCACATTCTTACAAGATTGGTGAGTTTAAAGCAATGCAGTTTAGAAGCAGAGAACATTTTTTAGCAAAGTGTGAAACCTTGAGCACATACTTTGACTTCAAGAAGTGATGACCCTGGAGGAAATAGATTTCTGCCCAGCAGCTCCTTCACTCTCCTTTTTAAAGTTTGTCTTACTTAACCCTGTGATGGAAAGGAATGTACACTTCATATGTCCCTCAAGAACAAGCTCCAGATATGTCATTCATTGTTTTTTCTGGGAACCAGAAAAAAACTTAAACATAGGCTATCATGACTGTTTGGGTTGAATCTGAGACACTACACCACCTCTTTCTCAACTTTAGAGTCTGAGCTGTTCACCCAAAGCCTCAAGTGAACATGAGCAGGGGTTAAAACCCAGAGGAGTTAATTTCCTTAGAGATGTATTTTTTTAAAAAGATAAAGGACTTGGCTGAACTTGAATGTGGGTGCCTGTCCTAACAAGGCCTAGAGAAGTGTGAACTGAAGACACACCAGCGACTCATAGTAAAAGTCTCTTCGTCTCTGCATGTTCCCAACAGTCATTTCTGAAGGAGCTCACCATGGCAAAATTAAGCTCACTTTGGAGCATGGGCTGGGTGTTGTTGGCTTGGCTCATTCTTGCACTCTGTCCAATGTTTAGGGGAGGTATCAATGCAGAGCTATGTAGATTACATCATTGGGCTCATTTATCTCCTGGCACTGGCCAGGATTCAACCTATATAAAAAACTTATGGGTTCCTGAGGGCAGGAGAATGAGATCCTGGTCCCTGGCTCATGTCTCAAGGGCAGATGGTCACCACCTGTCCAAGGGCAGAATCTCGTTAAATTGTTCTTCCTTTATGGTGATCTCGTCTCACTTCTGATAACTTTAAAAATATTTATTCTGTCTCGTTCTCTCTCCCTTTTTCTCCTTGAGTGTGTGTCTGTGCGTGCATGTGCACTTGTGCAGATTCCTGCAGGGACAGAGTTACAGGTGGTTGTGAGCAATCCAACATGGATGAATGGGAGCTCAATTCCTGCTCTCTGCAAGAGCAGTTAATGCTGTTACCTGTCGGCCATCTCTGCATCCCGCACTTCTGATAAATGACCATCTCCTTATGTCACGTTATGTTTGCACCTTCATTGTCCTGGTGTGGACATTGTATATTATTGTGCTGGAGTTCTCCACACTCTTTACACAACCTTCACTAAACCCACTTTATCCAGTGTATACACTCTTGTTTTCTGACCTGGAACCTGCCTTATATGATGTTATTTGTGGAATGGGAAAAGACCCATTTAAAATATACAGGACCAGACAGCTATTGATAACAGTAGTAAAGGGTTTAAACTTCATCCTTTGATATAACTGGGGTCGATTTTACTTACATTATATACAATGTTTTTAATGATTCCAAAAGCATTCACCAAAACTGATAAAACTGTGCCTGTTCCAAGAACTTTACCAAAGAACGAAAGAAAGAAGACATGGCAATGAAATTAACTAAACTCCAACTGGAAACTGAAAAGAGAGAGCAGCACATGCATGCCAGAGGTAGTTCTTCTATAAAAAGTCAAGTTTCTATAACTTCCAGGAGTTACTTTTCCTCTTGGAGTTTGGGATCTAATTGGTTCAAACAAGACAGTAGTTGATGATTACCCAACAAGACGGTAACTGATGCAATCTCAGATCTCAACCATGAGCAATATTTTCAACCCCACTTATGCTACTTCTAAGTGACAAACATCTCAGGCTCCACTCTGTCCAGGGAGCATGAAGTCAGGCAGTGATGGAGTGTGATTGATCAGGTGGAAAGTTAGGTTTGATTAGATGAAGTAAGTTCACAGGAAAACTGAAGCCAATTGGTTGGAAGCAGAATAAAGAATTGCTGCCTAGAAAACTATCTGGAGTTCAGCCAGGTCTGCTGGTGCATTGTGAAGAGGGGTGGCTGCAGAGGGTGCAAGGTCAAGCTCTGGCATTAGTTCTATCTGTAAGAGTGAAAAAAAAATCTTGATGGGTGTCATTAAAAACACACCTTTCGACTTCCATTAATCCCCATTGAGTGTGTTGTTTACTTGAAGAGAAAGAAATTATATTTGCACAGCAAACCACCCTGTGGCTTAGCTTGTATGTTCTGTCTTTCTTGGCTGCAGCATTGCACATTGTAGTAGTTTGCTGTGGGGTTAATGCAGAGTTTAAAAGCTATAAAGCTGATTTCCTTGACAGACAGGAATCCTTCATTTGCATTTATGTACTGAGCTCTCATAGAGCAGCACTCTCGCAAGTGTGTGAATTCAGTGATGAATAAAGTGAAGTAGCTTTAGCTCTCGCAGGACCAAGGCAAACATCCCACTATTTATTGCTTCCTCAACCCCAGAGGAGAGCCTGGAATATGTAGAGACATTAAGTGGACAGGGTCAAAACAGACTTAGCATTACGTAATTATAATAGAATGACTTCTATCGATCACCCTGAATGATAATTGCAAACTAACTGCTTATATTGATCAACAGTCTTTAAACAACCATCTCTAATTCTTCTGGGGAATAATTATACATGTAATAAAATATAGATTCCCAAGTATCTTTTATTTCCATTTTCCTAGGCTGTATTTATAAAGTCTCCTTTTGAAATCGGTAACATTTAGTTTAGTAAATAGTTGTGTGCTTGAATTTACATATTCACCAGGATTTTATAGGAAAAAAAAACCAAAAACAATACACACATACACACACAGACATACATACACACACACACACACACACACACACACAAACCAACAACAACAGCAATGCAAGCTAAGCTAAGCACTTATCTCGGGGTTTAGTCTGTATAGAGCACTTCCATTTGATAAAAGCACACCATCTTGAAACAGGAAGTAGAGAAAATCGCCGCACATGCTCTGGTCCCCAGCACGCAGTCTGTTCTGTTCAGCAGCTAATTCGTGTTGCTGGCTTTTTCAACTGAGATGGATTATCTCATCGTTCACTATCTGGGGCAACAGGCACTATTTTGCCAGAGACAAGAATCAGGGAAATGAGGTATGTAAAAACCTGATTTTCATTACCTACTTGATAGTCACGAGAGTTGGTGGTTAATTTGAATTGTTTCCTATTGTGATGAAGAAAAATTTAAAAATATGGAGATGAAAATGTAGATTATTCAACTTTTAACCATGCTAAATATAGCTGAATAGATAGAAAAATTGTGTGTGTGTGTGAAGTGTGAACATATTTAAAACAGAAGAGCTGATTTTGCAAAATTACCTTGTAGTTGAATTGAAAATACCTCTTGTTGACCCAGTGTTGTGGAATGATGGGTTGTTATTTTCAATAGGTGATTGTTCCGGGCTGTGTTTTCTATTAAGATCCAATTCTATAAGACAGCTTTAAAAAAATCCATTTTCAGAGAGGCAATGTGGTCTATTACCAGTTCTTATATTCCCTGAAAGGGCTGAAATGTTTCTTATTTAAAAGTTATTTACATACTTTGTATTTACTGTTGAAAGTCAAGGCTGAAGCAACTCATGACCAAAAACCAAACACAAAACCAAATCAAACCAAACTAAAGGCCAGATCCTCCCATTGCTTCCTAACTCTGTGGCTTAGAGTGAGCCAGGGAAGATAGGAACCATGCATCCACCAACCTGGGAGCAGTCCTGAGTGCTGCTCACTACCCAACCTTGTGGGAACTAAAATCTCCAAGCATGCATTTATTGTTGCTTTAAGGCAGTAGAGAATGCATATGTAAATGTTCTAATCTCTGTTTTTCTATTGAAACAACATAAAAGGCAAAATGAAAATCCAGGTTTTTAAAATGAAAATGTGTCTGAAAGCAATGTTACTGCATTTCACATGTATTTGTGGCACAGCCATTAGGACAGGATGGAGTGGCTTCTTCCTGGAAAACAGCTTTCTTTTCCCATGGGAAGTCTTTCTTCAAGAGGGAAGCTCCAATGTGAAAGACAGAGATGAGAGGGAAAGAGGGCATGTCCCAGGATTAGTGGCTTGCCAAAATAGAACATGACACTTTTTCAAACAAACAGTAGGATAATAAATTGTTACTTTTAAATTTTAGAATCACTGTGTCACTATTAAGGCATATTCTAGTTCAACATAAACTTAAAAGTACTGTGTGTACAAACACAACTGTGGGAAACGAGTTAAAAAAGGAGTTCTAAATTTGGTTACTGATAAGATGTTTTCTTTCTTTAGCCACTTGTGTTAATCGTCATATTCTGGGCTTTATCAGGGTGTTTTATTTTAATAATAAGTGGAAAATGGTGAAGTCCAAGTGCGCTTGCTCTCTTAAGTGCCTATTCATGAAGACATAAATGAATGCAGTCTGAATCTAAGTGCTTTCCAATCCTCAACTTTAACAGACTCCTAAGGTAATAATTTGAGTTGTTTGTTTCTATTTTAATGGATAATGGACAAATATGAGGACTAGAGAGGTTACTCGGTAGTTAAGAGCACTTGCTGCTCTCCCCGAGGACCCCAGCTCAGGTCCAACCCTCACATTAGGTGACCCAGGAGAGCCCCAGGGGATCTAATTCCCTCTTCTGGCCTAAGTACCCACAATCATGCAGCATATGCATGCAGATACATGTGCATAAATAAAAATAGATAAATATTTAAAAATGAACAAAAAGAGGCCGGGTTCTTGATCTTTTGGTACTTGGTACTATGTTATGTCTCTTTCTCATTCTTACTATTTTTATTTTTATTGTTGCTTTGTGAGAGCTTTCACTTCCAATGCTTCCATCTCATCCTTTTAAAGCCTTTTAAATCTCCAGATCCTAGCTTATTTCTTACTTAATTTTACGTTTTTGTCTTTTTAAAACCATACTGCCCCTTCAGTTACTTCTTTTTCCTTTCCTCACCTTTCAACTTCCTTGTCTACAACAGAAATCACGGAAGACTGGAAGATGGTGAATACAGAACACAGGAAATAAAAGCCTAAGGAGATTATCAGAAGCCAGAAGAATGGCCGAGAGGGAAGAGGGCTAGGAATTCCAGAGGGAAGATGGCGGGTGGCTGTTCCTATAACTCCTCAGTGCTCCCTGTCTTCTCCTCATCCATCTTCTGAACTCGGAAATGATGCCTCTCCCGGAAACTCCCATTCTACTCAGAAAAAGCCACCAGACTAAATGTTGTACACTCCCTTAGAAAGTGAAGGGTAACTTTGTAAAGTAGGAAGCATCTCTTTCTATGTGTGGGAGAGTTGATGTGAAATAGAGAGACCGAAGCAAACAACTAGAAACAAGCAACTCCAGAGTAAATTCTTTGAACTTCAATTTGTATAGCCTATATTCTTAATATCACCAGAGGGATGCAAAAGATGCTGAAAAAAGAAACATTTGTGCCACACAATGGCTCAGTGCAGAAAGGCCCTGACCATGCAAGCCTGAAGGCCCTAGCTAGGTTCCTAGTATTCATGGTGGAAGGAGAGAACAGACCCCAAAAAATTGTCCTCTCATCTTTATACAGGTGTGCACCCAAATCATACCACATCATAGTCAGTAGTAGTAGTAACAATAATAAATGAAAATAAATAGTAATAAAAATATAGTGGTTAACAAAAATTTTAAAAAGATCTTGAAAATTAAAAATGTAGTGACAGAAGAAAAACAACTCATTAGATATATCACAGGAAATAAATTGAAGAAACCTCCCAGAATATGATGAATACTGACAAGTAATTAGAAATGAGAGAAAAAGAGAAATCAATTTAAAGAGCAGTTATGGACTGTCCAACATACAAATACAAGGAGTTAAAAATATGTTGCTACAGTAGGAAATAAGACTGTCTAAGGCCTATGGCAGGAATGTTCTCAGAGCTGTACAAGAGAAAGGACTCCCCGGATGAGCCCATCACTTAATCTTAAGAGAGTTGAGACAAAGAAATGATCCTGAATTCAAAACACAATTATGATTCCCAGCAGTTGCTTCAAAACCTAGAATCTAACAGTCAGGACGTCAGGATTTCTGTCAACCTAGAGCTCCTCATTCAGATGCACCATTGGTTACATTTGGTGATAGGGTTACATCATTTTAGACTTGGATCATCTACAAAACTTTTGCTTCCATTTACCTGCAAATTTTACAATTTTATTTTTCTCAACAGCTGTATAAAAATATTCCATCATATAAATGTGCCACATTTTTATAATGATTTTTAAAAAAAATTCTGAAACAATAATATAATTACATTATTCTTCCCTTCCCATTTCTCTCTCTAACCTCTCCCATGTACTTCATTGGTCTTTCAAATTCATGACTTCTTTTTCTTTAATTATTGTTTACATATGTATGTGTGTACATATACATTCACATATATTACAAAATACATATATATATATATATATATATATATAAAACCTGCTGAGTCTAGATAATGTTACCTGTATGTATATGATCTCAAGGCCAACCACATGTATTTTTTCCTAGTTATTGTTATTGCTGTGAAGACACTCCATGGCCAAGGCAACTCATATAAAGAAAGCACTTAGTTGGCAGCTTGCTTTCAGCTTCAGAGGCTTACTTCATCATCTTCATGATGGAAGCATGGTGGTAGGCAGATGGACAGACAGAAAGGCACTGCTGGAGAAGTAAGTGAGAGTTACATTCTGATTCACAGGCAACAGGCAGAGAGAGAGAGAGAGAGAGAGAGAGAGAGAGAGAGTGTTTGGTTCTGGTGGCATGGGCTTTTAAGACCTTAAAGTCCACCTCCAGCGACATACTACCTTCAACAAGGACACACCTACTCCAACATGGCCACACCTCCTAATCCTTCCCAAACAATTTATGAACTGGGGGCTCAACATGCAAACATATGAGCCTACGGGGGAATTTTCCTTCAAACCACCACATTAGTGGATAACCACAAGGGGTTTTTCCATGTGGAATAGCATTTCTCCTGCTCTCAGAATTCTCAAGATGGTGTAGTTCTTTGTCCAGAATTGAGGCCTCACACAGGAGCTTTCCTACTTCTGTGTTACAAGTCTATTGGTGTCTTACTTGTCAGGTCTTCTTTAGGTAGCCATGTTGATGAGATCTCATGGGTATACCCTCTCTGGCATGTCCAAGAGACACAGACTCAAATGAAATCCCTGCTCCTCTGGCTCTTACAATCTTTCTGACCCCTTTACTTAATAACCCTTGAGCTATATATCATTTGATGAATATCTAGGCTGTTTCCCTGGCTGCTGAGTATGACAGCAATGGACATAGATGAGCAAGCATCTCTACAGTAGGATATTAAGTACTTTGGGTTATATACCCAGATATGATATAGCTGGATCATATGGGAGATCTGTTTCTAGCTTGGTGAGGAGCCTCCACATGCATTTCATAGTGACTGCACCTGCTTGCTCTCCACTAGTAATGAGTAAGGGTTCCCCTTTCCCCATATCCACATCAGATAAAATCCTTCTTAGGCTAATGTCTACTGTCTTTGAATGTTTTTCTTCATAGAAATATATGATGTTGTGATAAGATGATGTATTTTTTTCCCATTCAGTCATACAGATAAGGCATCTACCACCTTAGCTGGAAGATACTTACTGACAAGTTGTGTAATTAGCAAAACATAATTTTGGTTTGTTTTGAAAAAGCCTTTGATAGCTAAAGTAATCACTAGTGAATGAAAATGAAAGCTCATTGTGAACAAGGCCTAGCACTGTACAAGCTCCTTGATGAACTATAATATTGGAGTTGGTGATGTTTCACTAAATTCCTTTCTATGACAGGCATAATTGCTACAGACAACACAGTCAGGAAAGCAGATAAATTCCAGGAAGGAAAGGGTATCAGGTCTTCTGGACCTGGATTCATTCAGGAAAGGTGGCTTGTGAAGTCTATCAATCCATCGATGCTTTCTTCATACTGGAGGGTCTGTTGCCATCTGTAGAGAGAATAGTCTATTTAACATTTATAACAAGGAAACTACTCATTTGTCATCTCTGTTTCCTTCATTTAAGTTCCTCCCATAAACAGGCTGCTCCTCAATTTTACCACATCTTTCCTCTTTGTGTTTCCAGTAGGTGATAATAGTAAGACTTGAACCTTTCAATCAAATGAGAGCCCTTCAACCTCAAGAAGACCTTCTGACATTAAGTTTTGGATTCATAAAGAATAAAGCATCTTGAGTAAGACAAGAATTACCTAAGTTTCTTATTATAGGTCGGAGGCCTCAGTGGAGGCCAGTGGCCTCTTTGGCAGCAACCCCCTACCATGAAGGTTTCCCTTCTTCCTGAATTCTTGATCATGGCTTCAGGTTTTCAGTGATTTTTCAGGTTGACAGAATTCAAGTGTTAATTGTCCCAGCTAGTAAAGTTCTTCCTCAGTACACAACTGATTGCTCTGCTGAAGAAGACTCTTATCTACTCCCACCTCAAGCCCAAGCTCCCAAATGTACACTCATCTGACTAGTCATGCTTCCATTTTTGGCATGTTGTTTTCTCCCAGGAGCTAGGCTAGATGGCCATCATGACAGCTAAGCAGTTGATAATGAGGTGCTGTGCTGATTTCTGCCTTTAGATGATAAGATGCAAAGGAATAAAAAGGATATCTTCACTATCAGTTTTCCTGGAGTAATGTACATGGGAATGACTCAGTCAATATTGAAGACTTGAGTAAATTTACTATTCTGTTTGCCATATCAAAATGATTTCGTGGTCCCTATTCTAGTGTCATGTCTATTGGTGTCACAAATACCTTGACCAAAAACAAGTTAGGGAATAAATAGTTTATTTGGTTTATGATTCCATGTTATAGTCCATCACTGGAGGGAAGTCCCATGGCAGATGCTTGAGACACCTGGTCACAGCATAGTCACAGACAAGAGCAAAGAGGAGCAAATGCACCCATGATACTTACTTGATTGCTACTCTGATAGCTCTCTCTACTCTCATACAATCCGGGGCTCCAAGACAGGGAACGACGGTGCTGCCCACAGCGAACTGAGTCAACTTATAACCAAGAAAATCCTCCACAGTCATGATACAGGCTAATCGGATCTAGATAGTTCCTCATTAAGACTCCCTTTCCAAGTGACTGCAGGCTGGAGCATGTTCAAGTTGACATTTAAAACTAACCTTCACAGCCTTTCCTTAGTGTTTGCCCTCTGCAGTTCAGAAATACTCACTGATATCTCTTAGTGAATGACACACACAAAATGATGACATTGCCAGAGTCTCTATCCCAAACTGGAATGTTAAACTATAAAGTAGTTATCTTTCTTCAATAAGAAGTTCCTGGAATTCATTAACAAATAAATTAATCTTCATCTTATCAGATAGTAGGTCTAGAGATGCAGAGGCATCATCTAGTCTATTTGAGGATTGCATTAGATGAATGACAGGTCATTTGGCATACGAAATGTTCCTAATATGATTTCTTCCACATCTCTGTCTTATTGCAGCCGGGGTAATGAAAACAGACTGACTCACCGGCGGCAGACAGTTCTTCGTGAGAAGGGAAGAAGGTTGGCTAATCGGGGACCAGCGTACATGTTTAATGATCACTCAACAAGCCTGTCTATTGAGGAGGAACGCTTTCTAGATGCAGCGGAATATGGCAACATCCCAGTGGTGCGGAAGATGCTGGAAGAGTGTCTCTCCCTCAATGTTAACTGTGTGGATTACATGGGCCAGAATGCCCTGCAATTGGCAGTGGCCAATGAGCACCTGGAAATTACAGAACTGTTGCTCAAGAAGGAAAACTTGTCCCGAGTTGGGGATGCTTTACTGTTAGCTATTAGTAAAGGTTATGTACGGATTGTAGAGGCAATCCTCAACCACCCAGCTTTTGCTGAAGGCAAGAGGCTAGCAACAAGCCCCAGCCAGTCTGAACTCCAGCAAGATGACTTCTATGCCTATGATGAAGATGGGACACGGTTCTCCCATGATGTGACGCCCATCATTCTGGCTGCCCATTGCCAGGAATATGAAATTGTGCACACACTCCTGCGAAAGGGTGCCCGGATTGAGCGGCCTCACGATTACTTCTGCAAATGTACGGAATGCAGCCAGAAACAAAAGCATGACTCATTCAGCCACTCCAGATCCAGGATTAATGCCTACAAAGGCCTGGCAAGTCCAGCGTACCTGTCATTGTCCAGCGAAGATCCAGTCATGACAGCTTTAGAACTTAGCAATGAGCTGGCAGTGCTTGCCAACATCGAGAAAGAGTTCAAGGTAGGTCGTTGACAACAGCAACATCACAAAGTTCGAGTCCTAAGTACATCTATCAGCACTGTACTGTGAAATATCAGAGCAAGGAGCAGCTAATTGAATACCTGCAAGGTTTCAGCAAAGTTGGGTAGAAGCTGTCATTTTAGTTTTGTGTGGAAGAGTTGACTGTAATTTGGAAGGCTCACAGTGAGAGAATTTATGATGTTAGTCTTGTCTAAGCTGAGGTGTGTTCTCAGGTTTCCAAGATGCGCTAATCACTGTGCACGTTGGGATTTTATGGAGATGTGTGTGCTATATGTATGTGTTCTTGTGAGTGTGTGCAAATGAGTCCATGTGCGCATGTTCATATGTATGCGGAGGCCAACAGCTGACATTAGCCATCTTTCTTGGCCACTCCCACCTTATGGTTTGGGACAGGACCTCTCTCTGAACCTGAAGTTCATTAATTCAGCTAAATGTGTGGGTAATGAGCTCCAGGGATCCAGGCTCTGAGCTTAGTCCAGGGTTACGGACACGTGTGTCAGTGTGCACAGGTTTTTATTTTATTTTATTTTTTACACCATGCTCTGGGAATCAATTAAAGTCCTAATTCTTTTACAGAAGGACTTTATTGATTGAGCTTTGACCCAGCCCCAATTTTGTGTTTCATTCAATAAGTATAGTTATTGCTGTAATGATCTACTTTCTAGCAGACATTTTGCATTTATCACAGCCTTGAGTAAGCATTTTTTTGTATTCTAATGAGGGCTGAGGATAGGAAGGATCAGTAGGATTTGATTTCAGCAACTGCTAAATGACAAAGCTGGGATTAGAATATAGGTTTCCTCTAATTTTCAGCTTCTTTTTCTTAAAACATACTGTTTGTGCAGTACACAGTGAAAGATGCCATTGGGTCAGAAAGGTGAACATGTCACAGTTTGAGAGGGAGTACAGATATGAATAAACACGACATAAGACTACATTCCTGCTAGGCTTCAGTCAACTCTCATGAGAGGTGGCGCTTCAGCTATGCATGGAGGAACAAATGGGACTTTGAAGGACTGAGCATTAGAGAAAAGATGCAAAGTAGCCTCCTACCAGAGGTGTCTGAGGGGTCTAGGGAAAGACATGGTGTCAGATCCAGCCATTGTCTACGTGATCCCTGCCACACTTGGAGAGGAAGAAAGCTCAGATTCCAAGACAAAGAGCATCCACATGCTGCTGAGCTTCCTCCATGTCATTCAGTCTAATCATGCTCATCTTTCTCTGTCCTTCTTTGTCATGTATGTTCACGTGCATATGTGTGTGTGTGAAGATGCATAGGTGCATGAGCATGTGTTGCACAGTGGTTGCTTTGAGTGTCTTCCTCAGTCACTCTCAACATTGGTGTGTGTGTGTGTGTGTGTGTGTGTGCATACATGTGTGTGCCATGGCATGTTTGTGGAAGTCAGAGCCCAATTTATGAGGGTTGATTTTCTCCTTCTATTATGTGGGTTCTGGGAATTTAACACAGGTCATAAGATTTGGTGACAAGGACCTTTATCTGCTGCCCCGTCTTATTGGCCCTTGACCTTAGGGTTTGAGACAAGGTCTCTCATTGTACCTGGAGCTCACTCATTTGGGTAGACTGGTTGGCCAGATAGTTCCCAGTATTTGCCTGCCTCTTCCTCCCTAGAACTGGGATTAGAGGTATGCCCCCCAGGTCTGACCTTTTACGTTGGTACCATGATGGAAGCCCGATCTTCAGGCCCGTGCTGCTCACGCTTTGAGCTCCACACTCCCCGCTTGTCATTTTTCACTTTGCTAAATTATACAGCTTTGAATCAAGTCATTTCATCAAACTCAATGTTTTATACAAGCACATGAAAACCTAGTCTTCTCTATTCCATGCGTCTTCAAAAGCTGGTCTCTACACTGCCCACCTTTGGAGACTGCAGGACAGTCTCCCCTGGGTAGTCCCTTGGATGTCACTATTGTTGAATACAGGACACAGGGGAGGTGAAACTGGAGAGATGAAATAATTCATCACACTACCAGGACACGTGCAGGATTTAAAACTTAGACATTGTTTATTTCTAGAAAATTTCCAAGCATTTACTATTTTCTGACCACTATTGAACGTTGGAACCTGGAACTTCAGAAAACAAAAGCCATGGAAAGGAAAGGGCTACTGCATTCAGTGGTTCTTGTTGATACCTCACCTATCTCACTCTTGCTGGCCTCTCGTTCAAGGAAGGCGCATTCTTTGGCAATGGTGGAACAAAGAGGCAAAGTCCACTAAAAATGATTCTGTTCTCACTGCTACACTTGACCACATATGTGACCTGATAGCATTTTTGTAATGTTTTAATTGGTTCTTTGTGAATTTCACACCATGCACCACAATCCCACTCATCTACCCTTCTCATACCTGCCCTCTTCCCTTGCAACTTCTCCCTCAACGGAGAAAAAAATCTTGTAGAAGCTGTAGTGTGTCACAGTGTGTCCCACTGTATACCCTTTTGTCCACACTTCTTTGCTTGCAAATGCTCACTGCAATGACTCGTTGGTCTGGTATGAGCCCTTTGGCTTCTGCTACTTTATCAGTACTGGAACATCTCTTGGACTCCTTTCAGATATCCTATTGTTGCTCTATGTCATGGAGATCCAGTAGTTTTGGATCTGTAGGACTGGACCCTTCATGCATTCCAGCAGTTCATTGATAGGGTAGATGTTGGGGTGGGTCAGTTCAAAGCCCTGGTTCTGAGCCTGAGAGGTATATGAACTGGTCAGCCCGCTGGCTTTCCTGCTCTCATGAAATCAGCTGACTTCACATCCAGGACCAGCTCTACTCTGCTCCTCAGGTGAGGCAGAGGGCCCACTCTCCTGAGTGCTGTGACAGAAGAGGGGCAAGGACAGCTCCTGATCTCATGACCTCAGGGCCAGTTCTTCTGCCTGTTGAAGGTGGTAAAGGTTGAGGGCCTGTGAGGGCATATCTACCTCGCCTGTGCAGCCACATTGTAGAAAAGTTGAGTGGTTGCTCTCCCACATTAACGTCCTCGGGCCACCTCACCTGCTAGCCCCACATCCAGGCTCAGCTCTCCTCCCTGGTGTAGATGGCAAGGGGCAATGGTGGGTATTTCTCCATCACTCATGTCATTGCACATTAGGCAAGTTGGGGGCCACCTCTCCCACCCTCACACCCTCAGGGTAGGTTTGCCTCAGCCTCCAGCACCAGGGTGAGCACCACTGTGCTGTCCATGTGAGGTGCTGGGCCTGGTCACCCAAGTGTTGCAGCTGGGGAGGGTCAGAAACAGTTCTCATGACCTCTGGACTAGGTCTCCTACCTGCTGCAGGCAGTGAGGGGCAAGGGGGAAGGAAGGTATGTCTTCCTTGCCCACATCATCAGAGGGCCAGCTTTTTCACTCTTGTATTCTTGGGGCCAGCTCACCCTCAACTCTCACAATGTGCTGGCTGCTCTCTGGAGTACTTCAGCTGGCTAGTGGTGGGGTTAACTCTTCTACTCTCCTGTTCTCAGGGCCAGCTCTCCCACAATGCCCAGGTGAGGGTTGGGGCCTGTTCTGAACAGCCCTTAGATATCAAAATGTCCCGGGGCAGCAGCCCAGACCAGGGACATCTGCCTGACTTTTAGTGGTAGTAGATCCCTGCTGCTGAAAGGCCACACATTGGGCCTAGGTGTGGCCCCCAGTGGCATCACAGGCCAGGACCCCACCATGGTCCCATATGGCATCACTGGCTACTCACATCAGGCTGTTCCTCACTGTCATCAAGTCTCCAGTTCTGCCTCTCTTCATTATGCCCACATCCTTCTGTTTCTTTTTCTTTTCCATTCCTCTGTCACTTACTTGCTCCTCTCAATGGCTCTTGGGATCTCTGAGTATCTGGGGTCATCTCCGGAATGCTCTGATTTGCTCATGGTGCATTATGACGGTGGGCAGGGGTCATCTTGGGCATGGTCTGTCTCCAAAGGCCTGCAAAGTGCTGGGCTGATGGGCATCTCAGGCTAGTTGCCTGTCCAAGCTCCATGGCTCCAGTCTGGTGGTGTCTCGGGCTCATTCCTAGCCTGGGGCCTACTTGAGTGGCTCCTTGTGAGGGTTATGTGTTTTACATTCACTCTGGCCTGGGGCCCGTGGTCCCAGGAGGGGTTCTTCTAGTCTCTGGCTTGTTTCCCATCCTGAGAACCCATCTGGGCCTGTCTGGTGCTGTACTAGTGGACATCTCAGGCTAACTCCCTGTCCAGGTCCCCTGGTGCTGGACTGATGGTCATCTCAGACTTGCCTTTTTCTTTCCTTTTTAAAAATAATTAAGCTTATTTATTTTTTCATTTTACATCCCGATCATAGCCCCCTCCTTCCCCTCCTCTAGATCCTGCCCTCCTGCCCCATTCACACTATCTCTCCTCCCCTTCTTCTCAGAAAAAGGGGCCACTATACCATCCCACCTCCAGTAACACAGTCACATCAGGATTGAGCTCATCCTCTTCCATTGAGGCCATTGTTGTACCACACCCCCATTAGGGGGAAGTGGTCAAAAATCAGGCATCAGAGTCCATGTCAGAGACAGCCCCTGCTCCACTTGCTAGGGAACCTATATGATGACCATGCTGCCCATCGGTTACATATGTGTAGAAGGGCCTAGGTCCAGTTCATGCATGATCTTTGCTTGGTGCTTCAGTCTCTGTGAGGCCCTATGGGTCTAGGTTCATCTCTGTTGGTCTTCTTGTGGAGTTCCTGTCCCCTCCAGGTCCTTCTATCCTTGCCCCTATTCTTCCACCAGACCGCCCACACTCTGCCTGATGTTTGACAGTGAGTCTTAGCATCTATTTGGATCCTCTGTGACATGGAAGTTTTCAGAGGACAGTTAGGCTATGTTCCTGTCTATAAGCATGGTAGAATAATTTTGTAGTGATAGGGATTGGCTCTCTCCCCTGGGGTAGGTCTCAGGCTGTGCCCGTCATTGACTGGACATTCCCTCAATTTCTGGTATATCTTTCACCCTGTACTTCTTTTATACAGGGTAACTTTTGGGTTGAAATTTTCGTGGGTAAGTTTATGATCCCCTCTCTCCCCTAGAAGTCCTACTTAGCTAGTAGGAGGCCTCTTCAGTCTCTATACCCCCTGCTGCTAGGAGTCTCAGCTAGAGTCACCCTCATATCCCTACCTGGTCCTACCCTGTTGCTGGTCTCCAACTTGTCTCAAAGATGCCCCCTTCAGTTTCCCATCTTTCTCCCAGGCCTCTGACCTACCCCACCCCACTCTCCCCACAACTGATCTTCCCCCTTTTCTCTCCTCTCTCCCTCTCCTACCCAGTTCCCTCTGTTCATCCACTTCCATTGTCTCTTCTATCTCCCCTTCTAAGTGATGTTCAAGCTTCCTCCCTTGGGCCCTCTTAGTTGCTTAGCTTCTTTGGGTCTGTGAATTGTAGTACGGTTATCCTGTACTCTATGGCTAGTATCTGCTTATGAATGAGTACATACCAGGTGTATCTTTCTGGCTCTGGGTTATCTTAGGATGATCTTTTCTAATTTCCCATTTGCCTGTGAAATTAATGATTTCCTTATTTCTAATAGCTGAGGAGTATTCCATTGTGTAAATGTACCCCATTTTCTTTATGCTTTTGTCAGTTGAGAGAGATATCTAAGTTGTTTCCAGCTTCTGGATATTATGAATAAAGCTGCTATGAACATAGTTGAGGAAATATCCTTGAAGTATGGTGGGGGATCTTTTGGGTATATTCCCAGGAATGGTATAGCTGGTTCTTGAGGAAGGACTATTCCCAATTTTCTGAGAAAAGGTCAAATTGATTCCCAAAGTGGTTATATAAGTTTGCACTCCCACTAGCAATGGAGGAGTGTTTCTCTTTCTTTACATTCTCAACAGCATGTGTTGTTCCTTGAGTTTTTAAAGGAATGTTAGGCTACTAATCATTCAGACGTTTACATGTCAAAACACTGAAGGTAGACATAGCCTCTTTCCTCTCTGCTACCTACTGATGCACTTGTGACCCAGCAGCCACACCTGCAATGCCTCTAGGGGCAGTGAACTGATAGCATTTTACCCCTCGTCTGTCTGCATCTCTATCACCCAGCCTCATCTTCAGCAGATGGGTGCAGTGTTGGGAGACATAGGAAGTTTGTCAGGGTTTATGGTAATATCATTAGAGGAATGTTCTTTATTACTTTTATACATGACATTTTATAAAGGAATGAAATATCTTAGCTCAAGAACATAGGCTTTACAGAGTAATGTGAGATGGTAACTACTGTAAGCTTCACAGAATTAGGCCTTGTCATCAGACATAAAAATCTGTAATAGCTAGAAAGTGGAAACAACCCAGATGTCCTTCAACTGAAGAATGAATAAAAAAAACTGTGGTATGTCTACACAATGGAATATTATTCATCATTCAGAAACAAGGAAATCATGCAATTGCAACCAAATGGATGGAACTAGAAAAGCTCATCCTGAGTGAGCTAACCCAGACCCAGAAAGATACACATGGCATCTACTCACTTACAACTGGATTTTAGCCATTTAGTTCAGAATAACTATCCTACAATCCATAGACCCAAAGGAGCAGTAACCTAACACAACTATCCTGTGAGAAATTCCACCCAGCAAAGGATTAAAACAGATGCTGCAACACAAGCCAAACATTAGGTCGAGGTCTTGGAACTGGGTATATGAGACAAAGGAGGACTAGAGAGACTCAGAGGGGACAAGAACAACACATGAAGACAAACAGAAATCTAGACCCCTAGAGGCTTACAGAGACTGAAACACTAACAAAAAATAAATAAAAGAAAAAGGAAAGCATACACAGACCAGACATAGGCCCCCCTATACATAGATAGATGAGAGGCAACTTGGTCTTCATACAGATTCCTTAGCATGTGAGGAGCTGGGAGACTAACAGCTATGGTGCCTGCTAGTGGAACACCTTACCCTAGCTGAGTTGCCATGTTGGACACCAGTGAAAAAGGAAGTTCTTGGCCCTCATGTGACTGATGAACTAAGGGCACTTGATAGGCTTGGGAGCCCCTCACCCTAGGAGAACGAGAAGAGGGAGAAGAGGGGAATGGTGGGAAGATGGGCCTGGGAGGGGAGGAGGGAAAGAACTATGATTGAGATGTAACTTGAATAAATAAATAAATGTTAAAAACATTTGCTTTTCCAAATATACTGAGATAGGTGGTCTTCAAAAACCTCAACAGATCTGTAGAATCTGGCATTCCAAGAAGATTTCTTAACAAGATATTTTGATATTGAAACATGTCAACTCCTGACAGCACCCCCTATTCCACTCTAAGTAGAGGATGAGCATCAAAAAACTCTATTTGGAGATGGTTGCATTAGTGGAAAACCTATCACTGGGCAAGGAAAATCCCTTGCTTCAACTGTAGACAGAATGTTGTCTGAAAAGGACAAAATTTGGAAGCAGGTAAGTCGACAACCTAGCTCTGCCATGACAGGGTGGGCAAGTCCTTTATAATTCCTGCTTTACAATTAATGTCTGTCAGAGATACTGGGCCAAATGGCTGAAGATTGATGCTCTAATGTGTTGAGATAAATTGGGGACTGTCTAGGCAGCTAGTTGTCTGTCATTTCTTAGTTTTGGAAGCTGCTGGCTCTGCACTTCCTATATAATCAGATGGATTTATCCTTCTCAGGTCTCTGATGTGGTTGAAGACTAGATACTTATAGTCTCACAGTTAAATTTTAAGTTGTTTAGGAATTAAAAGGATGTTCTTAGTCTAAGAAGATGTTTTTAAGTTGGTAATGAAAGTTAGGGTGGAAAATAAGTTAAATATAGAACTCTATACCCATGGAGATAGATAGATAATAGAATACTAATATCAGTTGCCAAATATGTGTGAACTGGACATTGGGAAAGTATATTATACATATAATTTTTATAATTGTGGCCTAATTATTAAAAAAAAGAATAATGAGTTCTGGGAGAAGGGTAAGATAGTGGGGGGGGGCTGGGAAGGGTGGAGGGAGGGGACTGTGATGGGATGCAATCTGAAGTAATAAATAAACTTTTAAAAAATTAGTAAGCAAACAAGAAAACAAAATACCAAAAAAATAGAATCCTGTAACTTTTGTTTTAACACTATAGAAGAACATATTTTTCCTGGCTTAAGTCTAAGTTCAAACCAGGGGTGAGAAGCTTAAAAGGAGAGGTCAGTACACAATGGCATGTGGACAAATATGTCCCCAGTGTCCCAAATTCCTTTGACGTCTCCATATGTTTCTGTGAGTTACATCTATAAACTCTTTTCTGAACCTCTCCACCTCTTCAGTTGCTTGTAGTAACACAATGATTCATTTTAAGGCCCCTTAGCTCCCCATTCATTCGTCTATGAGGATTGCCGGCATCCCTGTAATTCCAAGAGAAAGTTTTTCTGCAGCTTTTCCAGCCCCATTATGTCTCCCTACAGGTCTGTGCTCTGACATGCACATGGCTCTCCAGATGCCTCTGATGCAGAGCGGGGAAAGACAGTGGCAGAGAAACCATTGTTGTGCCTATTTTTAAATCATTTTTAAGTTCTGCTGCATAATGTTTAAAAATGTCTGGCTTTGGCTGCTTGAAAGAAAAGTATCTTCCAAAAAACTGGTTGAGTTCAAAAGTAGTATTTCTTAGTAGTAAGGTGGTGTGCCTATTATCATACCTTACAGGGGAGCATAAGGTGTCAGTTACTAGAGATATAGCCTAGAAGGTAGAGTCACATACCAGGGATAGGTTGCTGAGGTTCTGACCAAAGAGGAAAGAGAAAATGTGTTCTTGTTGAGACTTATGAAATATTTTTGTTGTTCTCACTCTGACTTCACGACAGAGCAGCACTCACTAGGAGACCAGACAGTGAGCTACCATTTCCTATCTCACATACCTATTAAAGCAGCAACCAGGAGCTCAGATATAGTCATGCTTCATGTCCTTCCTTCCACAGTCCTTTCTTTACATTTACACACACACACAGATACACACATATACAGATACAGACATACAGACACACACAGATACACACATACAGACACACACACACACACACAGATACACACACACACAGATACACACATACAGACACACACACACACACGGATACACACATACAGACACACACACATATACAGATACACACATACAGACACATACAGCCTTTCTATACACCAATGAATAATATGTTGAGAAGTAGATCATGCACATACTCCCATTGACAGTAGTCTCAAAATACATATCTAGGAATAAACCTAATGAAGGAGGTGAAAGACCTCTACAAAGAAAACTTTAACTATCTGAAAGAAGAGATTGAGGAAAACACTAGACAAGGAAACTTTTCATGCTCATGGATTGGTAGAATTGATAACAGAAAAATGATCCTTCTACCAAAAGAAATTCATAGATTAACAATTGTGGAGACAGACCCAGGAATGAGCCCATTGATTAGTTATTCAATACAAATTCTTTAGCCCTAGAAACATGTCTTATGCAGGCAACACAGGGCTGATTCAACAGGCTGTATTTAAGTTTCTATTTATTTAATATATGTGACTAGAGTGTTTAATTTGGGAGGGAGTGTGAAGGGTAAATGGAAAAGGCACGAAAAATGAGAGGGTGGGAAAATTGTGTAATTATATTTTAATTCAATAAAAATGGGGAAATACATGAGTCTGTTGAAGAGATACAGATGTGTAAACAAATTAATGTAGCAAAATTCTGTGTGTGTGCTCATGTATGTGCATGAGCAGGCATGCTTGCTTTGCATTTCCTGCTGAAGTATGAAATGAATGGGTAGAGAAAGTCTCATTCCACAGATTTTAGGTCTATGACAGTTCACAGTTAGAGAAAGAGGTTTATCGGGACAGACTGCTTCAGGGGTCTGTTGCACTCGAAATCTCCTGTGTTCCTGTCTTCTTCATTGCTCCTTTAACTTCATATCTGCAGTGGAACCTGGAGCAATAAATGTTCACCATCAAATGCTACATTAAGTGAAATAGTGGCTGTTTCTAAGGCTGAGAGCAATAGGAAAGTTAGTACCATCTGACCCATCATCCAAGATGTCTTTCCTTAATTCTTACTTAAAATTCTATCTAATTTATTTTTACATTAACCATAGGGTAGTGTTGTTTATCTTTTCTCCTTCTCACATCAGCTATAGCAGAGCCGTGATGACTGGGGCTTTCAGTGGCTATCATCCTAAAGATCAGAGAAGTCCCAGACTGAAATGTGTTCCCATAGCATGGTTGAGCACCTGCCACTATCTAGAGAATAATATTCTGTCTTTATCCTGATCTTTAGGTATATTCCCCTTTTAAAGTCTCCTAGCTTAGCGAGACTGTATGTCTTGCCAAGTCCTCTAGCTTTGTGATGTCCTCAAAGGCAAGGGATGAATTTTTGGCCAAAAAGATTTATGTTCAGGTCAGATGTCAACAGTTCCTGAGTGACTGGGTGAGTGATTTGGGATATATTATTTATCCTCGGCAAGATTATGTGGCAATCAAATGGGATATATATATATATCCCATTTGCTTCTGCCCCTCTGCTTCTGCCTCTCGAGTGCTGGGATTAAAGGCACACCCAAAATTGCAAGTACTCTCTTACACTTGCAGGTACCTTGACACCTACAGATACTCCCTCCACACCTGCAGGTTGCCCCCACTCTTGCAGGTACCCCTCACTCCTACAGGTACCCCCACATATATCTGCAGGTACCTCCTCCACACCTGTAGGTACTCCCACATATACCTGCACATAACCCACACACACACCTGGAGGTATGCCCCTGCACACACTTGAATAAACAAAACTTTTTCTTCTCTAAAGAGATGAAATCTCAGTTTTCAGAATCTATGTATAGTCCTTATATTTTGACCCTGTGATGGATTCATAATGTAAGAAATAACTCATTAAAATGATAATTGATAAGCCAGATACGGTGGAACACATTTTTATTCCCAGAACTTGAGAGGTAATGGCAGAAAGATCAGGAGTTCAAGGCCATCTTGGTGTATTTGAGAATCAGCTTCAAAAAAACAACAAAAAAAAAGGAAAAAGGAAAAAAAGAAAGGAAGGAAAGTAATTGTTAATTGCTTGCTTGCTTTTTATGACACCTTTCTAAAAGTCTTTTGACATTCTATCAAGTATATATTTTATGGCTTGATGATGAAATTATACCATACAGGACCATATCTATGCAAAGCATGGGTGTGGAGGGAGCTGGTAATGTTTTATCTCTCCCAGATCAGTTAGTGAGTTTAGCACAGCAAGGTCTTTTAAAATAACTTTAGTAGTTTTTGGGCAGATATCATTATTTTAGAGTCTTGAGAAAAAAAATTCATGGTGATAAACTATCCCAGAGGGCCGACAGCCGAACAGGATTGAAATGTATTTAAAATAAAATACAGTGAAACTAATCTGGGCATGGCAGCTCACCCTTACTGCAGTACCCGAGAAACTAATTTGGGAACTTTGATGTAAAACTGAGACCAGTAAATTTGATACCAGCATGGGCTACAGTGTGAGGCCCTTGTCTCAAAGCAAAAACAAAACAAAACAATTCAGGTGTAGTAAAACTAAAATTTGATTTTTCCTCTGGAAATATACGGTCCCTCAGTTATCTGAAAAATTATGCCAAGTGTGGAATATTAGCTAGCTCTTCCTTGTTTTAACTGCATTCATCTCTCCTAGAACGACTACAGGAAGTTGTCCATGCAGTGCAAAGATTTCGTTGTTGGCCTCCTGGATCTCTGCAGAAACACGGAAGAAGTGGAGGCCATCCTGAACGGGGACGCAGAGACTCGCCAGCCTGGGGACCTCGGCCGTCCGAATCTCAGCCGTTTAAAACTTGCCATTAAATATGAAGTAAAAAAAGTAAGGTCAGGCGTGAGGCCCTCTTCGTTACTTCAGTTGGGATGAGTGGATATACAAATAACACGAAAGCTTGGCATGGCTGGATTGAGCAGGGGTTTTCCAACAGTTTCAGTAGGTGGGATCACAAGGAATCCGAAGCATTGGTGAAGCAGAAAACCCACAGGGCTGGTCAGTCATCAAAATCTAGGGCTTTGATGCAGAGGCATTCTTGTGATTTTAGCTCACTCAGGGCTCCATATATGGACGCCCTAAGACATTTTCTGTATGAGGGGAACAAAGTTACCATATTTCAGATTCCACTGTTCTCCTATCAGTTGCTGGGTTCCAACTTGGAACAGTGGCTTCAATTCATTTTTGGTTTGAATCCTTTCAAGGTCTTTGTAGAATATTTTTCAGATTCTTCTTTAGACAGGGATCCCTACTCCTTTGACCACTTTCCTTGGACATGAAGAGTTTTAAAATTTTATTCATTTGTGTGTGTACAGGAGCCATATACATAATCTACAAAACCAGAGAGGATGCTGGATTCCATGGATCTGGAGTTTTGGGTGCTTGAATCTGATATGGGTGCTGGGAACTGAACTCTGTGCTTCTGAAAGAACAGCAAGTGCCCTTAAGCATAGAGCCATCTCTCTAGCCACTAAAAAGTTTCTAAAAATAGTTCTTTTAAAAAATATTAAATGAAAGGAATATCTGCTTATAGTTATTATTCAGGGTAGACCTGCTACCTTCAACCTTCCAATTAATCACAGAGAGTAATTAATCATTGCTGTTTCCTTCTACAAATTCTTATTGGGTCCTCTTCTCATATCATTCAACAAACACACACTTCATTGTTTCTATGGCTGTGCTGTATCATTCATTCTGTTCATTAAATCAGTTTGTTCTACAATAAAGCTTATTATATATATTTAAAACTCTGGTCATTAAGACACTGACAATTTTTATAGAGTAGACATTTAAAAATGGCTTACTTGCTTTAAATGTGCAAAGATTTTTGGGTGTGAAACTAATATATTATAATTTTATGTTATATATTATTTTTATTGTATTTCAGAAAATTTAGTAAGTTTTCCTACAAAAAAGATGCATCCAGTTGCCAGTTCCAATAGTGTGCAGAGAGAGGGCTCACTCCTTCCCACAGTATGCAGATGGTGCTCACTCCGCCCCACTGTGTGCAGAGAGGGAGCTCATTCCTCCCCACAGTATGCAGATGGTGCTCACTACTCCCCACAGTGTGCAGATGGTGCTCACTACTCCCCATAGTATGCAGAGGGTGCTCATTCCTCCCCACATTATGCAGATGGTGCTCACTATTCCCAACAGTGTGCAGAGAGAGTACTCACTCCTCCCCACAGTATGCAGATGATGCTCACCCCTCCCCACAGTATGCAGAGAGAGTGCTCACTCCTCCCCACAGTATGCAGATGGTGCTCACTTCTTCCCACAGTGACTGTTCTCAAGTTTTGCCTTTCTGAAAAGATGGACTGTGGGCTTTGCTTTCATTGTCTGTGGGGTGAACCATCATTAAAACTCATCTGGAGGAGATTTTTTTGTTTTGTTTTGTTTTGGTTTTGGTTTTTTTGTGAAATATAATCTGATCTTTTCTTATGAAATTTTATTTTAGATTGCTTTTTTATATACATAATGACATTAAACTCTCTTATATAAAACATAAATAAATATGAGGAAAACACATTATTCAAATTAAATGTGTTAGAAAAAAGGATTCTAGAAAAAATTTTAATTGAAAGATGTAAGAAGACAACAGGGTATCCCAGTGGTGCTGGGTGAGGAGAGCTGGCACAGAGGCAGATCTTAATGTGATCCCTGTAGGAAGCATGCCACTCCAGAACAGGGAAGGGAAATGTGATTTGTTTTGAAACAGTGATTTGGGGCTGGAGAGATGGTTCAGCAGTTAAGAGCACACATTGTTTTTACAGAATAAACAAGTTCAATTTCTAGCACCCTTAACAGAAGGCTTATGGACCATCTGTAATGTCAGCTTCTATACACATTCCCACAATACACACACATTCACATTCTCTCTACATTCTCATACAACACACACACACACACACACACACACACACACACACACACTCATACTCACAGTCTCTCAACATTCTCATACAACACACACACACACACACACACACACACACACACTCATACTCACATTCTCTCAACATTCTCATACAACACACATACACACACACAAACACATTTAAAAACAAATCTTCATAAACAAATTGTAGTTCTACACCTAAACTAGGATGGCCCCAATCTTGCTCTTTCTTGCTAAAAAGAAAAAAATATATAGAATTCATAAGAGTAGTTGTACAAAATACTTACAAATCTTTTTATTGCGTTAAAAACCCAAATGTTCACTGTATTTTAAAAGACAACTTACCAGTCACAGGGGAGAGTGGATCAACATGATTTGCTGTAGAACAGATTTTGTGCTGTTTTGCTTGATGCCTGCTTCTTAGAGGCCTTGTTTGTTCTCCGATTCTAACCTCATTTCTCGTGGGAAAGCCTAAAAAGAAGAATTAGAACTCCAGAGGATAGCCTATTTTCTAGAGTCCTTTTTTCTAACACATTTAATTTGAATAATGTGTTTTCCTCATATTTATTTATGTTTTATGTAAGAGAGTTTAATGTTATTCTGTATATAAAAAAGCAATCTAAAATAAAATTTCATAAGATCAGATTATATTTCACAATATAATAGTCTGTCTTTACTCAAACTGTTCTGTGTGCCGTCTCACCTCTAGTTTGTCGCTCATCCGAACTGCCAGCAACAGCTCCTCTCCATATGGTATGAGAACCTCTCTGGCTTACGGCAGCAGACCATGGCAGTCAAGTTTCTCGTGGTCCTCGCAGTCGCCGTTGGACTACCCTTCCTGGCTCTTGTATACTGGTGTGCTCCATGCAGCAAGGTATGTCCGCGAGGCCTGCAGCCCATCTGTAGTTGAATTCTGTCCAATGGGCAAAATTCTAGTTCCAAAATGAAAATCTGACGGAAGTACATGGGTTTAAGTAATCTTTCTGTTTGTTCGTTTGAGAATTTCATACATGCATGCAACGTGTTTGAATAAACCCACCTCTCTTCCCCATTCCTTCCTTAGTATATACACCGTCACTCTGCCCTCCCAACCTCACATGCTCTTTTTAAAAACCCACTGAGTTCCTTTAGTGCTGCCAGCATGTGCATGGGTGTAGGCTGACGACTGGAGCATGGGCAGCCGCCTTTCAGTAACTGCATCCCTAAAGAAAATGGTCTGTCCCACTCCCAGCAGCCATCAGTCATCAGCAGCTTTTCAGTGAGGGGTGAGACTTCGTGACACTCTCCTCCTGACCACATGCTGAGGTTTCTTCCAGTTTGATTTGCGCTTGTCTTGTGCGGACAACACAGCCACCTTGAACTCTTGTGTGCAATAACCTTGTCATGTTCAGAAGACACTGTTGGGCTGCAGAGATCCACCACCTCTGGCTCTTACAATCTTTCCTCCCCTTCTATCAGGATGATTCCTAGGCCTTGGGAGGTGATGGTTCAACATAGATGCTCTGTTTAGGGCTGAGCACTCAACAGTCTCTTATTCTTTTTAATATTCTAAAAAAAATATTGCTTATTTCCAATGAAAAACATAAAAAACCTGAAAAAATCAGCTGAAATAAAATATTGTCACTACTTGTACATGAAATAAAATGTCACCCTATTAAGTTATTTCCTTGTTTTTTCTCTAAGCATATAGATACACATAATTTTGTGCATTTTAAGGAAGTCCTAGTTTTATTGAGCTCATCTATCATTGCCTTCCTCAAATTTGATCATTTCTTTCTTTGTTTCTCCTGAAATAGTATTTAAAATGAGAAATATGTTTTATATGCATATTACCTTGTATGACCAGAGAACAATAATACAAATGCTACTGTAAGGCTTGCTTCAGTAAAGAATATCTATATCTGGGAGAAAGTGCACTGGAGATACCCAGCAATGATTACTTTTTCTTAATTATAATCTATTTGCCCAGACTTTGGTAAAAAACAGGCCTTGCTTTTCTGATGAAAGTTCAAACAGACTGAAGAATTATTTTTCAGGACTGAGTGTTGAATTCAGGACCTTGGACATGCTAGGCAAGCACTCTACCATTGAACTAAGTCTTTAATTCTCTTTGAACTGTTTATTTTGAGACAGGCTCTCACCAAGTTGCCCATTCAGGCCTTGAACTTGTGATCCTCCAATGAGATTCCATGTAGCTGAGCCTACAGGTCCACTACATTAGGCCTGAGAAATACTGCCCTATCATTCTGTTAACAAGCATGTGAGTTCAAAGTTACATTGCTAACAATCTTTCACTCACATTTTTGAAGCCACCACTCTAGCTCTGTGTAAGTCTCAAATCTGTGAGGCTGACTAAAATAACTCCAAGATAAACATCTTCAGACCCATCTATCTTGTGTGCTGGGTAGATGTATCAGAGGATGAGTGCAGTTCTTAGACAAAGGTAGGACTCATTTTAGGGATTTGTTACATGGAGAAAACACATCAGCATTCCCAGCATGTTGTCTTATGACCCAGGCACACTGCCAGCATTTTAGGCACTGAGGTACCTTGTACTGATTCATGCTAGGATGCTGGTGCAAGGTCTCTTATGCAGCGAGAACTTCCTGACTACTTACAGCAATGATGGTGGGACTACTGGAAATACTGGATTTTCTCAGGGGAGTAAAATCTACCACTATGGGATTTCCCCCTTATCATATATAGTACATAAGGCTAAAACTTAAGGATAAAGTGCACATTGTTGACACTAACAAAACTAGAAATAATACTTGCAGTACAGTTTTTCTTACAGAAAGTTGTATTTCAATCCCAAATAAATCAACTGAAAAACATTTATCATTACTCCCTCCACCCCCTGTGTGTATGTGGTGTGTGTGTGTGTGTGTGTGTGTGTGTGTGTGTGTCTGTCTGTCTGTCTGTCTGTCTGTCTGTCTGTCTGTCTGTCTGTGTGCTGTGTGCTGTAGAACATGTATGGAGGTCAGAGGCAGCTTTGTGGAGTTTGTTCTTTCTTTCCACCTTTATGTGCATTTCAGGGAGAGAACTCAGGTTGTCAGATTTGAACAACAACAACCCAAGAACCTAAGAATCTTTACCTGCTCAGCTGGTCCCATTTTTATAGAAGTGATAATTTTTTATAAATTTAAATCTTTCGTTTGGCAGTTTTATATATTTACATAATGAATTTTAGTCATTTTTTACTCCAGTGCCCCTCCCTACCTTAGTATGTTTGACATCTCTGCATTACTCAATATTTAGAACTCCCCTGGTCTCTTACAGTAGTAATAATATGACATATTCCCAAACACATATCATAGTCTGATACTAATTAAAGGCCTTTCACAGAAGAGTGAATTTTCATGGTGACTTCCAATTTTATAGCTAAGGAAACTTGAGCATAGAAAAGTTGAGAAATCTGCCAAGCCTTGTATTTGAGGACAGGTAGGTCTAGGACTTAACTGTTAGGAAATACAGTTACTGCAACTGCTGAATTCTCACACTACTTTCAACATCTCCTATTTGTCTCTCTGTCTGAGTTTCTTGCCTCCATGTGTTCTAACTAGCCCTCTTCCAGATGTGGGCTGCACCTGTGTCTACAGCCTCCTGTGCCTCTACTTCTATTTCTCAAACTTTCAGGAGGTGGAGAGGAGTGTCTGAATTACTCTTGCTCTTACTCTGTGGCCGTGTAATTGTGACAACTTTTCTTTTTCTTTTTTTTTTCAGTAAAAGATTTTTTTAAAATAAACTTATTTATTTGTTGCTTCAGGTTACATCTCCATCATATTGTCCTCTTTCCCCCCTTTCCAGCCATGCCCTCCCATCCTCTCTTCCATCCCACTCCTCTGGAGTGGAGTGTCCCTATATAACAGTCCCCTGCCTCAGTTCAGAAGTCATATGGGCACCAAGAGCCTCCTCATACACTGGGGACCTACAAGGCAGTACCACCAGTGAAAAGTGTCTCATTGCCAGGGAGAGAAAACTAAAAAAAACCAACCAAACAAAAAAAGTCTATGTCCATGTTCCCTTTGGTATGTTGGTTGTAGTATAGTTATCCTGTACTATATAGCTAAATTCTTACTATAAGTGAATATATGCCATGAGCATTCTTCTGAGTCTGGGTTAGCTCACTCAGGATGAGCTGCAAATTGCATAATTTTATTGTTTCTGATAGCTGAGTAATATTCCATTGTATAGATGTACCACAGGTTTTTTAATCCATTCTTCGGTTGAGGGACATCTGAGTTGTTTCCAGTTTTTAGCTATTACAAATAAGGCTGCTACAAACATAGATGAGGAAACGTTCTTGTCGTTTGGTGAGGAGTCATTTGTATGTATACCCAGAAGTGGTATGGCTGGGTCCCAAGGCAGAGCTATTCCAAGTTTTGTAAGATATCGCCAAACTGACCTCCATAGTGGTTGCACAAGCAGTGGAGGAGGGTTCCCCTTTCTCCACACCCTCACCAGCATGTGCTGTCATTTGAGCTTTTGATCTTAGCCATTCTGACAGGTGTGAGATGGAATCTCAGAGTCATCTTGAGTTTCATTTCTCTGATGATTAAGGATGCTGGGCATTTCAAGTGTCTCTCAGCCATTAGGGATTCCTCCTTTGTGAATTCTCTGTTTAGCTCTGTTCCCCATTTTTTGATTGTATTATTTGGTTTCTTGGCATTTAATTTCTTGAGTTCTTTGTAAATTTTGGATGTTAGCCCTCTGTCAGATGTTGGGTTGGTGAAGATTTTTTCCCAGTCTGCCGTTTTGTTTGAATGAAAGTGTCTTTTGCCTTACAGAAGCTTTTCAGTTTCATGAGGTCCCATTTGTTGATTGTTGGTCTTAGGTCCTGAGCTGTTGGTGTTCTGTTCTTGTGGGTAGTGAATGGAAATCACAAAGCCTCCTTGAGCAACTTGGGCCTTCACTAAGGCCATTTGTGGTTTGCCTCAGACTTACGCATTTTCACATTTTAATTGAACCTTAACTATATGATCCTCTCACCATTTCTCCTGCCCTGGTCATGGCTCTTTCTGACATCTGTTTTCAATCCTAATTTATAAGCACTGAGGCAAACATCCAGTTTAAATGGGCACTATCAAAGTATTTTTCTCAAATCTGTTTTATTAGATATTATTTATTCTTAGAATCATGATGATAAGGTCTGTAACTTTTTCATTAGCCATGAACTGAACAATATTAGTGGGCCAAAGAACTGGTTTCTTTTAATAATTCTTTCTTTGGCTAAACTGTTGCTTTTATTTAAAATATTTCTTTTATATCCATAAAAATATGGACAAAATTTTAGAAATATGTATCCTTACAAAGTCCTTGCTTCTTTTTCCATTGCTTATAGATAAAAAACTGTGATAAGTAATGTTAAAGGGAAACACATTTTTTTACATTGTTTCAAATACATAATTTTTCTCCTGTTAAAATGTTTTCAGTTTAAATAGAGTTACATTAATTTCCCCATTCCCTTTCTCTTTCCAACTTGTTCCAACCACACTCCCTGAACTTCTCCCCTGACCCCACATCTCTCAAATTGGTATCCTCTGATTATTATTGTTACATACATGTATATGTGTGTATGGATGTGTGCATATGCACAAATATGTACTGATACATCATACCAAGTCTGCTTTGGTGGTGGTGTGCGTGTATGTTGATTTGGACAATCAATGAAGGGTCTGAGAGGGGCTAATTCTCTTCTTTGTTTATTGTTATTATTTTCTTGCTTACTCAACCACTTCTAGGACAGACTGATTTACAGCAGACGTTCTGGTAAGCTGAGTTTTACAATTTCTCTGCCTTTTCCACAAGTTCCCTGAGCCATGCAGGAGCTGTGGTGTGGATTTATATGTTAGGCTGGGCTCCCCATGATTATTTCTGTGTTGTGACTAGTAGTGGTTTTCTGTGATGGTCTTCATTTGCTGTAAAGAAAGACATCCTTCATGAGGGATGGTAGCTAAAACCATGTATGGTTATAAAGAAAGAATTTAGAATGTAGTAAGGAATCATGATTGTCTAAGGAAAATGGGAGTAGTGTTCTTTCCTAAATTTTGTGACCTCACTAGCCATGGAAAGTTGGCTCCAGTTCTAGTACCAGGCATAATTTCCCTCCTCTTGAGTGGGTGTTAAGTCCAACTAGAGAGCTGTTGGTTACCACTAAGTTGTGATTGCCACTTATTGCCTTTATGGATATCTTACCTTGCTGGCAGTTGTCGTGGGTCATAGGTATTGTGGCTCAATAGGACTGTTTTAATTGCTTCCCTCTATTAGCAGCTTATATAATATTTTCTGCTACCATGGAAGTTAGACAATAGGAAAGAGACTTTTCAGATCAGATCCAGAGCATGAATCATCCAAGTCCTGTGTGTTAAGCAAGGGATCTCCTCAGTGAAAGGGGTTACTCTCAACCCCTGAGAGACAAGTTACATCTCTAATCTCTTCTGCTTGGGGAATTGCCAGGGCTACCTTGACCAACCATTCAAAAGGTGGTTTCTTGTGCTTGATTACTTTGTTTTTGTTTTTTTGTTTTTTGTTTTTTTTTTTTTTTTTAGTGTATGGTTCTTGTGGAGAGTACTTTCAGCCCAAGTGGCACAGTGACATAATTTTCTATATATTGTATATATACTGTAATTTTTTGGCAAATTAAAACAATGTGAGTCCTTCAGGCTTCACCAAATATCTTTGATGTTATTTGCCCTGTGTCTCTCATCCTCCTTCTTCTGTTGAAGAACAGGGTCATTAGGTTGTTTCCATTTCCTGGCCCTTGTGAATAGGGTCGCTCTGCACTCATTGAACAAGTATCAGGAGCATGAGATGTTGAGTCCTTTGTGGGTATGCCAAGGAGTGGCATGTCAAGCTGGGTTGTATGGTAGATTAGTCTTTAGTGTTTTGAGGGTTCTCCATGCTGATTTCCAGAGGCTGAATCAATCTTCATCCCCATCAACAGAGAATGAGAGTTCCTCTTTCTCTACAGCACCATTAGCATTTGTTGAAAGTTATATATTAGTCCTTAGCATGGCTTTTTTGTTTTATCATGTCCCTTTTGTCAATTGTTGGCATTAATTACTCAGCTAATGGAGTCATTTTCAGACAGTCTTTTCTTACACCTGTATCATATAGGGTGCTGTGTATGTTATCTTCTAGCAATTGTAATGTTTTATATTTCAGAATGAGATCTAACTTGGATCTAACTTTTTATATAGAGGATTGCTATTCTAGACTTCCAAATATATTATAAAGCTATAGAAATAAAACAATCTGGTATTGGTCCGTAAACAGACATGTAGGACAATGGAACAACATAGAATATCCAAACATGAATACTTGTAACTACACCTATCTGATCTTTGACTAAGAGACAAAAACATATACTGGAGAAAAGACTGCATCATCAACAAATGTTGCTGGGAAAACTGAACATCCATATGCAGAAGAAAACAATTAGGCACTTTTTTATCATGCAGTACAAAAAGTTAGATCCAAGTTAGACCTCGCTCTGAAATATAAAACATTACAATTGCTAGAAGATAACATACACAGCACCCTCTCCTTCTCTCATACCCATCTCACTCCTCCAATGTGGATTGTCACTACATATCAACCCCTCTCAGCTCAACAGTCATATGTGGGCTAAGAGCTTCCTCTTTCACTGGGGGCCAACATGGTGGCACTCCTAGGGCAAATTGTCCCCTTAATAGGTAACAAAGTCTATGTTCCTGATCCTTTTTCTGTATTGGTTGTAGGATAGTTATCCTGTACTATATGGCTAAAATCCAAAAATCCAATTATAAGTGAATAGATGCCATGTGAGTCTTTCTGAGTCTGGGTTAGCTCACTCAGGATGAGGTTTTCTAGTACCATCCATTTGGGTGTGAATTGCATAATTTCCTTGTTTCTGATAACTGAGTAGCATTCCATTGTGTAAAGGTACCACAAATTTTTTTATCCATTTATCAGTTGGTGGACATCTGGGTTGTTTTCAGTTTCTAGCTATTACAAATAAGGCTGCCATGAACATAAATGAGGCTATGTCCTTGTGGTTTGGTGAAGAATCGTTTGGGTGGATACCCAGAAGTGGTATGGCTGGGTCTTGAGGTAGGGCTATTCCAAGTTTTCTATGATATTGCCAGACTGATTTCCATAGCGGTTGTATAAGTTTGCACTCCCACCAGCAATGGAGGAGTGTTTCCCTTTCTCCACAACCTCACCAGCATGTGCTGACATTTGAGTTTTTGATCTTAGCCATTCTAGCAGGTGTGAGATGGAATCTCAGAGTTGTCTTGACTTGCATTTCTATGATGATTAAGTAAGTTGAGCAAATGTTTCATTGCCATTAGAGATTCCTCCTTTATGAATTCTTGGTTTAGCTCTGTTTCCCTTTTTTTCATTGGAGTATTTGGTTTCTTGGTGTTTAATTTCTTGAGTTCCTTATAAATTATGGATATTAGCCCTCTGTCAGAAGTGGGGTTGGTAAAGATCTTTTTCCTGTCTGTAGATTGCTGTTTTGTTCAAATGACAGTGTCCCTTGCTTGTCAGTTTCATGAGGTCCTATTTATTGATTGTTGGTCTTAGAGCCTGAGCTATTGGTATTCTGTTCAGGAAGTTGTCTCCTGTGCCAATGAGTTCAAGGCTTTTCCCTGTTTTCTCTTTTATTAGATTTAGTGTGTCGGGCTTTTTGTTAAAATCTTTGATACACTTGGACTTAAGTTTTGTGCAGGGTGATAAGTATGGGTCTAATTTCATTCTTTTTCATGTCAACATCCAGTTAGACCAACACCATTTGTTGAAGATGCTGTCCTTTTTTCATTGTAAAGTTTTGGCTTCTTTTTCAAAAATTAAGTGACCACGGGTGTGTGGGTTCATTTCTTGGTCTTCAATTCAATTACATTGATCCACTGGTCTGTTTCTATACCAGTACCATGCTGTTTTTATTACTGTTGCTCTGTAGTACAGCTTGAAATCTGGGATGGTGATACCTCCAGATGTTGCTTTATTGTACAGGATTGATTTAGATATTCTGGGTTTTTTTGTTATTCCATATGAAGCTGAGTAATTTTTTTCAGGTCTATAAAGAATTGTGGTGGTATTTTGACAGAAATTTCATTGAATCTGTATATTTCTTTTGGTAGGATGGTCATTTGTATTATGTTGACCCTATCTATCCATGAGCATGGGAGATCTTTCCATCTTCTGATGTCCTCTTCAATTTCTTTCTTCAAGTACTTGAAGTTCTTGTTGAAAGGTCCTTCACTTGCTCGGTTAGAGTTACCCCCAGGTATTGTTTGTGGCTATTGTGAAGGGTGTTGCTTTACTAATTTCTTTCTCAACCCATTTTTTTTTTTTGTATAAAGAAGGGCTTCTGATTTTTTGAATTAATTTTGTATACAGCCACCTTGCTGAAGGTGTTTATCAACTATAAGAGTTCTCTGGTGGAATTTTTGGGCTTGCTCATGTATCCTATAATATCATCTGCAAATAGGAATAATTTGACTTCTTCATTTTCAATTTGTATCCCCTTGATTTCCTTTAGTTCTCTTATTGCTGTAGCAAGAACTTCAAGTACTATGTTGAAGAGATATGGAGAAAATGGACATCCTTGTCTTGTTCCTGTGTTTAGAGGAAATGTTTTAAGTTTCTCTCCATTTAATTTGATGCTAGGTACTGGCTTGTTGTATATTGCCTTTATTATTTCGAGGTATGGTCCTTGTATGGCCATTCTCTCCAGGACTTTTAGCATGAAGGGGTGTAGGATTTTGTCAAATACTTTTTTAGCATCTAGCAAGATGATCATGTGATTTTTTTTCTTTCAGCTTGTTTATATGATAAATTATGTTGATGGATTTTCATTTGTTGAACCATCCCTGCATTCCTGGGATGAAGCCTACTTGATCATGGTGTATGATACTTTTGATGTGTTCTTGAATTCGGTTTGGCAGTATTTTAAGTATTTTGTATCTATATTCATGAGGGAAATTGGCCTTCCCTCATGGGTCTTTGTGCGGTTTAGGAATCAGGGTGGCCTCATAGAATGAGTTTGGCAATGTTCCTTCTGATTCTATTGTGTGGAAGAGTTTGAAGAGTATTGGTATTAGCTCTTCTTTGAAGGTTTGGTAGAATTCTGTTTTGAAACCATCTGGCCTTGGGCTTTTTTTGGTTGGGATACTTTTAACGTCTGTTTCTATTTCAGAAGAAGCAGTTCTAAGAGGGAAGTTTATAGCCCTAATTTTCTACATTAAAAAAAAATCAGAAGAAGCAAGCACAAGTCATTTGACTTAAAGATGCAACTTAAGAATTTGAGAAGTATTTATTTTAATGTATTTAATTCAGTAATTAAGTTATTGAATTTGTTTGGCAACCTATTCAACAAAATATTTATATGTACTGTTATATTTTATAAATTTATTTATGTCCCAAAATATGGATGGCAAAATTTACTAAAATAACTCTTTAATTCTTTAAAATCCATGAAGACATGCCCAAATTTCCTTATTAATGTAAGATACAGCCAGGCACATACACATACTAATGGGTTCAGCAGTTAAATGGTAGAGGCTGGAGGGTCCCAACTTTAAGGTTACATAGCCAGAGTCTGTTCATTTTTCTGTAAGAATAAAGGTTATGAGGATTCAAATATATTACTTTAACTTCCTGGAAACTCATTTCTTGTTTGCTTTCATTTGTCTGTTTAGAATCACAAAAATTTTAAATTTTTTTCGATGTACAAAAATATGTGGGTTTCATCATATTTTTATGAATCTATCATTGTGTACTTATGCATGCTTTGTCCTTGAATTTGGTGGGTTTCGTTCATCATTTTAGAGGATGTCTAAATCCCTGAGGTATAATCTAGACTCTCTCCATGCCCAGCCCACATTTCAGATAGAAATTAATTCAACACTGTAGTCACACAGTAAATCTTAGTATCCATATCTCTATTGCATATGAAGGAACTAGTTTTCATTGTTGCCAGTGAACAAAGTGATAAAGGTGAAGCCTGAACCTAAAATGCTGATCTTTAAAGTCAGTGTCCTTCTAGCCCGCTGCTCCGGTGTCCTGTTCTCTCTGGGAGATTCTGCGCTCATCCTCATGGCCTTTACACCCTGACAGCAGCCGCAAGACACCAGCATAAGAGACGACAGCCAAGGGTCTATGCTTTATAGGCCTCTGCATTTGAAGCAACATCAACAGTTCCTCAAGAATTTAAATATTCTTTCATAAAATATTTATTTTATTTATAGATCTGTGTGCATTGGTGGTTCTGCTATATATATGTGATTTCCTGTGTAAGACCAGAAAGTCATTGGGTTCCTTGAAGATCGGGTTATAGGTAGCTGCGAGCCACCCAATGTGGGTGGGTGTTGGGATATGACTTTGAGTACTCTGCAAGAGCAGCAACAGCTTTTAACTATTGGGCCATCTCTCCAGACCAATATTTTAAATATTCTTGGTATAGAAGTTAGTTTTCAAATATGAGAAACATTAGTAAGTAGGAGAACATGGACAAAATTTTATAACAGCATAAAAATCATTGTTCTCTTATTAATCATATATTTATGTATGACTATTTTAGGAGAGTATTGATATGCCGATACTTGTGAGAGAGAGAGAGAGAACAAAGCTAAGATGTTTCTGTTGATGTGTGTTGTGGCAGATGGGGAAGATATTGCGAGGACCGTTCATGAAGTTTGTAGCACATGCAGCCTCCTTCACCATTTTCCTGGGGCTGCTCGTCATGAATGCAGCTGACAGATTTGAAGGCACCAAGCTTCTCCCTAATGAAACCAGCACAGATAATGCAAGACAGCTGTTCAGGATGAAAACATCCTGCTTCTCATGGATGGAGATGCTCATTATATCCTGGGTGATAGGTAAAGACTGATTTTCTATCTTGTTCCTTTTTGCAACCTTAGCAATTGGACTGAATCATTCTGATTCTTCCACATGATCAATCATACAAATGTGTGCAGCAGAAAACAGTGTTCCATGCACCGTGACTTTCTTTCTCATCTTACACAGCTGCTCTAGTGGCCTTGTTACCAATGTCACAGTCTCTTCATATGCCATGTGTTAATTGCTTTCTCACCCCCCACCAAAGGAAGAAAACCGGCAGGATACAATTAATCAAACCCACTGTCAATAAGCAAAACCTCCCCTGTGCAGTTTGGGAGAGCTTTGATTTCAAGCTTGAAAACAACCATGTTATTTTATGTTGAGATTTAAGAGAAAATGAAGTTTGTAGCTATTCACTTTTTATTGAAAATTTATTATGTACCAGAAACTGTTCAAAGCCCATGACAGACATGAAACCACACAGTTTCTCTGTACCTCAGATTTCTAATCTGTTATATGTAGTAACGTTTATTTTATTGAATTATGTGAGTGTTATGTAGCTCACTTCCTCAGGTGTCTTGTGAAAGAGGTCCAATTCAGTCCAAAGCATGACAAGATTGATTTGTGTACCTCTGTATTGTCACTAATACAAAGCACATGAGAAAAATGTCTCATGGATATTTATGAATAAATCATTCAACAGCTATTGAGTGTCACTGGATAAGGACACTAAGTTGAATGGGAGGCAGTCTTTTCAATCACAGAAGTAATCTGGGAAACAAATCAATAAGTCAATAATTAAATTTCATTTGTGGAATGCTACAGTTGGGGAACTATTAAGATATTATGAAGTATAGATTGGACATTTAAATCTGAGTGAAGTATGATGCAGATGGAGCAAGGACATCATCCCTAAATACCAGTGGCACCTTAAGTTAAGGCTTTGATAATAAAGAAATGCTAACCAGACCAAGAATTTGGTGTATAAAGACACAGAAGGTATGGGAATATTAGGTGATGAGATGTGGAACTGTGACAAGACTGGACCACTTGAGATTTTATGAGCTTGTCCTAACTGGTATCTGGGTGTTTCATGGATGTGGGTAGTTAAATGGTCAGAGGGTGATTTCCAGTGGTTGTTGATGGGTCCAGAGCAAGTTTCTGAAATGGCTCAATGGTTTTGAGGTAGAGAGAGGCTTGAAGGAGAAGCCGAACCCAATGGCAGGAAAGTCGCCTGAGTGTACCGTGTGTGAGATAGGACCTAAGAATGCCTTAAATGTTAAACTGTGAAGAACTTGGTAATTGTTATGTATCTACGGGGTTGTGGATTAGAAGGTGACTGCTGACATCTAAGGGGTGGGGTGGGGGAATAGAGATGGCCATGCTTAGGATGGGGAACATGAAAAACTGCTCATTAAATTTGTGGTTAACTCTGAAATGTCCTAGTGTTTCCAGGATAAATGTTAACTAAGTCATAAGAAATATGGCTCCTAGAAGAAGTCTGGCTAAATTTCCAGATATTCTTCATTCTCACATGACTCTTAAGGCCCTGACTGCGTTAAATTTCCCCAGTGGAACTAGGTGGTGTACAAAGAGAAGACTCAAGAGGTCTTCACACAACCTCCCTTAGTCCATAAGGTCTGCCCCATCAACTGTCTGTCTTAGTCACTTAGAGACATACATGCAGTCAATTTTATGTCACTTCCAGGACATCCATATCTTCTTGACTTTTTCATATTGGAGCCCAATGGATGATCAATGGAAATATTAGAAAGTAACATGACAATTATAACATGACTATTTTTAACTCTGGGAGGTAAAAAATTAAATGTAAGGCATAATTTTGAAAAGAAAAGAAAAAAATTTATTGAGAGAATTAGAGATAATGAGTGCTCATTTCATTTCATTCTTTATCAAAATTTATTCTTCTCATAATATCATATTTTAGTATAGGCTTAGATACCTTTTCTCTAAGAAACCAAAGCTGAGCATATTAAATTAACCTTTAATGTCATGAACAAAAGCATTTCCCATGGAACAACTGCCCTCCTAACCTTTGCTTTATTTCAGAAATTATCTTACGATGTTTGTTTAAAGAGAAAACAAAAGTTCAACAGACAGCTCTGCCTATGTACAATATGTGAGGTTCCTTGCTCAGTTTCAGACACTGGTATTTATTTTCTTGTATTTTTGTTCTTTCAAGAAAGTCACAAAGTCTTTTCCAAATATTAATAAGAAATAGTCTATGTAGGTCACAGGCTGGATGTGTTACACTGGTTGGCGGAAAAGACTCACTTTTTTTTAAATAGAAAGCAAATATATATGATTTTCATTTGATGAAAATTTTAGAACCTAAAGAATAGAACTGATATTCCAAGAGATTATGGCAAGGCAGAATAGCTGTCGGTGTAATGGCTAGCAGGAATATGGGCAATGACTGATATTAATAGTGCTTAATGGTTAGAAGCCCAAGGCTCACTTGTTAGTCACCCACAGTGAACTGCTGGGTAAACAAGAGCAATCCTTGGTTGACTATAACAAGGTAAGAAAACAGTCAGGGCAGCCATTGCCCTGCTTTGGAGACTGAGGCTGCAAGATTGATAAGCTAGAGTGCTTGTCTGTCATAGCAACTGTAGAATGAATGACCGTGATCCCATAGAGTGATACTCAGAAGATTAGCAAATTGTAGAGTGAGTGACCCCACAGTGTGTTCCTTGGAGGATTTTGGCAGTTTACTTTTCATCACTGAAGCTGATAGAAAGAAGGGAGTTCAATATTGTGACTTGAAGCTTATTCCATTGGTGGTGGTGGGACTCATTAGAAAAAAAGAAGATGAACTAAACCTGGAAGGAAGGGGCAACCAGGGTATATTGAAGCTCAAGCTGCCTTCTTTACAGGGAAGCATGGCTCTGCTAGAGAGGAGCACACAAGTTGTTGATCTTTAGAGAAATTCAAATGCAGAGAGAGCTGACTCACTCTCCTGCTCTGGGCTACAAAAACAGAAAGAACTAGCATATTCTCTTTGAAGAGGGAGTACTCACAATCCAGCAACACAGCAAGCCTCCCTCACAAGTAGCTACTCATTCACCCAGTTCTGTTCAAGCAGCGTGGTCCTTGTGGAGAACTCTCTTGCATTAGGGAAAAGCCAGATTAGATGAGCACAATTTTAAAGGTACTTAAGCAACAGCTCTGGGAGTGGGGATGGCAGAGAGGGAAGCAGATAGGCATGTTTCTTTTAAACTGAAAACCTCTGAATGTTAGCTGTAGTTTGTCAGGGGCAACAAGATACCATTTATACCAGATAAAAGATGGAGGAACAGTATGAGGAAGAAGGGAAAATTTCAAAACAACTGGATCCTGTGAGTTCGGATGGATTTCCCCTTGGTCCCTGTGAATCAGTATGTGAGTGTTGACGTTCCCAAGGTCCCTGTGGGTTACTCTAAATTATTGTAGTCTTTGTTGAGGTTGGGAGATACCTGAGGATCACACCAAGAACTTAGATGTCTTTGGGTTTTTCCATCTGGTTCATTGTTTTGGTGTGAATATGAGTCTTGCATTATTTCCTGTTACCAAATAGGAATTCACTGCTAATGCTCCCTTAACCTGAAATTACCTAACATGAGCAATGAAACTGTCTGCCTGTAAGACCACATTCTCTGATTCTTTGTGCTGCACTGAGAAAAGCACACGATGTTCTTGAATAGCAAAGACCATGGCATTTTCTTCATCACAACAGCATGTTCTTTGATGGACATGAAGTGGTTGTGAAAACTGGAGTAGGGGTTGCTGGAGGTTAGGAGAGAAGCATACTTCTAACTTAGGACGTTATTTGTGAGAGAAGGCTTGGATCAAGGGGTGAATTATAGGAGGAGGTGGGATGTCATACAGGAGGGCATTTTAAACTTCTTTTTAATTGAGTAATATTCTTCAAGTTAAGAAAGAGGGTATGTGAAAATTTTAAGTAAAAGAAGCAAGGACTCAAAAGTGTTTGTCATAGTGTCTTCACAAATCCCAGCACTGCACTCTACATTTTACACATGCTATTTTATTTGTACACTGTGGTTTTGCAAAGTAGGTACAAGTGGCATCCTCATTTTGCAAGCTACATTTTAGAAAGCTTAAACTCTTTAGCAATGACTCTGCAGCCATTTGTCAGAGAAGCAAAATATCACAACCAATCCTCCTAAACACTGCATTTAGTTTTTGGAAAACCATGAAATATTATTAATAGTCAACTAATAATAGTCAATAAAAAGTCAACTACTATTGATACAGTGATACTAATTAGCTATTGTCATTTCTTCTAGTTTTTCAAGATGCTTATTTTAACTTGTTCACAGACTGCATGCCATTTAACTTTATGGTGTGTGTTCTGGCCCCCCAAGATACACATGCAAATACTAAATAAACAATATGTAACTCAGTGATATTGTTGGAATGGGGTTTCTGGGGATGGGGCAGGAAGGATAGGAACAAGTTTACAAGACTGGGAATATCAGGTGAGATCCTTCCAATTCTTTTTCTTCATGGAAGAGCTAAAGTTAAAATGAAGTTGATGTACTCTACTAATCCTTCACTAATGCAGGTATGATATGGGCAGAATGTAAAGAAATCTGGACTCAAGGACCCAAGGAGTACTTGTTTGAGTTGTGGAATATGCTTGATTTTGGAATGTTGGCAATCTTTGCAGCATCATTCATTGCAAGATTTATGGCGTTCTGGCATGCATCCAAAGCTCAGAGCATCATAGATGCAAATGACACTTTGAAGGACTTGACAAAGGTCACGTTGGGAGACAATGTCAAATATTACAATCTGGGTGAGTTTATATTACTGTGTGAACTTGTGAAGATAAACTGTTTTCTTGTGAACAAGACATCAGTAGGAGTAGTTTCTTCCCCAGCTCACATAAAGTTGTTTATTGATGGCATCTGTATTTTAAAAATAGCATCATTATCTGAAGAATTGTGCTTTCTGCCTCTCCCTTTGATTTATCTTCTGACTGGAAACTTTTATTAATCACAAGAACCATCTCCCATTATCTCTTGGGTCAACTGAATAGCTCCCATATCCACTGAGAATCCCTATATCATACCTTATATTTAGGTATACTTTTGTTTTCTTTTCCTTTATGAGTCTTTGTATGTGTTTCCCATATAAGAACAAGTGCCGGGAGAGTCCAGAAGAAGTTGTTAGATCCACTGAAGCTGGAGTCACTGAAGGCGGTTGTGAGCTGTTCAACAAGCGTGTTTGGAACTGAACTTGTGCCCTTGGCAAGAGCAACAAGCACTCTTAACCACTGAGCTCTGCCTCCAGCTCTATATTTTTTTCTAGTCTATTAAGATAGTTCACATTAGACAGTGATCCAAAAAAAAGACATCTGTATTCTAGCCATCATGTCTTCCATGTCACGATCGAATGCCCTTCCTTCTAAAGCACCTAGTAAAACCTCTTACTTTGCTGCACCTCTTCTGTCTGTTATGACGTAAGAAAGCAGATCTCATTGTGAGTCTCTCCCCTTATCTATTTCAGTAACTTGTTGATTCTGTTGCTTTTTAAACCCACTTGTCTGTCCACCTAATGGATAGACCTGAGCAAGCTCCATTTGTGGTGCTTCCGCAAGAACAGCAGTGGATCAACTATAGCTTCTTTTTGTTTGTTTGTTTTTGTTGTTGTTGTTTGGTTTTTTTTTTTTGAGACAGGGTTTCTCTTTATAGTACTGGCTGTCCTGGAACTCACTTTGTAGACCAGGCTAGCTCTTGAACTTACAGAGATTTTCCTGCCTCTGCCTCCCAAATGCTGATATTAATACGCCCACCACCAACCCTGGTCAAATATGACTTCTTAATACAAGTTTTCTCTGAGCATTTGACTAGATTACATGTTGATGGCAGGAATTCTTCAGATTTTTGTCTAATTGAACATGTTCAATAACTGTGAAATGTTGAAATAGAGAAAACTTTATGTGTGAACTATGTACACATGATGAAATGATACTTGACTTTAAATAAGAAAGGAGATGATTATTACAAAACCATGATGAACATCATGTTACATGAAACAGGACTGGCATGGACAAATCTCATGACCTCATTTACATGTGCAATCTCATAGGAGTAGAGTATAATGGCCGTTAGCAGCAGTGGAGTCGAATGGGTCAGAGGGAAAAAAATGCTGCAGTCAGACATAAGACAGATGTTGGTGTTCTGCTGTACAACATGGTGGCTGTAGTTATCAGCAGTACACTGCACATGGAAAAATTGCCAAGACAGTAAATTTTAAATGTTTTTATCACACAGAAGAAGTATGTGAGGTGACCGATATGCTAATTATATTAATTTAATTGGTATGACATGCCAACATAAAGTGACTTTGAACCCACATACATGTGAGTTCAAAAGTTTACATTTGAATGTTTTTTTTTTCCTTTGAAGACATATAAACTGTTTCAAAGCAAAAGATTTTTTGAAGTATCCAGGAGGAGTCTCAGAAAATAGTAATGGCACTGTTTCTAATCAGGCATTGAATGAGTTCAGAGAGAGATAAAGCAAACAAACAGATGGATATGGAGAGGCGTCCTAATCATTATCATAAACCTGATAAAATTGAAGATGTCATAAGTCTGGGCCAGATGAATCACCAAGACCAAGTCTCAGAATTTGCAAGATTTTCCATCCAATTTTTATCCAGCAATGGGATAGGGCAGAGTTCTCAATAAGGGGTGCTATGGTGATGGGAGTAAGAGGTCCATCTTAGGGATGCCTCTGTGGGGACCAGAGAAGCCCCATGTGAAAGATGATGATGCCAGTCCTACGATCAAAAGAGACTTTGTCACCATTCCAGATTAACAAACCGAGTTATTTATCTCTCCAGGAGAGAAGTGACTAAGGAATGGAAATAAATTTCAATATTTGCCAAAGAAAAATCATCCCTCCCATGGAAACTTGGCTTGGGGAAAATATAGTCCCTTTGAATATCTTTTGCAAAAATCTATTAACATTCAACTGGCACCTTTGCGGTTTTAATATCTCTATCACTAAAGTCTTATTATGAATTCTTAGTATTTATTTCAATCCTAAGCTTTTATATAAGGAATTCCAAAATATACTGAAAATGTCTATTTATAGATAATACTCAAAACACTATAAAGAGAAACCATATTCATAAGTTATGTGTTATGCTATGCTTTCCTATTTCCAATAAACAAATGCAAATTTATGGTTTGTTCCTGCTTCTTACACATTGTTTTGCATTTTTCTTCATAATGGTTTCTTAAGGGGGTTTTGATGGTTTGATAATAATTCCAGAAGAAATTATTAACAGATTATAGAAAATTTTGTGGCAAAATAGACTTGTTTTACTGACCAATAAAAACCTATTTCTAGTAAGTTTAAATAACAAGAAGTGTAAGCCTCAAATGACACGACTTTGTAGTTATAGTTTAAGATTGAATGATAAATGCTAAAACTGAGTAAGTGCCAGGTGTTTTTAAGCATTGTCCATACATGAACTTACTGAATTTTCAAGGGCATGTGAGAGTCACAGGAGGAATGTTACCTCATCATTAGAGAGGGAGGAATAAACCTAAGAGCGGTTATCTGCATGCATTCTTCCAGTTGTATACAGTTATCAATAGAGTCTGTTGCTCAACTGGTCTACATGGAGTTTTACAGATTAGAAACTATACCCTATTGAGAATTCACAACAAACCACCTCAATCAAGTCAGAATATACTGCTAACACTTGAGAAGCCATTCAGAACAGAGACTTTTACTTGTGGAATGTGATTGTGTATTTATTTTTCTCAGAAAGAATTTGCCTAAATAAACAACCCATGGGAATTTACCATCATCCCTGTCTTTGATTTTTTTTTTCTAGCCAGGATAAAGTGGGACCCTTCTGATCCTCAAATCATCTCTGAAGGTCTTTATGCAATCGCTGTGGTTTTAAGTTTCTCCAGAATAGCTTACATTTTACCAGCAAATGAAAGCTTTGGACCTCTGCAGATTTCACTTGGAAGAACAGTAAAAGATATCTTCAAATTCATGGTCATATTCATCATGGTGTTTGTAGCCTTTATGATTGGAATGTTCAACCTCTACTCCTACTACATTGGTGCAAAACAGAATGAAGCCTTCACAACGTATGTGGTGCTAGGTGTTCTGATGGTAGAAGGTGCAGATTAGAAGAGATTTGCTCTTCTAATAACACTTATGTTTGCAGGCCCATTCTTTGTGCAGACCTCCTCTCTAGGTCTGCTTCAGAAAGATGAAGAGATTTGAAAGTGGTACCAAAATACCTGGCATGCCCTAGGAAGACTGACTGCAGGAAGACTAGCCTATGTAAAATAGTGATAATGTTTTAGAGTCAGATTATACAATAAATACCTCCCACACATACATTTATTATCTACAGTCCACAAAAAGAAGAAACCAAAACTCACAAAAGCTGAATAATGATCTGGAGGTCGCATAAGTGCTGATATTGTGGGCTAAGTAACATCCGCTGTCTTAAATCCTGTGTCTTTTTCTTTAATGGGGATTCCTGGGGCACTGGATATGAGAACAGCTGCTCTCCTAGTTCAGTTTCCCAGAACCTATCATTGAACAGTTTATAAGTAGCAACAGCTAAAATGTCAGAGCCTCAATGTCACATGACAAATGGCATCTGAAGAGGAGCCTACTGTTTTTCATATTCTTCTAAAGTGCATTTTTTCCCAAGGGAAAATTAAAGCAACTGGGTTAAACATATGGGCTTAACTCTGGACAAATGAATATGCCTAAAGTATCATAATTCTTCCTAGGGCATGCCAGGTATTTTGGTGCCATTGTCTATATTTGTATTGTCATATTTTCTAAGATATATATTATTTTCTGTGAATGGGAGTACAGAGGAACCAGAAACTAAAGTCACTCTAACAAGTTGTATTTTTTAATAATTTATTTTTTGTTTCTTCAAGTTACATCTCAATCACAATCCCTTCCCTACTCCCCCCTCCAGTCCCACCCTTCCACCCTCCTCCCCCTCAACCCCCCATCCTCTTCCCTTAATTATGAGGCAAGTTAGTATGAAAGCTGAGTTAGATATAGAACTTTAAACTCATGGAGATGGTTAGATAGTAGAATGTTAAAGTCAGGTGCCAAATACATATGGACTGGACATTGGGAATGGATGCTAAGCCATATAACTCTTATAATTGTGGCCTATTTATTTCTGTTGTTTTTGTATTGTATTTACAGTTATTAGAAAAAGAACCATTTTTGGACTGAAAGGGAGAGCTGTTGGGGGGAAAAAGAAATACCTTAAACTAAAAAAAAAAAAAAGTTGTATTTTTAAAGTAATTCATTTAACTTTTCCATTGTCAGATCAATTGATCATTTGAATACTAATGTCTTTTAGTTATAAAGTTATCTCCATAGCCTTTACCATCTACTCAATGCTAAACCTCAAGCTATATTATTCCCGTGCGTGATATCACATCTTTGCAATGAATCTATAACTGCTACAGAAGGGAAACTAAAAATTCAGACAGTTTTCTTATGAGTATCTAGCAGTTAACAAGGATATAGAGACAATTCAGATTTATGATGTAATGATTATGTATTCATATCTTTTCTCATATTCCTCTTTTTGTTATTTGTTTCCCCAGAGTTGAGGAAAGTTTTAAGACACTGTTCTGGGCTATATTTGGGCTTTCTGAAGTGAAGTCGGTGGTCATCAACTACAATCACAAGTTCATTGAAAACATTGGCTATGTTCTGTACGGCGTCTACAATGTCACGATGGTCATTGTTTTGCTAAATATGTTAATTGCAATGATCAACAGTTCATTCCAGGAAATTGAGGTATGAAATCCATTGTGTTCTTGTAGTCCATGTTTATATGTTGCAAGTGTTGTAAGGCTCAAGCAATCAATAGAAAGATGTATACTCTCCCTGATTTGACATTTCTCTGCTTTCCACGCTTGTTCCTTGTTGGATCAATGTTGAGCTAGGAATGCAGAAAAAGTTTAACTTTGCTTATAAACACAGTATTGACAGGGTATGGTGAGTCAGTGCATAGTATAAAGGTGACTGTGTCAAACTTATTACTGTTTCTTAAAAATTTAAAATACTATGAAAAGGGGAATTTTTATTTTTGTGATGTTCTGTTATTTCACCTTTATTGAGCTATAATCCTATGTTGTTCAAGCTAGCCTAGAATTTGCTACATAGCAGAGGATGGACTTGAACTCCTGACCCTCCAGCCTCTACCTTCCAGGTTTACATGAGCCACTGTGCCTAGTGATGAATTCTTATTTTAGTCAACAATTATCGCCAATGGCCAGGTGTGGTGGCACAAGACTGTAATTCCAACACTTGTAACACTGAGGCAGATGGATCCTCATAAGTTTCAGACCTGCCTGGCCAGTAAGACTCTAGTTCAAAATAACAACAACAATAAAAAAGAAAAATGTTTACAAATAATACTACCATCCAAATCTTTTTTTGAGATATGTTCAGAATTAATTTTTTCTCAGATTGGTGGTGACTGTGTGAGTTTGTATTCCAGAAGTATCCAGAATGAGTGATTTAATGAAGAGTACTCTTTCACAAGACCTTTAGAGTGTAAGAAAGTACATTTGAAATATTGCATAGTATTTATAAACACACATGAGTCTGAGGGCAGTAGTCTAGGGAACCTAGTAAAATTTATTTGAAGCAGACCAGAAAGTGTGTGGGTTCAACGTTCCTCGGAACTTTTAGTCTCAGGAATCTTAGGCCATTTTTAGCCATTGTGTCTTCCATGTAGCCCTGTTAGAAGAACCTGATGGTTGTATGTTTCCATGCTGAATGGTCATGTATATTTGTACAGGACGATGCTGATGTGGAGTGGAAGTTTGCAAGGGCCAAATTGTGGTTTTCCTACTTTGAGGAAGGCAGAACGCTTCCTGTCCCCTTCAATCTCGTGCCAAGTCCAAAGTCCCTGATTTATCTCCTATTGAAATTTAAGAGGTGGATGTCTGAACTGGTCCAGGGCCATAAGAAAGGCTTCCAAGAAGATGCAGAGATGAACAAGGTATTGGCTTGATCATTTATCTCTATGGTCATAATTGCTGTCATCATGAGAGCACTGAGCCATATCCTTTTAAAGAGGCTGTCCGTGAATGAATCACGTTCCATTCTCCTAGTAACTGCATATATGGTATTCTTTGGTCTGGTGGCTGTTTAACAAGAGTACCCTGGACATTTCCTACTGAAAAGAGTGTAAAAATACTCAGGAAGTGTAACTAAAGTAATGAATTGTCTCGGTATATACTGAAAGTGAGAGCATTTGGGGCTCTTTGCCTGCCGACACCCCAAGTTCCTCACTTCACTGTTAGGGAACTTGATGAAGGAAGGTCTAAGACTACCAATTGGAAATAATAATTTCAGTAGGCAAGTTGATCTCAAGAAAACACAGATCAGAAGTAGTGCTCAAATGATGGGGTAGAGAATTGCAGTATCTTCGGATATATTTGAAACACATACACAATATGTATTTTCTGCAGGGTGCTGAGTAGCATACCAAGGAGGAGTGTTACATTAGTAGCTACTTTCAGTGGAGGTGGGTCAGGGTGGGGACAGGTATACATAGGGTATATTTGAATAATTAAAGGAACTGTCAGTTTCTTCTAAAAAGGGAATTTAAAGGGAACAAGAATCTTTTTAGAACATTCACGTTGGATTAGAGATTACAGACATTTTTTTATCTCTTCAAAAATGAGAAGAAAGGCAATGAACAAAAGTTGTAAATAGTTTAATTTTAATTTTATAAAAGAACAAATTCATAATGATCTACCACTACAGCAGTGGACAATCTTAGGAAGTAGGGTGCCCCTGTAACTGCAGCTAATTGAAAAACGGTGAATGTTTGACATTAGGATCTCAAAGATGTTTCTCCCTATCCTGGGTGGGCCATTGAATGGAATGATTTGAGGGATCTTGAAATGTTAAAACCCTGTCATTGAATGGAAGTAAAATGCTTTTCAGTTGATGCTCTCTTTGGCCCCAGTTGTGTGGGCCTCTAAGTCAGGGACAAGCTCCATGGGTCCCAGTGTCATTGCCAGCAATAGGAATTGCAATTCCATGTGTTGTAGAAATTAAATAAAATAAATATTGAAAATGCTTTTAAAATTCTAACTGACTGTGCATAGAAATTTGGGGAAACATGCATCTTTGGTCTTCCTCCAGATATCTGATTTATAGGAGTTAGTGGGTTAAGTGGAAAAATTTCCCTTTACTCTATGTAATTAAATTTGTAGTTGTCAGGTTTGATTAGAATTGTAACATGAGAAAAACTAGTGTTTAAATAAATGTCCAAGAGCTTGCCAAAAGGAAGAAGGACAAAATATGTTTCTGTCATTAAAACTCACTGGAGAATTAGAACAGGTACATTTTGGACTATGGAATGAAGAACAAAAATTGGCTACTGGACTTATTTTAATATCTATCTTTAAAAGAGGAATGAAGAAAAGAAATTTGGAATTTTGGGAAGTCACGAAGACCTTTCAAAGTTTTCACTTGAAAAAAATCAGGTAAGATAATACTTGAAGGAAGCCACACCAAGATTGCCCAGGATCTGAGATGTCTTGTCAGAGAAAAGGGACCAGTGTTTGAAAGCAACATTCAGGGATGGGCTGCAGAGGCTAGAGAGATGGCTCAGTGTTTAAGAGATAGGCTGCTCTTCCAGGGAACTGGGGTTCAATCCTCAGCCCCCACATGGTGCCTCAGAACCTCTTGTAACTCCAGTCCCAGGGAATCCGATGCCTTCTTCTGGCTTCCACGGGCACTAGAGATATGCACAGGAATGCATGCAGGCAAAACACCAATGCACCTCTGACAAAGGAGAAAGAAACAGATAACAGACACAGTAACACTATTAGAACTATCGTAACAACTTTAAAGACTTTGTAATAGAGAACTTTAGACTCTTTTGCAAAAGGAAATTAGGATTATGTACAAGCAACGTGTTAACCACAACTTCATGGGTGCTGATGGGTAGTGAGGTGTAAGGCCAGTGATAGGAAGGCCGCACTGGACTGGACAGGAAGTGTTAACTACACTGAACCTCAAGTACAGAGCACACACGGCTAGTGCCCTCTGTCAGGCAGCAAGAAGCTGTTTGCCAAGACACTGGGAGGATTCAGCAGATGTCATGCCAGTACAGTTCATAATGAGTTAGGCATCTTGAGGTATGCCAGCCTCCTAAATTGGAGACACCAAATCCTCAGTGCTAAGGATATTTACTTGCTTCCTTGTTAGTTATAGGTTGCAGGGTTTCAACAGACACTAAAGAGAAACTCAACAAAATGAATAAGGAGAGCAGTCTGCCAGGAAGGCATTGTGTTCCGTAGCACATATAAAAACCCAAATCATGATGGGCAAAGCAGGGCATTTGTTTTTATTTTTCTCTTCTCATTTAACCTGCCCCAGTGAGGCAGTGTGTGGAGCTTGTTAAGGGTGAGTGGCTGAGATTCTCTCAGAGTTTTCTTTTAACGGACACAAGATGACAGGTTTACCTCCTGTCATGACGCTCCCTGTTGAGGTATGAAAGAGGAATATGTACAAAGCGTGGCTGCCTAGCTGAATCCTACAAGCGCCTCTATATAAATTCTGCTATTCTGGTTGCCCATAAATGCGCTGTGTGGCTGCCCTAAGGAAAGCAAAGGCCAAGAGGGAGGCTGCTGCAGCCTGTTTTTAACTGAATATTTTATGACCCACACCAAAACGCGTATGTTCTCAGGGTCTGTGCGAGCTTGACCTGCAGTCGTCTCTGAGATTCCTTGCTTATCATCTCAGCCACAAGTCTGTCAGCCATTCCCCACTTTAAACCAGGGTGTGATGGAGAGGCCTAGAACAGGAGGACTTGAAAGGCCTCCTCCGATTAGAAAATTTCTCCAGAAGAGTTTTCATGAAACAGGATCCCAAGCAGGAAGGTTGAGAGGAAGGAGGTGTGAATGTATGACACACCCTGGAACTCCTGAGGCCTGCTGCAGCTTGTGGCTTGAGTCGCAGCAATAGGGGCTGGAAATAAAATAGTAGGTGAAGCAAGATAACCTGTAGCTCCCAAGGCAGTCACCCTTTTGGGTGTTGGGGTACTGACAGGGTCTTTTTATTTAGAATGTTGTTTCTCTTTCCACTGAGACACCAGGCATTTTAAAATGATAGATAGGGGAGAGATAGTGTGAAATAAATGCTTTCAGGAGAGCCACAGGCCCATTTTCTCTGTGCAATTGATGGTGCCTTGGTTAGGAGGAAAGTGGATGGAACTCACAAGCACTCCCCTCAGCTATACTTGGTTTTCAGCTTGTTTTTGTTCAGACTGATAGAGTTCATGGTGTGTGTGTGTGTGTGTGTGTGTGTGTGTGTGTGTGTGTGTGTGTGACAATTCCAAAGTATTTACTATGTGTTCACAGCAGGAGCTTCCTGCTCCTGGTTTGTGGTGATGGTGTGACAGGAACACTTGAAAACACAGAGCACATTTGAATATTTATAATGGATTTCCTCATGATAGTGAATGGCTGGATGATGAGTCACACTTAGAAACACTACCTTGACAATACCTTCCAGGTCTGTAGGATGTATTCAGCAAACACACTGCCATCCACAGGCAATAGGAACATCACATCATTTAACACAGATAAAGTGCTTATGACAATATCTGAGATGAGGTAGAATAGAGTAGCTACTTATTATTTTTATTATTGTTGCAATAGTGGGAAGAGCAAACACAAACACACATTTGAGTCACATGGGCACACAGAAATGAGACTAGGCCTAAAAATCCTAGAGAAAGGGAACGAACAGAAAATGAAAGGAGTCAGCTGAATGACTCCAGTGGGTGTATCTGGAAAAAATAATTGGAAATAAGTGAATTAATAAGTGGAAAAACAGTAATGATAATGGAAAATTATCATGCTATTTGGAAGCCAGCATACATTAATTGAGAAATGGCACCAGCATTAGCATATCTTGGGTATGGTTGGCAATACACACACACACACACACACACACACACTCATCATCATTATATTGGTTTTCCCATTACACTACAGCTAAGAATTTGCACAAATTGCATGAGCCTTTCAGGCTGATTTCTTACTTGTAGTTACTATAGTCTCAAAGGAAAACTCAAAGAAATGAAATAAAATATGAAGCAAGGCATGCGATGGGAAGTATGCTCTGCTATTTCTGTGTTAGGGCCTTCTTCTCATCCCTTTTACTTAGTGAAGGCATACTGGTCATGGTATGGTAACCCATCCCCAGACTAAGAAGAGGGTGTGAATGTCCCCACAGAATAGGCCGTGTCTTAGTTGACCAGCTGTATAGTTCGGGGTGAGGTGTTGATTCTGATGTCAATTTAACAGTAAGTCCTTCTTGTGGTTCCATACTATGGCAGCCACAGAAATGTGGTGTAACAGAAAATTCTTATTTAAAACACTTGCATTTATTAGTACTTAACAAACACCTACAAAACACCTATATCCTATAACCTAATACCTAAAACATAATACCTATAAACACTTAATATCTAAGAACACCTAACTAAACCTATCTTAATTTTCTTAAAAGAATATTAATATTCTTAGTGTAGGTCTGGGCAGGAAACCTTGATTTTAGCGGTCTGCTTATGGCAGTCCCAGCACCTTTCAAAGCTTAGTGTCCTTTGGGCCTAACTTTGCCTGTTTGTATATTCAGTTTATTTCAACCGCTAGAATTTGGCTGGTTTTTGAGACCAGCCTGTTTTAACCGCTAAACTTGAGGTCAGCTTCCTCCATCAGCTGAAACTCATTTCAATAGTCTCCTCAGCCCATGAATGCTTCACGGCCTTATGTTCTTCACTGTGGCCTCCAAGCTCTGCCTGCCTTTTCTGCCAGCCTTATTAGCCTGACTTGTGGGAGAAAGTCTCTCTCTTGGACTGTGCCTCTCAGTTTGTGACCATTACAGCTGAAAGGCTAGCAAATGTCATACCTTGCTTCACTTCTCCAGTGCGCCACTGTCCTCTCAGTCCATGATAGCAAGAGGAAGAGAGAGTCGCATGGAGCTCTCTGTTTTATATAGTATCATCTCATGATCCCTTGGCAGTCTCACGACATCCAGCGGTCCCCATGGCTTCTCTCAGCAACTGATGTCATCTGGAGCTTGTGTGGTTTCTAGCCACTCTCCTTCAACAAGGCATTTTGTGTTGCTCATGGAGCTATGGCCTCAACTGGGCTCCATCTATCTCAGCCCCCAAGTCCAAGCAATGCCAAGCTCCTCCTTTATATGCTGCCTTTATCTTCTTACTAATACCCTAAAGGAACTAAATTCTACCACAATGTGACATTCATATCTTCCTGCAAGAGACAGGCTGGTCACTTTGTGGTCATCTGGCAACCTCTACCTGTATAACCTTTGAGACTCTGTCATTGCTGTGATTGTGTTCTTTAGGTACTAGGTGGTTCTGTCCCATACTGGAACATCCTCCTCCCCCATGAAATCTAGACACTGGAACTGGGCTGGCTGCCTCTCCTAGGCAATCTTTGTGCTTTTCCCTCTTTCATAGGCAAGCGAACTCTCAGTGTTGAGGGGAGCAGTTCGTGGAGGGGGAGTGAGAAAAGGTAGAGAGGAACAGAATGAACAGAAAACAGGATACACGTGTAAATTTCATAATAAAACCCGTTATTTTTTATGTGACATATTCATACATGTAATTCTGGGTATGTCCCAAACTTCTAGCACTGTCTTTGACACTTGCATCCTAGATGCTCAAATCAACATAAATGTCCGTTTTCCTTACTATGGAAGATTCTGGTTTCAAGTGATTGTGTTTGAGAAAAATAGTTTTGAATCAGTCATTTATCTTGAAAATAACCTTTTCCTGGTGTTGCTGAGGGAAGTTCCTCTGGGAACATTCCTTTCTCCTATAGGTACAGATTCAAACTTCTACAGTTCAGTCTTCATTACCCAATAGGTTGGCTTGTTTTTTGATTTTTGCCATAAAGTCGGCCTCTGACACGGCAGTTTGTGCCTCATCCAAGGCTTCTCTCTGAGTGCTTGAAGGTTGAGTGTTTAAATAGCTATGGAAATGTTGTCTTCTCATTTAATCTAGGCATACCATAAAAATCAATATGGTGAGCCAGGTGAAAGTAATTTTCAAAACTAACTGAGCAGGCTTTTCCTCTGTCTTCTGTCACCACCATGTGCTTTATTTGCAGTGCCTGCGGGCTCTAATGGAGGACAGCATTAGCTTTGCAGGCTTGTAGGGCAAAAGAGGAACATAATTGAAACTCAGTCTCTGCCATTCACCATTGCACACCTAAGCCGATGACTCCCCTTCCTGCTCTGCCCACTTCAGAGCAGGTCATTGTCAGACTGTTGATGTTGCACTGAGTTTCATACCTTTGGGGCAGTTCAGTAGTTTGCTCTGTCCTTCATTCAATGGGTTGTTTTTTGTTTGTTTGTTTTTTTTTAAACTGGTTATAAATCCAGGAATTGTGATTTTTAGCTATCACTTAGGGCAGGAGCTACTGAAAAATAAATCATGTAAAGGAGCAAGCAGATAAAATGCTGGGCTGGGTGACCTTATGAGAATTCTCAATGTGATTTTCTTTATACATTGAAATAGGACAGACGGTTATGAAAACATATGTATTCATTAAGCTCTGGAGGAGTTGGGTGTGGTAGCTCATGCTTCTAATCCCAGTGCTCAGGTAGCAGAATCAGGGGGATTGTGGCTCAAGGCCAACCTAATCTACATAGTGAGCCCTAGACCACCCAGGGATATGTGGCAAGAACCCATCTAAAAGAAAAAAAGCTAGATTTTAGGAGATTGTGGGGGAACCAGACTATGTGTTCTCTAAGGGTCTTGAGGGGCTTTGGCACATGAATTAAAAGCAATGTTTGCAGAATATCCCCAGTATATATTAATTAGATCAGAACCATCTATGAACAGACTTCAAACCATGGAGTACACACGTATGCCTCTGCATTGTAATAAGAACAGCAGATATTGGCAATGTGAACCATTCCAAACTGCAGAATCCATACAGCTTTTCTTGTGCAATTTTGTTTCCTCCATTCTGTACCTGAGGTCTCTGAGCTCAGAGAGATGAAGTACTTTGCCTAAACTCCAGTCTTAGACAAGTGACAGTCCAAGTCCAAGTCCACAGCTACTTAGATCTAAAACAGGAGACTTTCCAGCAGTGCACATCTCACATCTGAATCCTGTGAGGCCTCAGTAGCTCACCTCCACCTTTTTATTTCCTTGCTTGGCCCCTGGCTGCTGGCAATTTAATCCTTAGAAAGACACGAAGGCATCCAGAACTCTCTGTATGTTTAGGAAGGCAAGAGATTTCAAGGACAGAAGTTTACTTCCTTCTCCAAATGAGTGACACAAATTTCATTTAATGTTTGTCACACAAATTATATGGTCTGTAGGATTAAAAAAAGTGCTAATAACAAACAAGAAATGAAAAGGAAAATGTATAAAGAATGCAGAAATGGATTTGGGGTGTAGTTTATGACCCAGCACCTACCGAGCATGTGCAGCCTCATGAATTTGATCCCCATATCTTCCAAAATGCACAAAATATAAGGTTATTTTTTAAAGAGCAATCCATGTTTCTTTTTGAATTGGAGGGAGTAAATATTTACAGATATTAAGAAGGCTTACATCAGTACTTCATGTTTCTATTGTGCCTACATCTCTAAATTTTAAATATTATTCATATTGGCAATTGAATTCTCTTGTATGAGCTAAAGGGCAAACATGGTGCTGTCCTGCTCTCTGGACTTTAAGCCAGCTAGGCAGTTAGCCATGGGGCCAGATGATAAATTAGGATTTTGTGCCACCAAGTGGTAACAATGCTTCTTTGCACATTGGGTAAATTTCCTCTTGCATATTATTTCATTGCCTTATTCAATTTTAAAGTAACTGTTGAGTTGTTTTGATGTATTGGGAGATGATAACATTATTTCTCTGAGACAACATGCTTATGTCCCAAACCTGACATGACAGAGCAGAACTATTCATGAAACAGTTGGTATGGGTTATGAGCTGCTCATGAACCATTCAGTCTGTTAGTTGGATTTTGCCATTGACCCTAAACAAGTATACATTTAATTTGGAGGTATTTGGGGTTGTTACACAGAGGCACGGTACCGCTATCAACATCTAGGGCTTAGGAACCAGGTATGCTGCTAACCATAAGACACCGCCCACACTGAAGAATTTTTCAGACAAAGATATTGAGTTTGATACTGTCATGACGAAGAAATCAAGGCTGTCCACCAGGCATGTACTTGAGAGAAAGCATGAGAACATGCTTTTGTCCCAAAGACGATCAGGACCTTAGAAAGCCACACCTTCTCTGTGCTATCCCGTGTGTTACTGTCTGTAAGAATCCCCACACCTTCTCTGTGCTATCCCGTGTGTTACTGTCTGTAAGA
>CAJQZJ010004767.1:3245332-3269807 GCA_907164525.1 Lophiomys imhausi
ATCCCCACACCTTCTCTGTGCTATCCCGTGTGTTACTGTCTGTAAGACATTTGCTATACGTTAAAACTATTCCCTGCATTTCAAATACATGTCAAGCATGAAGCTAAGCTGTCACTAACTGCCTATGATTACATATTAGACATGTCTAACCTAAACAAATCTCCACAAACCTGGTGCATCCACTCCACTAGTAATGGAAAAGCACCCATCACTTCATTCTTTACACAAATCAGCAATGTTTGAACACCTGCTATATGTTAGTGTCATCACAAGGAACCCTGAAATAAGCTTCTGCCAAGACTAGAAACACAGAGACAATAACTATGCAGCCAAGGCAGTGCGAGAAACATTGCTTGCCCTGACAGGGACTACAAAGAAAACAAAAGGCCTGGCCAGTTCAGGATTTGTGTTCTCATAAGGTGGGCATGGAAGGCTTTTCAGAAGAGTTTGTGCTTTAAGCTAAAATCCCAATGATATGACCGAGCAGCCAGCACAAGGGAGGGGAGATGTTAGAGACAGGGATGACAAACACAATGGCCTTTGTTTTGGAGAGCAAGTGAAAGATGACCCTTGTGACATTCATTCACAAAATATTAGATTAAATGAAAAGATTGTCTCTTCATGCCTGCTGTGTTGTGAAAACACTTTCACAGGGAGGTTTGACCTAGCAGAGTATGAAGGACCACAGACTCCTGTTCGCAAAGGTTCCAATATGCAGAAGTTTTCCTTTGCTTTGTTATTTCCATCCATCTGTTTGCTGTTCTTGGGTCTTTACTACAAGAAAGATGGTGAAAATGAGCTCAATAAGCAGACATAAGCCATAGGCATGGATCATAAAGATTCCTTTTCCTGAGATTCTACGCTTGGATTATGAGCCTTTCCTGGCCCGTGCTACTTGGGTCTCATGACTTGGGTGGTAGGAGGGTGCTTGGAGGGTGCTTGGAGGGTGCTTGGAGGGTGCTTGGAGGGTGCTTGGAGGGTGCTTGGAGGGTGCTTGGAGGGTGCTTGTAGCTAGAACTGAGCTCCCCATCAATGCTGCTTCAGGAACAAATCATACTTTGGAAGTCTAATTTCCCATTGTGTCCTAAAATGATAGAGATGCTATGCTGAAACTTCCTGCCATCTTGTGACTTCATAAATTAGGGAGGGACAGTGGACATCAAATAGACTACTCCCTTCATTATCACAAGGGATAGTAGCAAGGCTCAGTGTCTTGCCTAGGCCTCCATAGTGAATGGGGGTAGGTGACAGAGCTATGTTAGACCGTGTCCTCAGGTTCCCAACAGGTCTTCTTTACAGTCACCTGTATGGCACATTCTTGCTTAATTTGGTAATTTCTAGCTCTGTGTTCTAACTATTCTAAAAGTTATCATAAATAAATATGTGAATATTTCACTGAAATTTTCAAAAGAAGTGAAAGATAAAAAGAAAATGCTGTTTCCAAATTTGCATATTGTCTCCACGATTCTCACCAGAGTTGCAATGAACTTTCGCCATGGGCTCTGAAATGTCATTAGGGAATGTAAACCATGAACAACTTCACAGACAGCTGGAGAGGTTTTATTCCATTGGAAGATGCTTTATCCTCATGATATACAGATTTAGAAGTAGTCTGTTTCACTCAAGTCTTCATGTTCATTTGTAAAAATCTGTCTTTCTTCTAGAAAGTGTTCTCAGTCAGCCTCTTAGAATGCTAATATGGTTTTTTTACCACACATATTGTGTATTACAAAATTTTACTTTATTTCTAAAAAAGTGTTGCCACAATGGAATTTAAGTGAAAAGTACAACTGAGAGAAGACATTGTCCAGATCCCCAAATTGAAATAGGTTAATTAGAGCTTCTATGGCACCTGACTTCTATTGGTGAGGCTCCCTGGGGTTCTGGGGAGACTGCAGGGCAGGTGGAGGTTTAGCAATCAGACAGCAGATATCCTCTCACCAGTAGACTGTTGATACCATCACCAAAGTCTCCAACATATTTGTTTCCCCTTGTACCACACATCTACCTGTTGGGAAACCTACAATATAACCCAGGAGAACGTTATGAGAGCCCCAAAGTCTGAGAGGCTCCACACACAATCTTCAGTAACAACAGACTTATTGAACACTCTCAGAGGACCACTTCTTATATCTTATAAGACAGAGTATTATGCAATTAAGACAGATGGCTTCATACTCCTTTGAATGCACCTGACTATTAGCTTCCACATGTAACTAATAATCTCTCACACATTACTTAACAATACAAATTAAATAGGAATTTCTCATTCTTCTTGTAGCTGGCACACAACAAACAATCAAGTATAAGGAGCTCCGAAGATTTCCATTTAAATAATTTCACTAAGCCTCCAAGACAATATCAGGTAAGCACAAACTTCAAGATATAAAGCTAGCTATTTGTTACGTTTAAGTTTTCAAGCTCTGACCTTCATTAAATTACAATGAAATAACAGGATTTTTTTTTTCAACATTGAAGGTTGCATCCATTTAACACATGCTATGGAGTAATTATCATATACCTGGTACTTTTTTTTCCTTTTACTTTTTATTGTTTTTTTTCTGTGTGTGTGTGAATTTCACATCATGCACCCTGATCCCACTCATCTCCCACCTCCTCTCCCCTCCCTTTTGCCCTCACCACCAGTGGCAGACAGGACATCTGGCCCTGATGAGGTCACAAGAGCAGGAGAGCTCTCCCTGCCCCTCACATGCTGCTTGGTACTTTCTAAGTGGGAATATGTAAATAGATAATAATATACCTTAAAGCCTAGGTACTTTATAAATGGCTAACCTTACAAAACAAGAGAAGGAATGGCTCAACCTAGGAGCACATACTGCTCCTACAGGGGACTGAAGCTCAGTTCCCATCACCCACATGACAGCTCACCACTGCCTGTAACCTCAGCTCCAGGGCTGAACCCCTCTTTTTAACTCCAAGGGCAGGTACACATACACATACATGATCTAAAGTAAAAATCTTTAAAAATAAAATCAAGGAACAAAATTTACTTCACATTCTCCCACTGTGAAATAAAGATGGCTTACTTGTGAATATTCTATCTGTTGGATATGCTAATGTTCATTCTGTAATATATGTGGCATGTTACAGACAAATTAATAGTAAGTTGTATAAGGTGTGTACTTTCTCTCTGTGACATATTTTCCTAGGACTATCAACACATTTATTTTTTTAGATAAAAAATGATAATTTAGTAAAAAGTCAATATTGACAGACAATTAAGGTTTCCTTTCCTGTTTTTGTAAGTAACACTATTAAAAATATATGCTACAGACTGAACTACATCCTTATCTGAACTTCTTTAGCATAGAACTCTATTAATTACTTTTTAATTTGGGTTTTATGTAGTAAGATTTGGTTTAGTAATGTACAATTGCTAACTATTAATTAGCATTTAACAGATATTTATAGTTATACACAAACCAAAGAACTAGAGAAACTTTATTTCATTGAAATTGTTTGTTCTTAAAGCAACTGTACAATCAAAAGTGGCTACAATTCTTGGTAGGGTGGGGGACTAGATATTGTTTGATTCCTTACTTCCTCAAAAAGTTCTGCATAAGACAGAGACAGTCAGGTTGCGAGTCTCCACTGCTTTACAGCACTGTGTTTGTGGTTTTATCTGGCAATGGGAACTGACTGACTGCACAACAGTCTGAAGACTGTATTTGTTAGCCATTTACTATGTGTTGGGATGATTTTAAATGTTGATGCATATTGTTTTGAATTCTAAAAATGTACCCTATACTGGTTGCAAATAGTAATAAATGCTAGGTATAGCCTGGCTCAAGGGCCAAAAAAAAATAAAAAATAAAAAAATAAAAAAAAAAAAAGTTCTGCATAAATCTTTGGCCTATCTGGCAGGAAGTCTTTGCTGTACTTTTAAATAATACAAGAAGAGGCACAAAGAATTAAATGTTTGCACTATGGTCTTCCTCTTTTTGAGAATAAACTTTTGAGTCATTAGTCCAAGTAATGTGACAGTTGCTTTCATAAGAAAAATAAAATATGGAGATACATACTCCTTGTGAGCTAAATCTTACCTGAGCCATCACTTCTAAAGACAGGTAGACCAGAAACCTATTCCAAATGAGAGATTTATATGAGCAAAATGCTAAAATGGATTTCTCCTTTTCTTGTCTAGAAAATTATGAAGAGACTCATTAAGAGATATGTCTTGCAGGCCCAAATCGATAAGGAGAGTGATGAAGTGAATGAAGGTGAGTTGAACACAAGGACAAAGCTTTTCTGTGTGGGCCAGGGCTGTGATCTCATGCAGAGGTAAGAGAGAGAGAGAGAGAGAGAGAGAGAGAGAGAGAGAGAGAGAGAGAGCTAGGCATGATGGACGAGCCTCAGGAGCCCATACAGAGTGAGCTCTCTCCGCCTCAGTTAGCAGCTTTTCCCACTGCAGGGACAACATGGCTGACACAGGAACTTAAGGAAGGGAGGGAGGTATTCTGGTTGAGTGTTTGAGGAAACAGTCATGGTGCTGGTGGCAGGAATGGGATGCAGCTGTTCCACTGTATCTGCTGCCAGGAAGCAGAAATACGTGAGCGGCTGTGCTCGGCTCACTTTCTCCCATTTATTCTGCTGGAACCCTTGCCCGGGGAATGGTGGTGCTACCCACAGTTTAGATGTCCCTTCCATGCCACATGGGAAGTGGCCAGTCCTTCACAGGTAACTAACTCCTTTACTAGTCCATATGCTAGTCAGTCTCCAGGGTGATTGTAGACTTTGCTAAATCAGACAATCAATATTAGCTGTGCTCATAACCATCAAAGGCACAAAACACCAGGGAAGAAGTTCTTTGTCCACAGCTGGTGTAGACTAGATGAGACACTCATTTTTGTGGGGTCTTAGTGGAGGTGCCTGAGAAAAGTGAAGGACCGCTAACTCAACTCCTCATAGTCCCCAGATAATTAAAAATTTGCTGTAATTACTTCTCTTACCTGAGAAAATAGAAACCTTCTCTGATTGGGAAGTTATTTCCTTTTAAAAGATTCAGAATATAGTCAGAACTGTCTTTATCCTAACTTATAATTGCTGGTTTGCATTTTGTATTCGCAGGGGAACTGAAGGAAATTAAGCAAGACATCTCAAGTCTCCGTTATGAACTCCTTGAAGAAAAATCACAGAACACAGAAGACCTAGCAGAACTTATTAGAAAACTTGGGGAGAGACTGTCTTTAGAACCAAAACAGGAGGAAAGCCAGAGATAATGCAAGGCCCCCTCAGAAATGCATATTTATTTCTCCACTTGAAGCCATATTGTTTTCTGATTTATTTTTTTAAGTGCCAATGATAAAAAGTATGTTAACTGATAAATTGCATCATCTAGAGTCCTAATATCAATGCTTTTGGGAGACTAAATAGCATTGTTGAGGATAAAGATTGCAGATATGTCAAAAAGCCTGCTCAGTTCTTTGGAACTTGTTTTTGGGATAGCTTTTCTGATGGGGGAGGGTAACTCTTATGCTGGTTTGAATGTCTCCTAGTGTCTGGGGATGGGCCTCAGAAAGCAGGGGGCACGTTGATGTTTCCAGTGTGCTTTCCCTGACAAAGTGAGTTCAGGCATCTTCTTTCCCCTGTTTGGGGACTTCCAACCCTGGAATATGGAAGAAAATAATTTAAAGAGTGCTGTAACCACCATCTAACTAGTTAATGCAATTGATATTGCCTGTTCTAGATGAGTTTTAGAGCCCTGTGTGGTGGCAAACTCCAGTCATATCAGCACTTGGCAGAATGAGAAAAGTTTAGAATTCAAGAGTTGACTACATAATGAGATTCCCTGGGCTATTTTAGACATGGGACCATGTCTAAAAATCAAAACAAAACAAGCTTATGCCTGTATTCAATTTTCTGTCTCACCTGTTTAAAAACATTGTTCTTAGCAATGAATATGTGTTTTCTCGGCTAGGAAACATGGTCCAGTTGTGTGTGTGTGTGTATGTATGCATGCACATTTATGTGAATTTGTGTGTGCATACACATATACAATATGTTTGCCTTCTTTTGCAGCTAATGTGAATACTCAAAAACTCTTTATCATGACTTTTAAAATTGTGACTGAAAGCTACTATTCAATAAGAACTTTTTTTTTTACAGTAGTGCCAAAGTCTTGGTTCAGTGACAACAGAATTCTGCGCCGTATCTGAGGGCGTTTATAGACAAACACCTTAAATATTTGACTATGAACATCCAGGTGGGAACTTTCAAGTGTTCATTTGTTATTCCCATGGGTTCTACTCTGTTCCCCAAATACGTAAACAAAATATGTATTCATTTACATTCCCTAAGTGATTGTTATATTTATGATGCTGTGATCCAGTAACTTAAATAACTAGGAAACAGCAATGAAGGCTTTCATTTTACCCAAAGACTCAATCTTTAGGTGACACATGCCATTAATTTCAATGCTGCTTTAAGTTCAGCAGAAGTACACCTTTAAGTTCTCTTAACAGTAGAGAGAACAGAAAATCTGTTTAGCACCAGATATGGCTGAATCTAAGGACATCTGTAGAATCAGCTTAGAACATACAGCTGAAAATTTATATCCAGTGATTTTTGTATTTATGGTTGTTTCTTATAGATAAAATTACACCAACATAGCAGAGGTCCATCTTCAAATGGTATGTGGCAATATTTAATTAGCAACTGTGAAAAACAAAAACCAAAAACAACCTCATACCAACTTCAGTGTCTGTGAGTTAAAAAAAAAATGACATCCATAGACTTCGTGTGTCTTGCTTTGTAGGAGATTAACTTCCATGCCAATGACCAGGGAACAAGGACATGGCTTGATTCCAGGGGTCTCCAGGAAAAAGAAGAGTGGCATGGCTGTGGTTCCCCAGTAAAAGGCGGTACTCTCTCAGCACCTCCTGTTACATGATTTGGTTCCCCAGTAAAAGGCGGTACTCTCTCAGCACCTCCTGTTACATGATTCAGGATGAAAGTACCCAGGCCAGCAGTTTCCTCAGAGGGCAGCTGCGTTGGAACTTGTTCTAGTTTCCCTTCAGTTGGGACATTTATAAAGACATCAGAATATACTATGAGTTTTAAAACTCCAACAACACCTTTATTACAGCATATTGCTGAAGATTGACACTAAGCATGAAAAAATAATCTCAGGACCACTGACTTTTATGAACACAAGTAATTGAAGATCCTTATTCACATCACAGACACTTCGCTTGAGAAAATAAAGTTGAAATGTTGACCCTATTCCAGTTACTCCTTTCTCTTTGAGATTTAGGAAATCCATAGAGGAGTGTTTATGGAAGTTTGTCATCATAGCCAACAGTTGTTGCCTCCTACCTACCCCCACCCTTTCTTTATAAAGCTCTCACCAGAGGATTTACTGCCAGTAAGCACACCGAAAGCTGTTGTATGTTCCTGCATGATTTTGCCCCCCCTCATTTCATGGCTGAATCTGATAAATGACACAAATTCAGTATGATTTTTACTAGATGTTATGGTTTGAATGTGAAATGTCTCCTACACTAAAGTGGTATGCTATTTTAGGGGGTTGTAGCACCTTTGGGAGGTGAGACCTTACTGGAGGAACTGAATCACTGGAAGAAGGCAAGGCACAAAGTTTATAGGTCTGCCCTTATTAGTGTTCTCTGTTTCTTGTTCCCATCAGATGTGAGGTGAAGGGTCCAGCCACACAATGAAGCTTGCAAGGAGCCACCTGCCAGCATGAGGTGCCTGCCGTGATGGAATTTGAGTCCCTCAAGTCATGAGCTGAAATAAATTGTTCCTCCATGAAGTCACTTCTTATCAGGTGTTTAGTGGCAGCAACAAGAAACCAGCTCACGCACTAAGCATGTGGAACAAATTGATAGAATCTACCATTTGTATCTGAACTGAAATGTGAGCTGAGAGGTCATACACCTGGAGGAAATGTTTACTAAGCATGTTCCTTGTGCCAGGCTCTAACATGCCTTTTTGCCTGTGTTTCATTTCTGTTGCTGTAAGAAGAGGAACCCAACAGAAAGCAATTTATGGAGGGACAGGGTTTATTTCCATTCACAATTCCAGGTTCCAGGCTGTCAGAGCAGAAAAGTCGGTGCTGCAGGACCTTAAAGCAGCTGGTCACATCACATCCATACTTAAGAGCGGATAGATATGGATGCGTGTATTCTTCTCACTTAGCTTCCTTTCTCTAATCATTCTGCCTAGGAACCTAACCCAGTGAACGGTGCCACCCACAGTAGACTGGCTCTTTCCTCATTAATAAACATAACTAAGATACTATCTCATAGACATACCCATAGGTTAGTCTGACCTTGACAGTTCCACCCTGAGATTCCAGACTGTGTTAATTTGACAATGACCACAACACCCATGATCTGATTCACTCAAACTCCATGCTTATAATAACCATACACTTATTTTGGAAATGAGAAAAAAACCAAGTTCTTAGAGTATAAATAACTTGCAAATACAAGTGACAGGGTGAGGAGTGAAGCACACACTCCCTCACCGTTATAGGTGGTCTCCATTGGCTGGAGGTGTAGTCTCATAGTGTGTTTAATCTCTTGGTAAGGAACTGTGAGCTGTTCCCGGCACTCGAGGTCCCCTTATGTGTTCAGTCCAGAGGCAGACAAGAGCCTCTGATAGGAAGGCTGTGACCAGCAACACATGTGATTTCAAGTGGATGTAGGTACCGGAGAGAAAGATACATTTCTGTTACTCATATATGTTCATTACTGAATCTCCTATAGCAAAGCACAAGGAAACAACAGACCAACATACAGATTTATTTAACAGTAATCCCCTGTGACGTTTAAGCCTTTAGACATAAAGACTCAAAGAATAACTAAACTTGCATAGTTTGCTGTAAGTTTGATGAAAAGCAAGCAATCATGGGCAAATATAGATAGATGGTTAATGAGACTCATCGTCTGAGTCCTTACTTTCACTTGGGGTGTGCTCAGCTGACACATTATGAACTCTGAAAAACTGTGATTATTAAGGCAAATGCATCTTGTGCGTGTCCATGTGTATGTGTGTGCAATCGTTCAAATAATTGCTTGACTTTTCTCATTTGTCCCATGTTTGCACCTATAGAACTTTCCAGAGATCATTTTTCATTTTTGAAATCTCTCAAGCTTTTATTGAAGTGAACCGATTTGCAGATGGATTTCAGATTTTGTTACAAACAGTCATGTCCAGGGACTACATATAATCCTCAAAACCAGTAACCTGTTCTATCCAGCATAGCTATTTCAATCTTACCATCTTCAGCTACACACTTTAAAGCCTTTTAGTTCCAGAGCCCAGCAGAACCAACTTTGAAGAGACACACACATGTCCTCACGATGAGACTGGTTGTGGAAATTTCTGTTGATACAGTAGAAGTCTGGTGTTCCTGAAAGGCCCCTGAGCTCAAGGACTCCTCCTATCCCTGTTCTGTTGAGCTGTCTCTTCCCTCTGATTTGAGGATCCTAGATCCTCTAAAATTTGTCATGCAGTCTAATCCTCCCCAGACTTCCCCATGCTAATGAGCTCTGTTGATGCTTGGCTTTCAGCCAATGACATCTGTCTGGGCCTTTAGCCTTCCTGGAGTTTTCCCCCCATCCTCACTGCCATGAATTAATTAGGCATTCTATTTTTTTCTTGTGATTGGATGATATCCAGCAAATCAAACACATTCACCTCCAAAACCACTCCCTACTTCCCAAAGTTACATAATGTTCCTGATTCTCTCTCTCTCTTTCTCTCTCTCCCCTCTCTCTCTTCCCCCCCCCACCCCGTGGCGAATATCTGAATCTGTTCATTTTGGACATTGTGGGAGGGGGTAACAAGAGCACAAGAGCACGCTTGCTTCCATGAAGGATCCCTTGATGTTATTTGCCTGGCTGGGTAGGCTCCCTCTTGCCTGGCTGCTGCCTAGCTAGGTCTCCTACTGCTGGCAGCTGGGGCTTGTCTCTGTCCTGTTGCTGTCGCTGGTGGCCTATCCAGGCTCACTTCTCAATTAGGGTGCTTCCCTCCTCTGGACCTCTGCAATTTCTCCTGAGCACCAGCTCCCACCTGGCTGCCACTGCCTGACAGGCTAGGCCTGTTAGGGGTACGTGCTCCTGCTGAGAGGTTCTGAGTTTCTCCCCCACCACCCACCTGGCCACCTGGCCAGGCTCCAGGAGCGGATCTCCCACTACCTGCATTGCCACTCTTTTTTGCCCGGGCCAGCCTAGTCTGGCCTTGCTGGGCTGTGCCTAGATCTTCTGGTCTGTGTTCCACCCTTTTTCTGCCTGGCCCTTTTAAGTCTGGCAGCTTCTGGTGGAGGAGCCTATATTCCTGGCCTGATACTCTGGCCAGAACCCACAGCTGGTCATAATAACTGTAAAATTGTCTCTCATTTTGGAATCAACTTTTACATATATATATATATATTATAATTAAGTTTATGCTATACAACAGTATGATTATTCTTTTAAAATATTATGCTTTTTATAGATAATAGTACTGAGTGGATGACAGGGGATGGTGATTCATATTTTTCAAATTCTTTTGAAGATGACATTTTGGAGTTCATCTTATTTGATGGCAAAGGGAAACAGCTAAATATTAACAATAATACATCATAAGTAACTATAATGTTACATGAGATGATGAAGAAAAACAGGAGAAAAAGGTATCATAGTCTGTTTGGGCTGCTATTAAACAATGTCATTAAAGAGAGCCGCTTGGAAACAGCAGACGTATTTTCCACACTCTAGAGTAAGTATGGGGAGAGTCCATTTCCTCACTTTGCTGCTCACTGAGTCCTCACGGGGTAGATGGTGCCGTGCAGTTCTCTGGGGTCTCTTCAAAAACTTCCTAACCCCATTCACGAGCCACCAGCCCTTCCACTAATACTTCCCAAAGGCTTTGGTTTCATTTCTTTTTCTTGATACTCTGACAAATGCAAGGAGGCTGTCTCATAGTGGCAGGGGTACAGGCAGCTGATCACTTTTCGTCCACGGTGAGGAAGCAGAGTGAGGTTAGTGTCATTGTTCTGGTTGCTTTGCTCTATATTAAGCCCACGATCCTGGCACAGGAAGTGATCCACACTTAATGTGCCCCTTTTCACCTAAGTTAGTCTGATGTTGATACTCCAGCATAGCTATGCCCAGAGTTGTGTCCTGGGGGAGTCTAGGTTTGATCAAGTTGATACTCCATATAGACCATCACAGTTAATTCTCCAGACACCTTTGTCTTGTGGTGTGGATTTTAACATGTGAATTTGGGAGGCAAACACAAATATTCAGACCACAGTCATGGGTATATACAGAATCCTTTAGTTCTCATGGTAGCAAGGGCTATTTTTAATCTGTTGACAAGAGTAGGGGGAGTGTACAGAGGTGGGTGGGTGGACATGCCCTTTCGGAAACACAAGAACATCATGGATCTTTTTTCTAAATCCCTGGAGAAAATCTTGATGTTGACATTCAGGAAGTGAGTCTTGAACTCCAATACCTGGCATTTTGCTTCTAATTGTTGTCCATGGAAATAGACTCTCATATCATCACAGGAAAAATAACTTTTAATCAGAATAAATTAAGTTCCTTATTACCATGTCTTGGGCTAAAGCCTTTGCTGTGCCTTAACCTTTTCAGTCGTCTGTGATTTGCTGTCTGACATTTACCCTCATCTTTTCTTCAGAAGGTGGACTTCCACTAAAGTAATTGGAAAAGGTCAAATTTTAGAGTGTTTCCTTGTATCTTAAAAAAGGCTCCCTTGTGTCCACTTTGTTGCTCTGTTTTGCTAACATGTGGAAGAGTGCACACACACACACACACAATCTATATAATCTGCCATGGTATATAATAAATAATAGTACTACCCATGTATACATACATGTGTATGTGATCAAAGACGTTTTCAAATCAAAGCTGTCTGTGGCACTAGAGAAACATCATATGCAGTATCACATGTATTTTCTTTCCATTCTCTCTTGTCCTTTTACTTTGGTTTTTGTTATTTAAATAGTTTTATCCCTGGTTTATAGTCTTCATTATCTACTTCTTTGAAGATCTTCTCAGCCTAATGGTTCATAATAAAAATCCCAAAAGAAAGAATGTGTAAGTCCTAATCCCAGCTTGGGCTGTGAACTCTTCACCATTTTCCTGTATTTTTCAGGCTTTTAGCATCACACTTACATAGATGGAAAATTAATGCCATCTCTTGCGCTGAGTTATGTTGAGGGTGAAGTAAGTTTGGAAATTTTGGATTCATGCTGTAGTACTTGGGACATTGTAAGCCTTCAGTTAGTGATAGCAATTCCACAAAAAATTATGTGGCTCAAAAATTTCTTTTTCTGGAGCTGTGGGAGAAGCTCCGTGGTTAAACTGTTCGCCTAATGTGTATGAGGCTCTGGGTTTTCACATCAGCCTCACATAATTGGGTACCACAGTGCTTGCCTGTAATCTCAGAATTGGGAAGTAGAAGCAGGGGGTCAGAAGTTGAAGGCCATCCTTGACTAGCTTGAACAGTAAGGTAAAGGATAGCCTGAGCCACATGAGACCCTCCCTTAAAAATGTATACGATTAAATAGACTTACTTTTCCACTCTCCATTAGCCTATTCCACCTTAAATCTCATAAAACCAAGTCCTGCAACAGTTCTTGACTTATGTTTTCTGATCGACCTCTAAACTGTACCTGGAGCCCTGAGTTAAGAAGGAGCCTGAGGTCCCAGCTGGAATTACAGAGAATAATCGCAGAGTTATGTCTCTCTAAGACAAGACTGGCCTTCAGGCCACATGCCTGTCATGCCTGAAAAATAGATGACTCACATTTGAACAGTGTTTGGGAAAATTTCAAGGTGCTTTTTATTATTTTGCATCCTAATATTGTATTCTTTTTAAATAATGGCATCCAAAGGTTGTTTTGGGATGAGGACTATATTAGATCCAACTCATAAAACTTTTATTGGAAACTTGTGACATTTATGGAAAGGTTCTGGGCCTTGCTTTCAATAGCAGTGGTAGAGACAGAGTGTTAAGTTGGTTTTCAGTAATGGACCTACTGGCTGCCAGTGAGGCACAGGGGTTGCTATCCTCCTAGGAAGCTGTGAATGCTTGAGAGGTTCTTCTAGATCCTCAGTGGAGAAGGAAATCTGGGCAGATTCTGTTAAGTTCAGGTTTCCTGCTACAGTCTGTGGTTTCTTCTTTCTTACATTGTGCAGAATCCAGCCAGTTGACCCCGAGCATGTTTTCAAGTCCCGCCTGAAGCATGATAATTCAATTTGTTCAATTCTTCCTTCTGTTTAGTTAGAATAGTCATCCTTCAGCTCAAGAAAACAATAGTAAACTGAGACTGGCCACAGTTTTGTTGTTAACTCCTTCATTCACCTGTCTGGTTGCTTCACCAGCTCAGTCCAGTCTCCACTGTTATCACCAATGCCAAGGGCCACACCTTGCCTCTTCGTGCACATAGCCCAACTCGGCATGTTACTGCTGGGTGCTGTTTGCTCTGGGACTTCATTGGGCTTCGTCCTCATCTCCAATACAGTCAGATGTGACCATAGGACACATTTAAATATTTTCTACTGAACCCTTGTCATCTTCCTGATGAGTTGGGGGCTCAGTGAAGCTCCAGATGTAAAACCTGTGTGTAAATCTTCACAGGTACCCAGGGCCTTTTGAATATTCCTCAATCTGTACAAATCAGTAGTGGTGATACTAGTTAAAAGCCCGTTAAACACCATGAGTCCTCAGGACTGCATGTCTGCTTGAGGGTAGGAGAAGAGCTGGTTTTACATGTCAAAAAGACTTCCAGTTGGATAAGATGCCTGCTGGAGAACACTCTGCTCCAACTCCGCACGGTTCCTTGTATTCCTGTGGTTAGCATTATCAGGGCGCACTCTATCCTTAGCATGCTACTCCCATGTGTGCACTGCCTTTTCTTTCAGTTTTAATGGAGTTATAACTCAATGGCTTACCAACACTGAATTGAGTAACGTGGACCTTTGAAGAGCAAGATCTAGGTGTCATAATACTCAGGGTAAGTGTAAGGAATGAGCTAGAATATGGAGTCTTTTTTCTTTGGGTCACTTTATGGTAAAACAAAAAAACCACTACAGCATTGTCTCTGGCCTGAGAGGTGCAGGGAGGTATTGGATAGCCTCAGGAAATAAAAGAGTCAAGGATGCACTTCATAAAATGTAGCAAAAAGGGCTCTTGGGAGGGCTTGTGTTCCAAATTCATATTCTCATGGTCACCAAAACAGGCAACAGCAACAACAAAAACAAAAATTGCTTGCATAACCCTGAGAGACCTATGACCCATGGGGTTATTTAACAGACACTATCAGAGGTCTCAGCACATTTCAGTAGACTTAAAGAAGGTTTAAGAAATGGATATGTTTACTGAATGAATGTTCTGTTGCTGCCTGAAACCCAAGTAGGGCTGGCAGCCTTCACCTCAGAGGAGATAAGAGGGACAGGTTACAGGCAGAAAAAGACTTCAAAGGGACCGAGTCAAGATCTGCTAGCCAAATATTTTGGCAGGGGCATCTCAGTAACCCCCTTCCGGGCTCATGAACGCCAAGGCTTCATGAAATGGATGGGCCTCCAGTCCTCTGGCAGCCATCTCTGTCTTTCTGGACAAACCAGACCAGATGTAGGTTCTGTTTCCTTTATGTATGGCTGTTGGCCAGACCGCATTGTTTTCTAGCCAGACTGGGAGGTCACAGTGACCCAGTTCAAGCAGGCTTGTGACAGGGCCTGGGAGGAACAGACAGGAAATGATGGGGCCTGCTGCTGCTGTGGTACCCCAGAGAAATGGACTGAGGGACAGAGAAGGACTGGAAGGAAGATCCATGTGTTGCTGGGAAATCTCAGAAACTACTGAGTCTCCCTGAGGCTCTGTCTCCTCTGAGATTGGAGGGAAGATTGAAGAAGACACATACGAAGACCTGTCTCTGAGAACTGCACCACTGAACGCCACTGCTAGGAAACAAGCCTTATCTGTCTTCTGTATGTTGTCTACCCAAGATACCCCAACTAAATCACACGATGCTGTATACACGCTTATTAAACTGTTCCATGTCAAGACTCAAGGTATGCATCTGGGTTACCAAATACTCAAGGAGACTTAAACAGACCATCCCCAGGGAGGTCATGAGGAGGTAGCTACAGGGCAGGCTTCCAGAGCCACAGGAAGTCAACACATCCATCCTTGTGAGCAGTCATTAGTAAATACGGCCCTGTTTCAGCTCCAAAGTCCACTATGGTCTTGCCTTCCATGTATGACTGCTATTTCTAGTGGAGACTCACTTCTGTCCTGGGCTCTGTTTTTCACATTTCTGGAGTCTTGGTGGCAGTTAGTTTAGCCTTCAGTTCTGCAGCCATATGTGAATTCTCAAAAGTCAGCTAGGTTACTAAACCATGAACTCACTCACACACAAGCACACCTGCCAGGCTGGGGTTCCTGCCTGCCCTGTGTGATTCCGCAGGCTTGGGATTTAGGGCTCCTTCGAGCTCCCCTCGCACCAAAGACAGAGGCTGTGAGTAGCAAGGGGCTAACTCACTTGCAGTTCCATAAATGTTCTCTGAGTGTCACGTGTTCTAGATGCTGCCACGATTCATTCAGCTCAATAGTAAGAAAAACCTGTGCTTTCCCACGGGCCTGGAAGATCCGCCGCAAGTAAATTGTGCCCTGCTTATTCCAAGGAATGGTGGAGACGGGTCTTTAGATTCCACTTTTAAATAAGAACATATCCGAAGGTGGCAAAGAAATGAGTAGAGAGAGAAGGTCCCAGGCAGGAAGAGCCTCAGCTAAAGTCTCTGAGGCGGGAGCACAGGATGGGTGTAGTTGGAGCTGGAGCGCCAAGAGGTGGAGGGCCACAGAGCATTGAGCGCGATGGGGGATGGAGGTGGGGAAGCCACAGGAAGGCGGTGGTTTACACTCTGGTGCAAAGCAGGATACTGATAAGGCAGCATGCCTCTGCTGCCTGGAGTGGCTGCCTGTTTCTTATCCTGGTTTCTTGAGGCCAAGCTCTGTCTTGCCCGATCTGGCTTTACCACCCCAGAGCAGCATGGTGTGATACAGGGAGCCCAGACTTGTCTGACCTCCCATTCGCAGTCCAGTCCTTTGTGACCCTCATGCCTGGGTCCCCAGTAGCCCTGATCATACTCTGGGATTCCAACTGCCTGTTTCACAGCTCCTTCCAATGGCTAGCGACATCTGCCTCTCTCTTCCCCTTTCAATTTCCCTGTGTTTCCTTTGATACGGGCTCTTTTGCCACTACCAGGGCATGAAATTGGACCTAACTGAAGGGTTTTCTAACTATTAGGCCAGTGCTAGAGCAGTTAGGAGACTGCCTGGTGCTGAATTCTGGTATGTCATTTTTTAGTTTTGGAAGCTGCAGACCCTGCACTTCCTATATAATCAGATATATTTATCCCTCTCAGGTCTCTGAGGTGGTTGAAGAATAGATAGCTAGAGTCTCATAGTTAAATTTTGAGTTGTTTAGGAATCAAGAGGGTATTCTGGATCTAAGAAGATGTTTTTAAAATTATGAGGCAAGTTAGTATGAAAGCTGAGTTAGATATAGAACTTTAAACTCATGGAGATGGTTAGATAGTAGAATGTTAAAGTCAGGTGCCAAATACATATGGACTGGACATTGGGAATGTATGCTAAGCCATATAACTTTTATAATTGTGGCCTATTTATTTCTGTTGTTTTGTATTGTATTTATAGTTATAAGAAAAAGAAACATTTTTTGGACTGAAAGGGAGAGCTGTTGGGGAGCAAAAAGAAATACCTTAAACTAAAAAAAAAAAAAGAAGAAGGGAAGAGGATGGGAGGGTTGAGGGGGAGGAGGGTGGAAGGGTGGGACTGGAGGGGGGAGTAGGGAGGGGATTGTGATTGAGATGTAACTTGAAGAAATAAAAAATAAATTATTAAAAAAAAAGAAACCTCCACGTTCCTCATCGTCCTGCTTGCTCTGTCAGAATAAAACCAGCAAAGGATTCACCTCAGAATCATAAACAGAAAACTGATTGAATTCATGTGACAGTTATTTCTTGATTGCTTATGTGTGTGCATTTGTGTCCATGTGCCACAATGTGTGCATGGTCAGGGAACAGAGTTGGTTCCTCCTTCCATCTGTGGGAGGAGTCCAAGTATTGAACTCAGGCTGTTAGACTTGAAGGTAAGCGATTCACCTACCGAGTCATTACATCAGGCCAAGAAAACTGATTTTTATAAAACAAATGCAAACATATCTTTGTTTTAGCTCCAGAAATTGGCTTAAGCCCACATTTCAGGGCATGCCTCTGTGGTTGGACTGAAGCAAGCAGAACTATATTGGTAGGCTGTATTCTGTATTCCAATTTACTCTCCAGCACCACTGTCTGGTGATATAGGGGTGGTTACTGCAGCCCTCTATGTAGCTGGCATGGCTGCTTCAGGGGCACGGAGAGAGCCTGGGTGGGCAGCTGAGCAGCAGTGTGCCCTGGTCCAGTCTGTCAAGCACTTCAGAGCATTGTGACACAGACTGGCTCGATTGCTGTCTGAGATCACTGCTGGGTTCTCAACGCTCATAATCTCGGCATTTGAGATGAGCCCCTGAAGACCATCTGAATGGCAAATGTACAAATGTAGTTAAGGCCTGAGTTGTACAACGGCCATCTACCTATGGCTTCCTATTATTTTCTCAGCAGTGAGTGTGAGGGTACTAAGATAGTTCGATTGTGAAGGCTTACATGCTCAGATTTAATAAAAGGCACAATAAAATAAAAGGGTTTTGTTTGTGTGGTGGTGGTGGTAGTGTGTGTGTGTGTGTGGCATATATGTGTAGTGTGTGTTTGTGTGTGTATGTGGTATGTGGTGTGTCTGTAATGTGTACGTGTGGTGTGTGTGCATTTGTGTGTGTGTGGTGCATGTGGTGTGTATGTTTGTGTGTGCGTGGTGTGTGTGTTGTGTGTGCTTGGTGTGTGTTGTGTGTGTGGCATATGTGTGTGTGGTATCTGTGTGTGTATATGGTATGTGGTGTGTATGTGTGATGTGTATGTGTGGTGTGTGTGTATTTGTGTGGGTGTAGTGCATATGTGTGTGGTGTGTGTATTTGTTTTTTGTTTTTTGTGTGTGTGGTGCATGTGGTGTGTTTGTTTATGTGTGTGTGGTGCGTGTGTATTGTGTGTGATGTATGAGTGTGTATGGTGTGTAGTGTAGTGTATGTGTGTGGTATATGTGTGTGTGTGGCATGTGGTGTGTGTACGTGTGTGTATGGTATGTGGTGTGGTGTATGTGTTTGTGTGAGCATGTGTGGTGAGTATGTGTGTGTGTACAGGTTATAGAGGTGTAGGGAGGCATTCAGCAGTGTGCAGGCATCGAGAGGACAGGAAGACAGCAGACACCTCAGACCCTGCTCAGTCACTGTCACTCTCCTGTGAGATGAGGTCTCTCACTGAACCTGCAGCTAGGCTGGCAGTCTGCAAGCCCCAGCAATCCGTCTGTCTCTGCCCTCCACAGTGCTGAGGCAACAGGACCACATGCGGACACACCCAGATTTCTTTACTCAGGTGACTGGGATTTGAACTCAGATTCTCACACTTGTACAACAATCATTCCTACTCCACAGATCCAGCATTTTTTTTAACTAATTTACTTCATCACATTATTGTTACCATTAAAATGTTCTTTTAACTTGTATGATACTTAGAAATAGCAACCGTTGTCACCTATTAAATCCAGGGGACAGGTCTTCCTCTACCTCCATTATTTATTTAAATCTCCATGAAAACTCCATCATGCTGATATTGTTTTTCTAGAAGAGATGACAACATGCAGGCTCAATCAGATCCATATAATATGGACAAAGGCACATAATATGTGGGAGCTTTGGGATTTAAATGCAGGTCTCACTGAAAAGATCAGAGGCATGGAGAGAGCACACATGCTGGAGTTAGAATGCCTCTACCACATGGCTGCAGTTGCCTTTCTTGCTGGAGAAGGATGTGTGAATGTTTAATGATGTTTAGGAAGGTCTGTTGCAGCATTGCAAAACTTCTGTGATATGTTTTCAGCTTCAAATTCAGTTCCCACCTTGGAAAGAAAAATAATTCATCCCTTCCACACACTTTCACAGCCCCAGAAGAAAACTGGTTGCTTAGAGGAGCTGTCATATCTCAAAATCACAGAAGCACAAGGTCCCGAGAGCCTGGCTTTATATTACCATGCTCAGGACAAAGAAAGACAATGTGCTTATTGTGACTGGATATAAAAACACCCAAAACATAACACTTACATACAAAGAATACCTTGGTCCCTTGTGCCCTGTGAAATGCTTCCGGTTGAAGTTGGTCTTCTGAGGATTCTATGTCCTCCACTATTGTAAAGAGTGTAATAATGTCTCTAATGATAACCTGGAGACCAAGGTTTACCACTAACCACAGAACTTGGGGCTCATAGCCTGTGACCCAAGCCAGGTTTAGATGCCCATCCTCAACAGCCAAGTAAGAGAAAAATCAATGATGGAAGTAAAAAAAGGAGATCATCCAATGTGGCTACACTGGGATGGACAAAGAGATTCAAGCCTTCTCCCTGCCTTGTGCCCTCACAGGTCCATCTTTGGGGTTCTGAAATGAGACATCTGAACATCCTGGTCAACTGTGGCCCCGCCCACCATTGGTCTATCATTGTCTGGTCCAGTTACAGACATACACAGAAGAATCTGAAAAATGTTCAAAGGCAAATGTTTAGCTTTCCTTGACAAACTTTTGACTAAAGATGAACAAAAAATTGTTAAGAACAACTGTACCTGCCTCACCATCCAAGTCCCTCTTGGCTATTAAAGTGTCCATTTATCTAGAGCAAGTCACAAAAAGAGTGGCCTCACCCTGAATGCTTCTTTACTGGATCCTGTCTTTCTCTGTGTGCCTCACTCTGTTTCACACCCCCTTTCACCTCATTCTCACAGTGGTCCCCACACAGAGGCTGAGAGAAAAGAAGGTGAGCCATTGTTCTTAAAAACAGAACTGAGAGCCCAGCTCATTTAAGGCACAGACTAGTACTTTCTGAATGCAGGAATACAATGGCGAAAGAAGAGCGTCTCTAAATGGGAGAGTGTTGAAGTCATCCTCAGACTCGGGTCAAGTTGCTCCTGTCTATCTGCAGTGAAGTTAGGAAAAGAACAAATTGTCTTTCCATCTGCCTACCAAGGACAGGAACAAACAGCCTCCTGACAGAGTGAGTCACAAGAGGGCGCCATTGTCCATCCATGCCCTGGAGGTCAGCCTACAGCCTCTAAAGATAAATTTGGTTGAGAGGTCCCCAGACTTTCACGACCATAAAGCTCAGGTCAGCTTTGCATGAAAATTAGGACAGCAGTAAGAAAAATTCCCTTCGGGCAAGGAGGCTTTATTGCCTGTACTTGGTTATCTTTGAACCGGCAGAGTCTTGTTATGCTTTTGTTTTTACAAACTCACTAGAAAGTGGGTTGCCAGAAAAATGCTGACATGACATGACACAAGAGCAAAAACAATAGCTCAAGGTACTGATCTTAGAAAATATTTCATTTACCCCTTAAGGTAGAAAGAAAAGATTAGCCTATAAGAAATCAGTTTTGCCCGCTTCTGCCAGAAGAATGGGAGAGTCCATCAATATAGAATGGTCTCTAACAGCGTTCCCATCCCCTGCCCCTACCACCAATTCTAAATTCTATTCCTGAGACCTCACTGGATGTGGACCGTTGAATAGCAGACAGTGCTGGGGCATCTAGCCCAGGGAATGCTTAGTAAATAGTGATTAAATGAGTAAATGGCTAGGCAGATGAACTCTCTACTTAGCAACAGCAAGGAGCTCTGTGGGGCCTCCTCACAGCCCCTTTGCCATGATTCTCAACTTCTCTGTGCCTAGGGAACAGGAATGAATGAGTGCAATGAAATGAGGCATGGCCAGTGTTTGCACTGCCCCCTTTCCTTGCAGTGGCTACAGATGGTGCTTCTTCTTCCCTGTGAATGCTTCATAAATACCTGGTGAAGAAAGTCAGCAGGAGCTGGCTTTAATTAGAGGTTATAAACTGAGCTATGGACACTGAGGATGGAACAGTTTTAAGGGCAAGACCTGCTCAGGTGTGCCATTGTCTCCCATGAGCTGCAGTGTCTGTCCTCTGCCATCATTAACTTGGAAGAATAACTAGTTAAGCTCAGAGATCTGCCTGCAAGGGATAAGGTGAGGGAATGAAGCAAGCAGAAGAAAGAGCAGCAGAGATGCCTAATGGCTTTTCCATATCTAGGTTGATTGACTGATGAGAAAAGAAGGAACAGCTTGTACTATTCTTGGTAGCATGAGCAGTGTAATTTGTGACAGCTATAGATCAGCATCTATTTTTCTGTTTGACAGGGACAAGGAGCAGTTGGTGACTGGTACAGGCCCAGAATGGCTCATTCAAGTTGTGATGACCAGGACGGAGTCTTGGTTTTTCTGTGTGAACTGTAGAGGGGGCAGGTGTGTAGCTAACGGTTGCATGTCTCTGCAAATGTAACTGGAGTTAACTGAGCCTTAACGGCAGGTGGGAACATGAAGGCTCATGCTTCTGAATCCAGGTCTGAATTTTCTTCAAAGGATAGAGAGAAAGGAAAACAAAGGAGGGTTAGCACCCTTCTTCCCTTCCTCCACCCCCACTCCCACTGTGGCCACCTTCAAGTCTATTACATCTAAGCCACGTCCCGTGAGGTCTTATCACGTGCCTGGCTTTGTGTGCTGGGCACCAAGGGATGAGTGGAACATGACATGTTGCTCACCCCTCCGCAGTTAGAGTAAGGCAGAAGATAGATGGCTGATGGAGGTTGGTGCTGACTACAGGTCTGTGTTCAATTGTGCAGCAGTATAGGTAAGAATGGGGTTTACTTTCTAGCAGATGGATAAGGCAAATTATAGATGAAGGAGACACCACCACAGATACGAATGCACGTGGGACTTTAGCAAATAAACCTGATTCCTCCCACCTGTGAACTCACTTCAGCAGTAGTATCGATGAATAATTGAATGCTTCATATATCTTGAATCTCTGGTACTAGGAGGCAAGCCTGTTTGATTTGAGGGTCTCCCTGGCGGCTGCCACACACTTGTCCACCGGAGTATACTCTGAGCCTCACTGTTATTTTAGAGTTTGCAAGTGCAATTTCATTTCGTGTCTTTGCTATTATTATTTAAACTTGCATGATTTTCTATGGTTTATAATATTTCCTTTGGGCATGAGGAAGATCCTAGGAAATGTAATAAGCTAGAATGCCCTGGTCTCCACAGGCCAGGAACATCGATGTTTATACTGGGAAAAGGGACATTGAAGAGCCCTGGGTACCTGACTCACAAGGTAAATAAATATGGTTATGCATACTTAGGAAAGTCAGAGACACAGGATTTTTCTGACATGTTCCAGTTCTTAACATGGTTATTCATTCAATTTTTATTTTCTAGGACTTTTTTCTTTTTAAAAGTATTTGTTTTAGGGGGCTGGAGAGATGACTCAGCAGTTAAGAGCACTGGCTACTCTTCTATAGGTCCCAGGTTCAAATCCCAGCACCCACATGGTAGTTCCCAGCTGTCTGTAGTTGCTGGGCATGGTGGTGCATGCCTTTCCTCCCAGCACTCTGGAGTCACAGGCAGGAGGATCTCTGTGAGTTTGAGGCCAGCCAGGTCTGCAAAGCAAGTCCAGGAAAGCCTGCGCTGTTACATAGAGAAACCTTGTCTTGAAAAATAACCAAAAAATTTATTTTATTTGTATTTTGTGTATATGAGTGCTTGCCTGCATGTATGTATATGTAACCTGTGTGTTCCTGATGCTGGCAGAGGGAGAAGAAGACATTAGATCTCCCTAGAACTGAAGCTAAGGAAAGCTGTGAGCCACCTGATACATGCTGGGGACCAAACCCAGGTCCTCAACAAGAGCAGCAAGTCATCTCTCCAGCCTCTTGAATACTTTCTCAACTGTGCCTTATGCCTGTATAGTTTTATACAGGCTCTCTGTTACACCCTGACAAACAGTTTTCTTCACATGTGCCCACAAAGGGGGCATTGGAAGAAGGTCTGGAGGCTTCTTTCTGTAGAACGGCAACATGCTTCATTTAGGGGAAGCACACAAAGAATGAGCAACATATGCATAGAAAATAAGCCCTGTGTATCTTGAGACAGCCCGTGTTCTTGGAACAAGGCCATGGCCTCAGATCCTTAGAAAGAGGGAGTTTATAATAAATACATAAATATAACTAAATACTGAGGCAAATCTGCACTGGTCCATGAAGAAAATTAACAGAATCTTTTGAAAGAAATTCTATGTAACAAATGAATATCCCACAGTATGACAAAGATTCCCTTTATATTCCCAGGCAGGCCCTTGTGCTTAGCCTTATGGAATTGACTTTGGAGTATAGAAAAGTAAAATTATTGAATTGCACACAACTGTCATACTGAGTCTCAAGACTGTAATAAAACCACAATAACACTGACTCTCCAAAATCCTTGATCTCTGGATTAGTGGTATCAACCAAACCCTGAAATCTTTTCCATTTGATTTAGGTTGTTTTCCGTGCCAAGGTTTGTATTATGCCCATCAATGTGGAAATGAGACACAGACTCCAGACAGCAATAGGAAAGATGATTCCCCTTTCTCTAGCCCTCTATCTGTGTCATTCTAGGCTCTGTTTAGACCACAGTATATACCAGGAAGTCTCTGATATGAACAGAAGAGGCTGGCTTGCTGCACACTGGATGCCAATATGCAATAGATTTAAATATAAACCACTACTCAGGCGGCCTTCAAACAGAAGGGTCATGAGGGCACAGGACTTGTGGCATGTCACACAAACAGGAACATTTTACTTAACAAGAGCTTGAAAGTGTTAGTGTTGCAAGAAGAGACACCGTGGTGGATGTAATCCAACCTTTTCCTTGCAAAATGAATTCAAGTTATGGTCTACTTTTCTCAGCCACCATGAGCTCTGTATCTGATGAGTTGCAACTGAAAGCTGGAGGAGGGGATGCAAGTAAAGGCCAGCACCTCACACCCTGGGCGTGGCAATGTTTGAAATTAAAGCAAGGCCCTGATGTTAAACACTTATGTGGCCATAGAAGTAGCTGGTTTTTGAAAATAAAACCCAGTCCTGACTGCTCTGACAGTAGAGCACACCATAGAGGGGTCACAGAGGTCAGGGTGAGTCAGGGAAGGGCCTCTCGATTTGTCCTCCCCATCAGCCTTAAGCTAAGTGAGCTGCATCTCTGAGGCATGACTAGGAGAAAGGTATTCTGCAGGCATAGGATGAACCTCATACATTTTTAAGGAATCCACTCATAAATGTTTTGAGCACTACATCCCTCCCTCTTAAAGACCCTGGAAAGTTCTGAAGTCAAAATGTTTTTAATTTTCTGTTTCCATACACATTTTAACCCAGTGCTTTCTGCTCGTATTGAACCATGGACACTTTGGTGGAACAAATAAAGCCTCAAGAAAGCGACTTCCATG